>CM046447.1:362500-727992 GCA_025506515.1 Flaveria trinervia | reverse complement strand
TTTTGGATGAGTTGTCACAGTTCGGGCGCATGAGCAACTAACTTACATCAAATTATCAGATTTCACATGCGAATTCAATCCCATCATATTCTAAGCTTAGTTCTAACATTCAAAGAAACAAAAAAGTGCATATCAACATGAACAAAATCATAAATCATCCCAAACATACACCCACCCATAAATCACACACTTATACGGGTATGAACACCCAACAACATAAAAATGTTCAAACATGCATATCCAGCCCTAAAATCAGTTTAAAACATCTAAAAGTGGGGTTCTAGAACTCACCTTTAACAAGCTTCCAGACGAACTTCTTCAAATCCGATTGTAGTATGAATTCACACACCCGAACACATACAAACACATATGAGCATACACCGAGGCTAAACCAACCAAAAACACCAACTTCTTACCTTGAATCTGGCTTCTTCTTGTTCTTCTTTAAAAATCCGAATGTTCTCTGCTTTCTCTCTCTTAAATCGAGAGATATGTTGATGTAACATGGGAGTGGGAGGCCCATGCCTACTTTTGTACAAAATATAATATAATTTTGTTCTTTTGCGCACTTTTAGCTCCTTAACTTGGGCTTTATTGCATTTCCCTTCTTATTTTTGTTTCTTAAAAAAATCTGGGTGTTAGAAGTCTATCCCCCTTATATAACCTTATAACACACCTGGAACTCAATCAGTATACGTCTCTTATCAGCGTACGAATTTTGCCTATCTTTGGTTACCTTCATAAAGGTTTTGATGTTCTCAAGTTTTTGAGTCGTAGAATCAATCACTTCTATGCTCCCTAACTCCTTTTGACCAATGTCACCCTAACACACGGGCGTTCTACATCTCCTACCGTATAGCATCCTATAAGGTGGTATACCAATACTGACATGATAACTGTTATTTTATGAGACTTCAACTAACGGTAAGTGTTCATCAAAACCTCCTCCAAAGTCAATGACACATGCATGAAGCATATCTTCTAGCATATGAATTGTCCTCTCAGACTGACCATCTGTCTGGGGATGATAAGCTGTGCTGATGTGTAACCTCATCCCTATTGCATCATGAAATCTCTTTCAAAACTTGGATGTAAACCGAGTGTCACGATTAGACAAAATAGACACTGGTACACCATAAGAAGTTACAATCTCTTTGATAAATAGATCCGCCAACCTCTTAGATGAATACGTTTTCTGGATCGGTAAGAAGTGAGCACTTTTCGTCAAACGGTCCACTATCACCCATATGGCATCGTACCATTTCATGGTACATGGTAGCTTTGTAATAAAATCCATAGTGATATGCTCCCCCTTCCACCTGGGTATATCTAAGGGTTGGATCCTCCCATACGGCTTCTGATGTTCCACCTTTACTTGCAAGCAAGTAAGGCACTTCCTCACATACTTCACTACATCACGTTTCATACCCGACAACCAATAGTCTTTCTTCATATCCTGATACATCTTTATGGCACCGAGATGAATGTTGTATCGAGTCTTGTGGGCTTCTTCCATGATATTTCCATGTAAATCCCCATAATGTGGAATCCAAATTCGTCCGAATCAAGTTCTAACACCGATAATGTTTTCACCCAACTTCGAGGCTAGACCTCCCATCCTTTCAGAGTTAAGGCGATCTTCTTCCATTGCCTCGTCTTGAAACTCCTTGACCTGCTTCTCATGTTTGAGGTCATAACCAATTTTTAAGCCTTCACCTAAATTGGTTTAGGCCTCCCCTTTTGGCTAACGGCATCCGCCATTACGTTGGCTTAGCCTGAATAGTAATGGATCTCGCTATCATAGTCCTATATAAGTTCTAACCATCGCCTTTGCCTGATGTTCAAATCCTTCTATTCGAAGAAGTATTTCAAGCTCTTATGGTCTGAAAAGATAGTGCACTTTATCCCGTTCAGGTAGTGCCTCCAAATCTTTAAGCAAAGACCACAGCTGCTAGCTCCGAATGTAGATACATATGTACCTAGTTTATGAGCATAATGTAAAATGTCTTTCATGTCTTACATATATGTAACAGAATGTGTTGAATGAAATACAATGTGTGGTTATGCTTATAATGTTTAATATTTCATTGATTATTGTGTGTTAACGCATATTGAACTAACTATATAGGTTTGTGGTTGTTTACATAGTTCTTAGTCAATAATGATTGAGAAACATGCTTAAACTTAATCGTGTGAAGTTCTCATGCGAATGGACCATGCTAATAGACCATACGCATGAACAACTTCATGCTAATGAACCAGTCGCACAACTGAACCAGGAGACTGGACAGTTGCACGACTATAACATGAGATTGACTCGGTCGCACGACTAAATCTTCAGTCGTGCGGATGGATCAACCGCATGCTTCAATCTCACGACTGAACCATGTAAATGGCTCAGTCGCACGAATGGAAAACCCTAACCTATAAATACCACTTAATTCATGTTGGTGAGCATAGTCGAGTGACATAATGCTTAGATTGAGATTCTAAATGATTAGCTTTTTGCTATCACTCAAAGACATTATGTTCAAGGGGAGACAAGACCAGCTGGTATAAAGTCAATAGATAGGTATAGGTCCCTAGAATGTGTGATGGTGATGATTAGGGAAATGATCCTAAGGCATCGATTGATATTAAGGTTATACCTGTAGCTGTTGTTACTCATATGGATGAATGTAAAGTTGGGAGATTTGATTGTCTCTAATGCTAAAACTGATATTGTTGTAGATTCTAAAATGGAGGTAATTGGTTATGATAGTGATATGAAGGAGTCAGAGACTAATGCTAAGGTTATACTTGTAGTTGTTTTTACAGACACTAAGATTACACGTGTTTTATCATTTATAATAGAGGTTGTTGTATCTAAGATGATTGGTGATATGTTAGAGCTTGAAGATGAAAAGCTTAATTGCTTAGCTGATTTGGATGATCTAAGTGATGATAACGTCAGATGATGATGTTGAGGAGATATAGTTTAATATTGACGTTGCTCATACTAATTTAAATATATATCATACATGTGATGGAGATGAAAATAGCGAAAGGATGATTGATTTGATTATTGAGTCTATGAGTATGACCAGGGATGGTAAGAAGACTCCTAATACATAATATAGTTATTGGGGATGAGACTATCGTTGATGCTAAGACAAATGATCAGACTAAGTTTGGTGAAGTTTAGTATGCTGCCACAACCATCACATACTAATAAGGTAACCATTTAACCTTTTGAGTTTGATGTGAGGAAGCTATGTTTTAAGAAGTGTGATAAAATTAAAATAAGAGGCTGAAAGTTTCTTTAATTTGGCCCAAAATATTATGTTAAGCACGAACAAAGCCGAATAAACAAACCAGCCTAGCTATGGCCCAATACATAAATCCAAACCCAAAATTATTATATTAAGAGGTTTAATACGACATTACGCAATCCAAGGGATTTGTTTTCAAAGTAATCACACAATAGAAACCTACATGCAAAACCATTAACATATATATACAAACTAGTGGACGATAAATACTTAAAACCCACACACTCAACTTTTAGGAGAAATATCCTTTCAAGTTATATAAAAGTTTGTGTTTAGTGCACCATAATCCACCAATAAAAATTAATCCATAAGTAGTCTAGCATAATATTCACTAAGAACATATAGCAATGATCATTCGATTACAATCGACACTCGTAGAGACAGATGAACATGTAAATTAAAATGTAACAAAGAATTACAAAATACATATGTTAACATCAATATTACTAACTATTGATTATAATAATATTTGGAGCGTGTATGATAAGCCAATCTGTTAAACAAATTAGTTATGTTGTTCTGTTGAACACCAACTTATACGTAACCCATATATCACAAGTCAAAATATAACCCTGATCCGAAGGCTCCACCTACGTAACCTATTCTACCATGCCCCTTTCAACAGGATTTTACTGCCCTAATGGATTCTAATGACCGCATCAATATGGTGTAGCGAGTGTTTGGCTACACGCTAGATAGAGACATACCAACGGGTCATTGAATAATATCGAGGAGGTATGCATGAATTGGGTAGATCGCCAACGTGTAAGCTAAAGAAGTTGGAACTTTAACGACTCAGGGTGCAAATCTCACTTCCCTTTTGACTGATATGCAGAAATAGCTACATCGGGCTACAGCACGAATACATCAGTTGGAAGAGCAACTAGAACCCCTAGGAGGAACCAGAGGAACCACCAGAGGAGGCAAAGGAAGATAGTGATGGGTTTATCATTTCTGACTAATTTATTGATTATTATATTTAGTATGTGTACCTATTCTTAAACTATGTAGGAAGGGTTGTTCCCCACCCAATTGAAAAACTTTGAATTTTTAAGGTTGATTTATTACTTTTTGAGTAACCTTCAACTTATTTACCAAGAATTATTAATATGGTTAGAAATATTATGCTTGTGAAATTCTCACTTTTATTTTCTTTTACGCGAATGAAATTAATATGTTAGATGTTACTATTTGTTGTATTTATATTAATGTAAAGCATTATTAATGGACGTGGATATGTCATCTTCATCCTCCGTACCTCATGCACACTTACTTTTTCTTCTCACCTTCATGCAAACAACATGCACTATAGATCTGTCATCGTCATCCTCAATACCTCATGTATTGAGAAAGGAACCCTAGGTTCCTAACGTCCCGTGATCATCTTAAAATCTCGGCACTCATTCTTCCTAGTTTGTGTCTAATAAACGTCATGGTGAAGAGCCCTTTATTGGCCAAGATCTTTCTAACCCCAACAAATGGGAGTGGTACTCCAGCATGATCATCAAGATGATTCGCAGGGAAAGTGTTACAGGTTTAGACACACTTGACCTTAATCCCAATCTGAAGGCTCCTCTTTTCACACCATGAATGCCCAATTTTAATCTTTTATTTAAAGTTTTAGTTATGAAAGACATATTTATAAGAAAAGTCAAACTATATGAATTAAAAGAAAATAAAAACCTTCCATAAATATTTCAAGAATTAGTTTTCATTCAGGGTTTTTCATTCTAATCATCTCAACTAGAAAATAAAATCTCAACTAGAAAATAAAAAAGTGTACGATTGAAGGCTTTCATCGATATGTTAGAAACATTATCAAGGGAATAAATTTTAATTAGTTTTATTAATCCTCTTTCAGCACAATCCAGTATAAAATAGTGACAATTTTAATGTTTTCATCTTTGGGTATTTTATAGGATTGTTGGAAATTGCTGATTTGCCAT
This sequence comes from Flaveria trinervia, assembly GCA_025506515.1. Lineage (NCBI taxonomy): Eukaryota > Viridiplantae > Streptophyta > Magnoliopsida > Asterales > Asteraceae > Flaveria > Flaveria trinervia. The sequence continues at coordinate 722,735 of CM046447.1, read as the reverse complement.
TATTGAATTATTATGAATGTAATTAGGAGTTTTGGTCAAGTACATGTTAATCATGCAATTCATCTTATACCCATAGAACTCATGAACAATAGGCAAAAGTTTTAACATATTTCACTTCACATGTCGAAACTACAACGATTTTCTTCTCCTTACATTGCATGATACAAGTCTACTCCGTATCAATTAGCAACCACTAGAAGTTGACTTCATGTCCCAATTATAGGCTTAATAATATAAATCATTATAAGCAGAAAAAGATAAATCAACATATGAAAGACATCACAACCCTAACTTTAGTCTGCCATTCAAATACAAAAGATCTTTTATGGGATTCCTTTCACTGAGCTTAAAGTTTCGAACAAATACACACAACAAATATTATGTCTGGATGAAAAACAGTCAAATACATAAGTGATGTGATCATAGCTATGTATAAATGCCAATCCCTATTAATAACCTCTTGATTTGAACCCAATTTATGATTGACACAGATGGGAGTATTTGACAAAGCTGAGTCTTTCATCTTGAATTTCTTTAATATTTCTTGAACATATTTTGATTGATGTAAAAATAATCCATCTTTCTTCTCCTTCACCCTAAGAAGAATGATAGCTCCCTAATTGCACTGATTTTAAACTTTAGTGTCATTACCACTCAAATTCTAAACAAAGCTTCTCATTATTGGATTATGCTACTTGAATGAAGATTATGAAAGAGATTTATGAACGGAAAAAAAGTTTTAGATCTTATTCAAAAAGTGTATAGTTTTGTGTTTTATATTTTTAGATATTTTTAAGACTTAGTTTCACACTTATTAAATATTTGTTTGCAAGCATTCGGAATATTTTTAAATGATATAAAATTTGAATGAAGTGATAAATTTATGATTTCAACAATTTGAACTTTTTATTGGTTTTATATTAGTAACAATAATGTGATATAAATATGTGCCATTAAAGTACTACAATATTTAATAAGGAATAGTTTTTACCGTCATAAAATTTGTAAGAAAAGTAATCTTGTATATTGTGGTAAAAATATAAGTGCCTCTAAAACTTGAAAAATATATAGTGTAACGCCCCGCTCCCGGGACGCTTACAGCTGGCCAATCATCGCACAAAAATCATATAATTTTACTTGTACTTCATAAAAGATCACCAGCGGAATATTTAAATAACTTTCGTTTCTATACAAATGCTTTTGCAAGTTAATACAACATTCATTTCAAACATAGTTTGTTCGCATTACAATGCAAAAACATTAAACAAAATAACGTCATCCAAAAAGAGCTTAGTAGCCGCCCATGCCATCCTCACCAACATTACCTGCCAACTGGAAACACATAAAAGTCAGGGTTGCTGACTGAGTTCTAGTTTTATAATAAAACATACTTTTGTTTCATTAAAACCATTCTTTACTTTTGCATGTGATCATACATCATACGTACACACAGATAATTTTATTATTATCTTCATCATTCACTCATTAACTTTCGTTCACATTCATTCATACTTTCTTACTTTCATTCGTACATTCATTCCTTTCGATGACATGTACATTACCCCGAACATTGTTCATGAAGCGGGTAACTGAGCCTGAGGTCTTTCATAGACCTCGAACATTGTGCACGAAGGTGACTCCAGTACCTAGGGCAAGTACATTCACCACTTATCTTTTCTCTTTCATTCCGGATCAATGCCATATGCTAACATGAAACGTTGTGCACGAAGCTGGTAACTGGGCCTGAGGTCTTTCATAGACCTCGAACATTATGCACGAAGCTGACTCCAGTACCTAGGGCAAGCGGCAAGGATCCCATACATATGGTCAATCACAAACATTGGACCCCAGTGTGCATCCTCCCGGGGTAGCTAACCCGCACACCATTGAGCTAACACCCTTCGTTGGGTGTGCATCTCCACACATTTGCTTGCAAGCCTTTCTTCTGTTCACTCATTAATGCATGCATTCTTCATTTCGTTCCTCTTTTCATTATATTCCACTTTACATTACATAGTACTTTCGTTCATTCATTAATATGCAAGGAAAGCCACAGGAAGACAATCAAGTAAAGCAAGGACATAATGAACATACAACATCATCATACAAGGCATCATACATACATAACATACATAATACATACCATATACATAAGAATCAATCATACATCATAACATACCCATCATACCATCTATGACCTCAAAAAGTCAACTTACGTAGCCCCGAGAACCTCCTAAATCAAAGCCTACATTTCCACTTTTCCCCAAAAAATCAGAAAATATTCTAAGTGTTCATCTGCATTTCCCTTTTGTTCATCCATATTCTTTTTGTTTATCCACATTTCCCTTTTGTTGATCCGCACATCCCTTTTATTCATCCGCATTTCCCTTTTGTTCATCCACATTTCCCTTTTGTTCATCCGCATTCCCTTTTGTTCATCCGCATTTCCTTTTGTTCACCCACATTTCCCTTTTGTTCATTTGCATTTTCCTTTTTGTTCTTCCTCATTCTTTTTGTTCTTCCTCATTTCTTTTTGTTCTTCAGCATTTCTAATTACACTTAGGCAATTTTCTAAATTCAGGCGTATGAACTACTGTTTGGGTGCACGAGTAGTCTTGGGTACACTTATCATCGTAATTCGGTCCCCAAAGACCATCTATCATGCTCTAAGCTTAAATCATACATTCTAAGCCTTAGAAACACAACCATAACATACGGGTATGAAACCCAAGTCTTATAAAAAGTTCAATCATACATCTCCAGCCCCAAAATCAGTTAAAATATGTAAAAGAGGGGTTATAGAACTCACCTTTGCAGCTCTTGAGTATGGATTCTCCCAAACTCATTTGCAATTAAGTTCAACCGCCTAGAAACCCACTAAAAACACACACCTAAACAAACACATCACACATAAGCATACAACTGAGGCAAGGCCAGTTAAGAACACTTAAAAACCATGAATTTCTTACATTGAATTCAACTTTTCAACTCTTGTTCTTCAAAAATCTGAATCTACACTTTCTCTTTCTAAAAATATGATGATTTGGGGTTGTAAGAAGAGAGTGGGCAGCCATGCCCACTTTACACCCACTTTTCTAACATTTTTTTCCTTTCTGACACTTTTTACCCCGCAACTTGGGTAAAATGTTTTTTTCTTTCTTTTCTTCACTTTATTCTTTCTTTCTTTCTTTAAGTTAAAAAATTACTGGGTGTTACTAGCCCACCCCCTTAAATAGGTTTCGTCCCCAAAACATGGTATTCCTCGAACAAACGTGGGTAGTGTTGTCTCATTTCTTATTCAGTCTCTGACGTAGACTCGGATCCCTTTCTGTGCTTCCATTGTACACGCATAAGAGGAACCACTTTATTCCTTAACCTTTTCTCTTTATGATCAATGATCGTCACTAGCTGCTCCACATAATTGAGTTGTTCATCTACCTAGATATTCTACAGTGGTACAATCATATCCCCCTCTACTAAACACTTTCTCAGATGAGATACATGGAATGTCGGATGAATTCAACTTAACTCTTCTGGTAACTCTAGTCTACAGGCCACCTCTCCTAATCGAGCAATGATTTAGAAAGGCCCTATGTATCTCGGGCTTAACTTGCCCTAGTTTCTGAACCGAATGATACCTTTCCAAGGGGACACTTTCAATATAACTCTATCACCCACCTGGAACTCAATCGGTCTACGTCTCTTGTCAGCAGACGACTTTTGCCTATCTTTAGCTGCCTTCATAAAGGCTTTTATCCTTTCCAGCTTCTCAGTCGTAGCCTTGACGACTTCGACGCTCCCTAATTCCTTTTGACCAATATCACCCCAACAAATGGGTGTTCTACATCTCCTATCGTATAGCATCTCATAAGGGGGCATACCAATGATGGCATGATAACTGTTGTTATATGAGAACTCAGCTAACGGTAGGTGGTATCCCAACTTCCCCCAAAATCGATAACACATGCCCGAAGCATGTCCTCCAATGTCTGAATGGTCCTCTCTGACTGACCATCAGTCTGGGGATGATAAGTCGTGCTAATGTGTAACCTCGTCCCCATAGCATGGTGGAATTTCTTTCAAAATTTGGATGTAACCGTGTGTCATGATCCGACACAATAGACAATGGTACACCATGAAGAGTTACAATTTCCTTGATGAATAGATCCGCCAACCTCTCGGATGAATATGTCTCGCGGATCGGTAGGAAGTGAGCACTCTTTGTTTAGCGGTCAACAATCACACATATAGCATAATACCCTTTTGGGGTACATGGCAGCTTCATAATGAAATCCACGCTGATGTGCTCCAACTTCCATTCCGGTATATCCAAAGGTTGGATCTTCCCATACGGCTTTTGATACTCGGCCTTCACTTGTAAGCAAGTAAGATATTTACTCATATACTCCACCACATCGCGCTTCATACCCGCCGACAATAGTCTTTCTTTATGTCTTGATACATCTTTGTGGCACCGGGATAAATAGAGTATCGAGTCCTATGAGCTTCATCCAAAATCTTCACCCGTAGGTCCCCAAATGAGGAATCCACATCCTTCTAAATCAAGTTCTAACACCAAGCGTGTTCTCACCTAATTCTATGACTAGACCTCTCACTCTTTTAGAGTTAAGGTGATCTTCTTTCAATGCCTCGTCTTGAAAATATTTAACTTGCTTCATCACATAGGAGGTCATGATCATCTAGTAAGCCTTCACCCGAATCGACTCGGGTCTCTCTTTTCAGCTAAGGGCGTCCGCCACCACGTTGGCTTTTCCCGGATGGTAGTGGATCTCGCAATCATAATCCTTTATGAGCTCCAACCATCTCCTTTGCCTCATGTTTAAGTCCTTTTGCTCAAAGAAGTACTTCAAGCTCTTATGGTCAGTGAATATGGTGCACTTCGTCCCATACAGGTAGTGCCTCCAAATCTTTAACGTGAAGACCATAGCTGCTAGCTTCAAGTCATGAGTAGGATAGTTAACCTTATGAACTTTCAACTGTCGGGAAGCATAGGCTATAACCTTTCCTCTTTATGTCAACACACATCCCAACCCCGAGTATGAAGTATCAGAATAAACCACCAGATCCTCACTTCCATCGGGTAATGACAGAACAGAAGCTTGAGTCAATCTCGCCTTCAAGTCTTCAAACGCCTTCTTTTGAGCTTGACGCCATACAAACTTCACATCTTTCCGGGTCAACTTAGTTAGGGGAGAAGCGATCTTAGAGAAGTCTTGAATAAATCTTCTGTAGTAGCCCGCCAAACCCAAGAAACTACAAATCTCAGATGGCGTCTTTGGAGACTTCCATTGCATCACTACCTCCACCTTTGCCTGGTCCACCATAATCCCCTCTTGATTCACCACGTGACCCAAGAATTGAACCTTGCGCAACAAGAACGCACACTTGAAGAACTTGGCGTACGACTTCTCCTTTCTCAACGTCTCCAAAACATTCCGAATGTGACCGACATGCTCAATCTCGCTCTTCGAATAAATTAGGATATCATCAATAAACACAATCACTGATTTATCCAACATGGACCGAAACACCCGATTTATTAGATCCATAAAAGCAGCTAGTGCATTGGTTAAACCAAAAGACATGACAAGAAACTCGGAATGACCATAACGTGTGCGAAAAGCTGTTTTAGGGATATCTTGCTCCTTCAATTTCAAATGATGGTAGCTCGATCAAAGGTCTATCCTTGAAAACCAACTGGCACCTTGAAGTTGCTCAAACAAATCGTCGATTCTCGGTAAGGGGCATCGGTTCTTCACCGTCAACTTGTTCAGCTCACCGTAGTCGATACACATCCTCATACTACTAGCTTTCTTCTTCACGAATAAGACAGGAGCACAAGGAGAGATACTCGGTCTAATGAACCCCTTATCAAGCAACTCTTGCAACTGCTCCATCAACTCTGGGAAGTCACACACAACTGGTACTTCAGACATTTGTGGTGTTAGCGTTCCACATCCTTTACATAGGCCAAGTAGGTGCTACATCCATATCTCATACACTTTCCCACCACTATCATTGAGATTACTTTCGGGATCGTTGTGACCCGATCCCCATAAATCATTACCGAACTACTGTCTGGCATTGTCAAACATATCATCTTCTTGCGACACATAATGTTCGCCTCATAGCCTGCTAACCAACCATCCCAAGAACCAAATCGAAACCACCTAACGTCATCATGACCGGTCTAACCAGAAACTTATGGCCTTCCAATTCCACATCACATCCTTTTATCACCTCAATAATTCTGGTGGACTTACCTATGGCGGCTCAAAGGGCGCATCAACACATCTACTACTAAGAGGCAGCTTAGCACAGAAAGCAGCAGAATCAAATAACACAGAAGCTAAAGTTTGGTTCACTAGAAACGTACCGGACACAACATCAGGTTCCATCCTATCCTCCTCCTGTGTCATAATGAATGCCCTGGCGCTCGTCCTCGGTCCTTCACTTCCCGTTTTCTTCGCCCCGGAACCCTCAGCACTCGACTTCTTACAGTCTTTACTCATATGACCACTTTCCCCATAGTTGAAACACCTCACAACCCTGCACTCTCTAGCCATATGACCAGGCCTCCCACACTTGAAACAGGTATTCGACCCCCACCTACACTCACCACTGTGCTCCTTCCCACATTTGCCACACTTCTTCGATCCCGTACCCAGTGTGGCTACACGGTGATCGTCCACCCGTGCCTTCTTGTTACCCGTCGAGGCATCACCTCGACCAAACCTCTTCCCATTCTAGTTCTGATCACCACCGCCCTTCTTGCTACCTTCAGACACCACCACTACTGCCCTCTCATCATACAATCTCCCTGCCAAGTCAACCGCCGACCTAAACGTGCTTGGTCGGCGACGATCATGTGCCTGCGAATATCCGCTGGCAAGCCCTAAATGTAACTTTTAATCTTTCGTGACAAAGGTGTCACTTGGTCCGGCACCAAACGTTCCATCTCATTGAATTTAGTGGTGTACCACTGATGTGTCATCGTCCCCGCCTCCAACTGCGAGAACTCCCTCTCAACCTTATCCATCTCCCTATGAGGACAAAATTCCTCAATCACCAACTTCTTCAGCTCCGACCATCTCATCCTTCCAATTTCCCGCTACCCTCGGCTTGGACTATATTATCCCACCAACACAGAGCCGAGTCCACAAAAGAGTGGGCTGCAAACTTCACTTTCTAATCTTCCCGGCACTCACTGATATTTAGAACAACTTCCATTTCTCTCGCCCACCGGTGAGCAGCAGCAGTAATGCGATTTCCATCAAAAGTAGGGGGCTTTCATCGTTGAGACGCCCCGTAGTTACAGCCTCGTGCCGCCTCCGGCGCAGGCTCTTCTTCTTCCTCTTCTTCATCATCAGAGAGAACCGTTTCCAGCTCTGGTTGCTCCTGTCCTCCATAGGACTTATTCCTTTCTTTCCTGTGCTCTTCTCATGCAGCCTAGATAACTTCAGTCACCACAGACGGTAAGATCGTCTCCATGACCTGAAGGACTTCTTCAACAACAGCCTCCTTTACCGAGGCTCTCAGATTGGCACTCTCATCACCGCTCTTCAATGAGGGGTCTCGGGTTCTTCATGAACCACATTTCCCACTCTGGGTCTTCCCCTCTTGGGTCGTAGTTTAGCACCATGACCTCCACCACGTGAAGCTTTGAAGATCTACCACTGGCCATCCTCACACACACTGAAAGATTCAAACACCAACACGGTCATTCAGGGAATAGCTCAGTTTATGTCAAGTATAGTAAGTCCCTAATTATAGTGCCCAGTTATGATTAGCCACTTACTTTACTCTTCATACCCCGAGCATTACCTATCCTAATCAGTATCTAAATCTACAAGCAACACATAAACCACTTAACATTCGCACATAATACCGCTTAACATTAAAGAAAATACCTGATGGCACGCAGCTACTCAGACTGGCATCCCTTCCCTTTCCGTCCCATTCTCATTTTAAGTTTATGTTTGCGGGATCGTTGAAGGGTGTGAGTTACAACACAACAACACAAAGAGGAGATTAATCAAACTTTAATCAAACAGTAGCAGAGGGTGTGTGGGTATGAAAGGTCCATTCTCAATAAACTCCCACATTCTTGAATCGAGAGACCTGATGAAACCTTCCATTCTTAAACACCAGGTGTCAAACTCAGCAAGAGTGATCAGTGGGGACTTGTTCATGGTTCCAGTTTCCATATCGGTTTTGGAAATGGCTGCCATTTGAAAAGTTTGGTATTTGTGTGTGTGAGGGATCTTAAGATGGTGAGATCTTATATCAAGAGCCTGAATGCTCTGATACCAAATACAGGATCGTTGAAGGGTGTGAGTTACAACACAACAACACAAAGAGGAGATTAACCAAACTTTGATCAAAAGTAAACTGGATTAACCAAGATAAGACACTAAGAACACAAGTAATGAAAGAGACAGAACACAAAGAACACAAGTATATGGTTTTCAAGAATGCAGTATATTGCTTTCTCTATGTTCTATTACAAGTGTTACAAAGCATAAATAAAAGATACAAGAACGTGAGATACTTATACTACATCCTACAGCTGGCTATACTTTGAAAGCCAGCTGGATACAATTTGACTAGACACAAACAAATCAATTGTAGAGTCAAAAGGCAGTTTGTCTTTTGACTTGTGACTATGACATGCCATAGCTCACATCCTTTTCTATTATAAAAAGGATAAAGTACATAAAGTAGAAAGTATACAGACTCAAGACCTCAATGTACAGTTACCAAAAGCATGGACCTTTTCACCAAACCATGTTAGTTGGTGACTTGCAGAGTTGCAGCGGAAAGGTGTCCAGCTTTATGGAACAGTACATCAGATAAAGCATATGTTAAAAGTCTTTGGAAGAAATCTGTCTTCATGAACTTGAAGCTTCGGAAGACTTTGTCTCTGAGGCTTCGGAAGACTTCATCTTTGGCTTCGGAAGATGTTGGTCTTGGCTTCGGAAGATTTCACACTTTGAGTATTTCTATTGCACATGTGAAACTTCCGAAGCATTCCACTTCAATGCACTTGTGCAGCATGCAGGAGAGACTAAAGATGTTTAGGTTGCATCAGCCTCTTCATTAATCTCTACAAACTCCCCCTTGGCTGATGCTACCAAAACACTTAGAAAACTTCAGATATTAACAGTCCTCATTAGGATGATCACCATTCCTTTCTTCATAAGTTGATCAGGATCCTTAGGCTGTCAAAGTGTCTTCTCATGTCAAAGAGATCATGCAGAGGCAACTGAAACATATCTTGCCATGTATAATGTCTTCAATGCCTTGATCTCTAATAACATGCCATCTTTCTGGATTTGTGGTGTATGTCCAAGACAAGATGGGTCTTCCTGATGCTAGAGGAGCTACTAAAGTTGGAGTTGGTTGAGCATCCTCTGGCTGCACATCCTCAGGTTGTTCTGATTCATTCTGAGGTTCAGAAGAGGATGCAGGCTTCTTCTTCTTAGACTTTGGTTTAGAAGCCATCCTCTTCTTTCTCTTTCCAAATTTTAACTGAGAAGACTGGCCTGCAGCACCAGATTGATCTTTACTGTCTCTCTCAGTTGGGACTTCCTCTCTCTCAGGCTCAGAAGGAGAGGGAGGTTGACCCTGCTGTGGATCAGAAGATGAAGCTTGCTGAGCATTAGCAGGAGGTCCGGGTTGTGTTGTGTCTGTTTGTTCAACCTTAACCTCCACTTCAGGTGGGGCCTGACTTGGAGTGGAGTGTAAGTCAGTGAGCACTCCACTCTTGATCTTCTGCTTGATTACCCTGATATGCTCATCCATAGTGGATAGAGACATGGGTCCAAGTCTCTTTCCGGAGAATCCATACAGCTTCAAGAAGCTCATCATCCTCTGCCTATCAGCAGACTTCTTCATGCTCTTTTGGATGATGGCTCTTGACTTTGCAGCTTCTTCCCTCATCTTCCTCTTTGTTGTCTTTCTTTCCTTGACTAGCTCAAGCTCAAGTTGTTTTAAATACTCAAACTCAACATAGTCATAAGGTAAGGGAAGGAGTGCATCTGCCTGATAGAGACCTGTGGCACTCAGGTAGTTAATCATCTTGATTCTGTCTTCTTCCTTATCTACCTGAGGTTCTTGTTGAACCACATCCTCTTGTTCAGGGCTTTCTTGAACTGGTGAGAGGGTAGGCATACCTCTGTACAGTCTTTTTCTTTTTCTTTCTTCTTTGATCTGTACTAGGAGTTCTGCATCTTCTGCCTCCTTCTCTCTTGACCTTTCCAGATCAACCAGCTCATTCAATTCATCCAAGGGAGAGAAATGATATTATCTATGTCATAGTTCCTAGTCTGCAGATAGTTAATCTGACTGCCTTAACTCATCATTCTGAGTATCTGGTCTGGGGGCAGCCCTGATTGCAGACTCCATGAGTCTTGGAGACTCAGTAGAGGAACCTTCTCCCCTTAGCCTCCTTTTCCTCTCTCTCTCTCCTCCTCAATCTCCTCAGATGTCATTTTTCTTTTCCCTTTGTCACTCACAGACCTTTGTGACTCAGGGTGGAGAGAGCTTTGGCCTTCATTGCTCATTGCAGCATCTGAGCTCAGGCCAGAGAGAGGTTGAGAAGCACCTTCACCAGCAGGTGTCTCAGAAGGAATATGGATCTCTGCAGCAGTTGGAGATGATGAGACAGGGCTCTCAGGTTCTGTCACTGGGCCTTCAGTCAAGGTTTCCCCTATGAAGCTAATCTTAGGGTCTGCCTCAACATCCAGTTGACCGATGACATTGCCTGATTGCCTTAGTCTCCTTCTTAGGCTGAACTCTGCAATGATCCTGTCTTGGATTCTTCTAGCCATTCTGTCAGCTTGTCTTGATTGGCTTGGGTTGACAAGTGGCATGTTGACTAGATCCAGACCTTCATAGTAGTTCAAGGTCTGAAAATTAAAAACTTCTTGCTGTCCTTGAACTCTTATGATGATGAGAGCCTTCCAGTTGTTGTCATACCTCCATCCAATGATGTGATTAAAGGATGATGAAGGTGACATGGCTCTTGGTATCCCATCCTCAAACAGACTCTGTATGAAGGAGTCTGTGTAGTCCACATCAATGTGATCTAGAGGAGGTTGCTGAGAATGCACAGTTGCAAGTGAGGATGGTGAGTCCTCAATGTCCATTCTCTCAGAGGAACTCCCAGGTTCTGTGGCTGTAAGACTTTCTCCCCCTTTTTGGTAGCATCACCCACTTGCATAGGTGAGCTGGAGGATAGATCAATCACATCCACAGGTTCTTGTGTTCCTGGTTGAGCTCTCCTTAAGGGTCTCCCAGTAGTTTTTCCTTAAGATATGAAATCTCAAGTTGCTGATCATTGATCCTATTGTTTAAGGTAGTCACCTGAGATTCAAGGTGACTGACCTTTGAGACTAAATAGGTGCATGTTTTGGATAGTTGTTGCACTTTTAGTCTCAGATCCCCTTCTTCATCAGAAGAATCATTGGGGGTGGAGAAGATTGGACCAGAGTCCTTTCTCTCATGACCAGTTCTAGTTCTTGGCTACTGGATTTCCTCTGCTTACTGGCAGTCTCAGTTGAGATGTCAGTAGGCTGAGTTGCCATGGTTGAGGTCTTAATGATGTAATCACTTGCAGAAGTGAGAGCCTCTTCCATATGGACATCCTGAACAAGTTCAGAAGTGTCCACCTCAGTTGTAGGTGACTGATGTGGGATAGATGTAGGAGACTCAGGAGTATTCATCTCTCTTGGAGTAGGGGAAAAGAAGAGAGACTCATTATACTCACTGAAACCTAGATCTTCATCAGTGTAGAAGTCAAGGTTGGAATTGGTTGGTTGAGATCTATAGGCTGGGGATGGTAACTGTCCCCTGAAGGTTGATCACTTGAGTGTTGAGACTCAGAGTGATGGCTTAAAGCAGTAAGGCTAATGAGCTCATCAGGCTGAGCATGAGGAACCTCAGCACTGATTCTAGAAAAGATGGGAGTGGTCTGCTCCTCAGGAGAAATGGGAGCTCCAGTATCCACTTCTTCCAGTATTGGTGAGTATATGGGGGCCTCCTCAGACTGAATAGTCTGAGCAGGGTTCGTTTGGATTTTCTTTGGTAGGTGATGGATATTTGAGGCTGTGTAGGTGGTTGGAAAGCAGCAGGTGTGGGTTCAACACTAGCTTGTCTGCTAGGTTGTCACCTTGAGCAATGAGCTCTAACATTTTTGGGACTAGGGCTGTTTCTACCCCAGAGAATCCAACAGTGGACTTTCTCAATGTTTTAAAGATGTCGGGCTTCATCTGTCCCAATTTAAGAGTGTTACCTGTTTCCCTTAACTGTGAGCCCAGTTCACAGTTAAGAATGTACTGGACATATCTAGGAAACATGTAGTACTCTAAGGAGTCTAAATTAGCAAGCAAATTTGTATAAACAAATTGAGAGTACCTGAATTTGACCCCTTGAACCATTCCATGGACTATGAAGGAGAGATCTTCAGGAATCTGGTCCCATCCACCATGCTTGTTTGATAAGCTGTGAATGACCACATGGAGCAGGAATCTCCATTTGGATGAGACCTTCCTTTCCTGAAGGTCTTTACAGAGAAATCTCCCTCGCAGCCCATCTGCTCAAAGGAATGATTTACAGCTTCCTTTGGGAAGAACACCTCACCTTCTTCATCATCCAGCTGAAGATGTCGGTTGATGATGGCCGGAGTGATGAAGATTGTTCTCCCTGCACTGTGGCAGACAGTGCCTTCTCCCCGTCCATAATGACCTCTTGGCAGGTCTTCCAGAATTCAAGCAACTGATCCTCATAGAGGGGAGGGTCAATGGTTAGGGAGGTGAAGTAGTGGGACAGAGACAAGAAACGGCAAACCTCTGAGAAATGAGGATCTTTCTCAGAGCATAACAGAGCAACTTGATGTGTTGTCTGTGTAGCTGCATGGTAAAGTTGGGATCATTTCTATGAGCAAGGTTAGCCATTGTGAGGTAGCTTAGAACGAAGAAAGAAGAAAGAAGAAAGAAATTTCAGAGAGAAAATTTTGGGTTTAGGTTTGGAGGAAGAGCAGATGATAGAAGAGGGGGAAACCGTTGGGTTTATATGAGAGAGAGGGATTTCAGATAAAGTTTAATGAAAGAGGATAAACTTTGAAATCCGGATGTCGGTCCCACCTCTGAAAAAGTAGTTTACTTTTTGCTCAAAAAGTAGTTTTCTTGGAAATCAACAAGCTTCCGAAGGTAAATTATCTTCGGAAGTTTTAATGAAAAAGCTTCCGAAGCTAAAATGACTTCGGAAGAATTTCCTGAGAGTATTTGATGATTTTGCTTCGGAAGGAAAAATTAAGACTTGAGTGCTTTGTATAGAGATCAACAAAGCTTCCAGAGTTAATTATTGCTTCGGAGGGAAAAGGTCCTTGAAAATAAGTAAGTGTCTAAGATAACTATTTAAGCTTCGGAAGATATAATTGAAATTTCTTCCGAAGGTAAATTTCTTAGACAGTTAAATATTTTGAAGGTGTGATTTTCTTCCGAAGTTAAAATGCATAACTTCCGAAGTATAAAATCATCAATTAATCTAAGGAAAGTCTTCAATCCAAGAGAAAAACATGAGCTTATGAAGATGATAGACTAGACAACTTAGAACACATATTTTTTTAAGAAATAATAAGAATTAGTTTTAAGAAAAATTTACTCAAGGTTGATCATCCCAATAGCTGATATTAGATATTTAAATCTTTGTTCATCAAAAGCCTTTGTAAACAAATCAGCATATTGTTCATCTGTGTGAACCTTGACTAGTTTAATTAATCCCTTTTCATAATTATCTCTTATTAGATGATACCTGATATTGATGTGCTTTGTCCTTGAGTGCTGCACAGGGTTCTCTGTAATTGAGATAGCACTGTTGTTGTCTATGTGGATTGGAGTCTCCTTGAAATTTAACCCATAGTCTAGCATTTGATTCTGAATCCAAAGCACTTGAGCACAGCAGCTAGCGGCAGCAACGTATTCAGCTTCAGCAGTTGATGCAAAGACACAGGATTGTTTCTTGCATTGCCATGAGACAACCCTTCCACCAAGAAATTGACATCCCCCAGATGTAGACTTTCCAGTCATATTGCAACCACCATAATCACTATCTGTATAAGCATACAGATTGAAGTCAGAATTCTTGGGATACCATAGACCAAGTGTTGATGCACCTTTGAGGTATCTTAGAATCCTTTGATAGTGATAAGATGAGACATCTTAGGGTTGGCTTGATATCTTGCACAGATGCATGTAGCAAACATGATATCAGGCCTACTAGCAGTAAGATACATAAGAGACCCAATCATAGCCCTGTATAAGTGTTCATCTACACACTCCCCCTCAAGATCAAGACCAAGGGAGTGGTTTCTGGCTATGGGTGTCTTAGCAATCTTACAGTCAGTCATATTGAACCTTTTGAGTATGTCTTGAACATACTTTGACTGACTTATGAAGATGCCATCTTCAACTTGCTTCACTTGAATTCCCAGAAAGAAATTGAGTCCCCCATGGCACTCATTTCAAATCTGTTTCATCAGCTTCTCAAAGTCTTTGCAGAGCTTTGGATTAGTTGAACCAAAGATGATGTCATCCACATATACTTGAACTAGCAATATGTCTTTTCCTTGTCCTTTGATGAAGAGAGTTCCATCTATTGTACCTCTCCTGTATCCATGTTTACCGAGATACTCAGATAGTGTCTCATACCATTTCCTGGGTGCCTGATGCAGCCTATAGAGAGCTTTGTCAAGCTTGCAAACATAATCAGGATGATCAGGATCTACAAAACCAGGTGGCTGTTTGACATAAACGTCTTCATCTATCACTCCATATAAGAAGGAACATTTCACATCAAGTTGAAAGACCTTGAAGTTCTTGGATGCAGCAAATGCCAGGAATATCCTAACAGCTTCTAATCTTGCCACTGGAGCAAAGACATCAGTGTAGTCAATCCCTTCTTCTTGTGTGTATCCTTGAACAACCAGTCTAGCTTTGTTTTTGATGATAATGCCTCTATCATCCTTCTTGTTCCTAAACACCCATTTGGTTCCTATTGTAGTCTTCCCAGAAGGAAGAGAGAGAAAAGGTTCCAAACTTTCTGTCTTTTGAATTGAAACAGCTCTGTTGCATAGCTTCAACCCAACTTCGATCCTTTAGAGCCTCCTCAACTTTCTTTGGCTCTATCTGGGATAGAAAACAAGAGTGAAGACAAACATTTGCTTCATGGGTTTGTCCTCTTGTCTTTACCCGGAGACAACATCTCCAATGATGTTTGTGGTAGGATGAGACTTGTGGATCCTAAGCTGAGGAATCACAGCAAGTTGTTGAGAAATATCTAAATTAGAAAAATTTAGATCTGGCATTAGATGTCTCCCACCACATCAGCACACTTTTCAAGTGAAACTTGATCCAAGCAGTGTGTGACATCATTGATGTTCTCATCTATGGTGTGGTTAGTGGCATCAAGAAATCCTTGGTCACTGTCACCATCACCATTGTTGCCTTCCACAGTTGAGGTGTTCTTATCTGGTTGTAGAGCCTCTGAGCTGGAATTTGAAGGCATACCAGATGTATCAGCTGAATTTGTCATTGTTGTGCTGATAGAAACCTCATTTGCAGAAGTAGTTCCAACTGGAGCTGAAGATGTATGGCTTGAAGGTCTTCCTAGCTCAAATCTTGGGTCAGGATCACCTGTATTTAAATTTTCTGCAGATCCTGAAACATTCTCACAAGATTTATTAAAACAGTTGGTAACCAAATCAAGATCAAATAGCCAATCTGGACCAGAACCAGCAACACATGGTGTGTGTTCATTGAAGGTCACATTGGCTGACTCCTCAACTATTCTAGTTCAAAGATTGTACACTCTAAAGCCTTAGCTTGGGAAGAGTATCCAATAAAGTGTCCATCATCTGATTTCTCAGCAAACTTGGAAATTTGATCTTTGGTATTCAAGATGGTGCAAGGACATCCAAATGACCTGAGAAAACCAATGAAAGGTTTTCTCTTGTGCCAAAGTTCATAAGGAGTCTTCCCATGAGTCTTAACTACTAAAACTCTGTTCTGCACATAGCAGGCAGTGTTGACTGCCTCTGCCCAGAAGGTGATGGGCAGTTTAGAGTCAGACAGCATGGTTCTTGCAGCTTCAATCAGTGTCCTGTTTCTCTCTCAGCAACCACCATTTTGCTGAGGAGTCCTGAGAGCGCTAAATTGTCTTGCAATACCCTTGTCATTACACTGGTGGGGCCAAAGAGATCCATATGTAACAAGTGTAGGGGTGTAGTGATGGAGTTCATTTCCTTAGGCTTATGAGATACCTTATGTTGCTTCCCTTTCAGGCATGCAACACAGTGATCATCACTTGTAAACTCTTTCTTGGCATTCCTGTTACCAGATCATGCTTAATCAATTTATTCATGTTCTTAAAGTTTACATGGCACATTCTTTTATGCCATAGGAAAGATTCATCACTATTGTCTTTAGATAGAAAGCATGAAACTTCTCCGGAGGGAGAGGTTTCTTGCAAGTCCATCTTGTACATGTTTCCTTTCCTGGGGGCTCTAAGCAGGATATGCTCATGAGGAATGACCACACCAGGCTTAAGAAATGCACTCATGCTCAATAAAGAGCATGTTATGACTCTGATCACAAAATTAAGATACACTCAGAAGAATGTATCCAAGCTCCTTAACAAAGTTTACCTTTTCAATGCTAAGCTTACCATTTGTGACCTTGCCCCTTCCTGAAATGCAACCACCTTCATCTCCTCCAAAAGCAATAGGTCCTCCATCAATCCTTTCAAAATTCTGGAGTAGTGACCTATTACCAGTAATGTGCCTGAGCAGCCACTGTCTATGATCCAAACATTTCTGTTTGTCTTCAGCTGTCCCTGTACAAAAGAGAATGATTAGTTACATCTGGAAACCCAATCCTTGCTTGTCTTGGGCTTATTTACAGAAGGTAATTCAACAGTGATAGATCCTATGGTTGTACTAAGAGGATCTTGAGCTGTTGTAGATGGAGAAATCTCAGTCACTTGGTCTTTCTTAGACATCCGCACCACCTTTGGAGTCTTGGACTTGACCTTGAAAACTTCGGAAGTTTGTGGAACTTCGGAAGTTTTGATGACTGATACTTCGGAAGATTTTGCAGACACTGCAGCAGATTTCAGTGCTTCGGAAGAATTCCTTTCTTCCGCGACCAATATTTCTTCCGAAGGTAATTTTCCATTCCCTTCTTTTTATATTTGAGACTTCCGAAGGAAACTGGTTTTCCTTCCGAAGCCTGAATCTTCTTGGAACTCTTTGAAGCCTTTGTTTTGGCCATGTGGACAGTACCTTTAGGATTGAAGGGACAATCCTTTGCAATGTGAGTAGTGTTGTCACACAGAACACAATCATCTTCTTCTTCACAAGAGCCTTTTCTTGAGAATAAGACTATTTTTGTCACATCCCTTCTCCACCTTCATCTTTACAGATGCTGAGACAGTCCTCTTAGGCTGAGGACTGTGCTTGGAGTTTGATGGTCCAGGCTGTGCAACAGTGGTACACAGCAAATCAGTCTTCTTCTTGCTACTGAGATGAGTTGAACAAGAACCAGAACTCTTAGCAGAAGAGTTTTGGTTGATGTATTCAGTCCCTACCACTTTAAACCCTGCAGAAATGAAAACTTGTTTCTGCTTAGAGTCAAAAGCAGCCTTGATCTCTTGAGCCTTCCTTGCCTTTCTTTTGCTCTTTCTGATCAAGTTTTTTCTCATGGACTTGGTCATCACAGTCTTCACTTTCTCCTCAGAAGGATAGTGGCCCTTCTTGGAATCCTTCTCTTCACTCTTAATAGAGGGATTCTTCACTATCTCTTCTTCATCCACCTCACTCATAGGATCTATGAGAGGAAGCTCATCTTCACAAGTTCCACACCTAGGGGGTCTTACAGACAAGTTTGTGTGTGGAGGAGCTATCTCATTTGATCCCAGTCCCTGTCTGTTTTGATAGCACACTTTGTTGTGCAGGGATGAGGATATCATGTTCTTGAAGGTCTCTTCTTCAAGAACATTCTTTTTTGCCCTGGCTTTGCTGATCACAAGCTCAGCCTGGCACTCAGTTAGCTTGGTTATGAGATCTTGAATTTGAGTTCTAAAATCTGTGTGTTCATGTTTTAGAACTGAAATGGTTTTCTCTAAGTCCTCTATTTCAGCTTATAATCATTTTCAGACTTTCTAAAATCAGATTTTAAAATGTTTAAGGACTCAATATCAGATCTCAATTCCAAGTTATAGGACCTATACCTATTAACTTTAGCAATGCATTCAGAAGTACAGAGATGTTCTGATACCTTGGCTTCATCATGATCTTCCATCAGTGCTTGATTTGGAGAAGCATGTTCCACCTGAAAGCTCCAGTCAAAGCCTCCTTCTTCAACAGCAACAGCAGCTTGCTGCTTTGACTTCTCATTATGAAGAGCTTTGTCAGTGTAGTTTGGTCTGGATTGTGTTTGGCCACCATTGGTTCTAGGTGCCTTACATTTTCTGGCAAAGTGACCTATCACGTTACAGTTGTAACACTTGACTTTGCCTTTGTCCAGTCCAAACTTTCCACCGGTTGCATTGCTTGGAAACTTCCTTCCAGTCCTCTTGTAGAACTTCTTGGCTCTGTGAGTGAGAAGAGCCATCTGCTGGACTATTTCCATGTACTCCAGATCATCTGGATGGATACAGTCCAAGTCTTCAAGAGTGAAAAGAGAGTTGCCACTACTTTCATCAGAAGACACAAATGCTTGAGAGGAGCTTGTCTCTTGGAATGGGCTTCCTTGAGTGTAGTTCTCCCTTGGTGTCTCTGGGAAGGTGATGAAAGGACCCTTGGGTGAGTTGTCAGGGTAGCATATAAGATGATGTTTGGGTTCTATGCTATCCCTTTCAACCACATGTAGGGCTGAACCATTTGATTGTTGGAGTTGCCAGATGAACCCTGCATGCTCATCTCCATCTGGTAGCCACTGAGAACCCCATATAACTCTGTCAGAGTGAGAGTTTTGAGATTTTCAGTTCTCTTGATCACCACACAGTAGTGTGTCCATTGCCTAGGAAGTGAGGACATGAACTTCCTTACAATGTCTCTATTCTCAAGAGCAACTCCTCCATCCACTAGGGTATCCACAATCTCAACATACCTGAAGTATTGCTGAGTCATGGTCTCACCTATTTTGAAGGTGAAGTTTTCAAACTGCTGCTTCAGGAGATCCTTCTTGTTCTCCTTGGCTTCAGAAGAACCCTCATACATCAGTTTCAGTGCATCCCACAGCTGTTTAGCTGTTTTGCACTTCTTGAAACCTCTGTATACAGAGTTTGGAAGGGCAGTTTGACGGGTTTGCAAGAACACAAAATCCATGTTTAACCTTTTAAACATTCTGAAAAACGCAGCGGAAAAATGGCTTTTAAAACGATTTTTAAAGCTGAAAATCTTATCTTCTATATGTTCATATGTTATGAAAACAACCCAAATCATGAGGATCATTCTTATGTGAATAGACAAGCTATGTCAATACATAAACGCCATAAAATCACAGCTTGAACAAGCTGTGACAACTACCTTGTTCCAGCACCAAATGTCGACCAAAATGGGATGTTGATGCTTGTTCTTTTGGCCAAGACTTCAAGGAGGAGTCCTCAAGCGCTTATACCCCAAGCCTTGTGAAGCATACACAACTCTTGCTAGGGAGAGATCACCAAATCAAGACAAAACCTTCTTCAAAAGCTGCTGCCCAGCCGAGACCAAGAGAGAGTGGTTTTTGAGAGTTTTTGTCTTTCAAAGTTGCATGTAATGTGTGTGGTAGATCAGCTTTTTTGAGTCCAAGACCAAATAAATGTGTGTGGTTGTCAAAACTAGTTTGGTCCAATAGAGATGGGGGGGAGGGGCGGCCAAAAGGGTTTTAAAACCCTTTTTCCTCTCAAAACTATCACACATAAAATGTCTCTTATACTAGACATACAATTAATTGTATGTACAAGATATATAAATATAATTACATACTTATACAATTAACCATTTAATTTATAAGCTGTAATTTCTCACTTATTATTTGGTGTCATCTAACTAATTTAAACAACACATCAAATAATATTGTTGAACAAAATATCCTAATAAGTTGTTCCCACTTACATGCAACTTATTTAGAAAACCCATTTTCTAAATTGGTGTAAATATTTAATTGCATGATCACATCATCAATTAAAATTTAATGGTGTTTGCCAAGCTTGTTGTTGGGTATAACCCGACTTGGATCATAACGTACTAACCACATCAATATTCTAAGTGTCTTGGGCACACAGAATCCAACAATCTCCCACTTGCCCAAGATTCATAGAAGATTGATGCAAGCAGTAAATACCACCTAACAACGGTTCACTACCCTTAATACGCATGACTTGTAGCCATTCAATAACATCATCCCTTTCAAGTACCCTACTTGAAATGATTTAGGTGAATCAATCATCTATCCTTTTGTTTCAGATGTCATGTCAAATCCAAGAACACAGAATGATCATTTCTTGTTGATGTAACTTATCAGGCCTTAGACATCTAACTCTCAACGAATAAGAGGAACAAATTCCATCTTGACTACATATGTTTCTCACAGACACCTCATGTCATACCTGAAATACCCTTATGTACTGTCCACTATTTCAGAACAGTGAAGAAGAAGCTCAAGGTATAATACTTGGTGAATATCAAAACCAACATGTATCTCAGGTCGGAGGATACCAAATGATATTCGCCTTTACTCAAAATTACTTATGATCAATCAATAAGATTCCATGTAGTAAAATTTGAGATGCGGATTAGTCCAATATTGTATCCCACAAATATCTATGAACCTTGGTAGCAACCCATTGCTCTATATTCATCCTTATGAATATCAACCAATCCAAGTTCATAATAGTCTTACTTCAAACTTGTTCCCACAAGTGTGAACGACTACGGACATTTAGAGTAAACATTTTACTCATGGATTAAACATGCTAAATTGGAATATTATTTGAAACATTATAACCAAATAATTTTATTCAAATAATAGAAAGTTCCACATATCCAAATACAAAATTTATAGATCAAATCCAATCACTAGAATATCGAAGTCCCATGGCACAAGTATGACATTCATGCTTTGCCTTTTCAAGGAGCTTCGTGAGAGGATCCGCAACGTTTTGATCCGTGTGAACTTTGCGAATACATATCTTTTCCTTTTCAACTTCATCTCGTATGTAGTTGAATCTCCGCTCAATATGCCTAGTCTTTTGATGAGCACGGGGTCCTTGATTTGTGCAATCGCACCCTCGTTATCACAAAAGATCTCTAGGGGGTCTTGAATGGAGGGGACAACCCCTAGATCGGCAATGAATTTCTTTAACCATGCAGCTTCTTGAGCTGCCAATGAGGCGGCGACATATTCTGATTCTGTAGTTGATAGAGCCACCACATCCTGCTTGGAGCTCTTCCAAGAGACCGCTCCTCCATTCAGAATGAAAATGTATCCCGATTGTGACCGTGAATCATCACGATCGGTTTGGAAACTCGCATCCGTGTAACTTTTACAACGAGTTCCTCGTCACCAGATCCATAGATCAGGAACATATCTCTTGTCCTCTTAGGTACTTAAGTATGTTCTTAACAGCCATCCAATGACTGTTTCCAGGATTCTGCTAGTAACGGCTTGTCATGCTTAAGGCGCATGACACGTCCGGTCGAGTGCATATCATTGCATACATGATGGATCCTATAGCAGATGCGTATGGGATTGCCTTCATTTTATCTTGCTTCCTTTGAGCTTGGACATTGAGTCGTACTCAATATCGTTCCTCTTTGAATAGGTACGGTACCTTTCTTAGAATTCTCCATCTTGAACCTCTTCAAGATTTTATCAATATATGCACTTTGATTCAAACCAATCAACCGCCTTGATCTATCCCTATAGATCTTTATTCCCAGAATATAGGCGGCTTCACCAAGATCCTAATGGAAAAACAACTTCCAAGCCAGTTTTTTACACCTTCCAAGGTCGGAATGTCATTTCCAAATAGCAGTATGTCATCAACATACAATACTAGGAAGTTATTGTGCTCCCACTAGCCTTCTTATATACACATGCTTCATCAGCGTTTTGATGAAGCCAAATTTCTTGACTTCCTCATCAAAACGATGATTCCAGCTTCTCGATGCTTGTTTCAATCCATAGATTGATTTCTTTAACTTGCATACTTTATTAGGATGTATTGGATCGACAAAACCTTCAGGCTGAACCATATAGACATCTTCCTCAAGGTATCCATTTAGGAAAGCGGTTTTGACATCCATTTGCCAAATCTCATAATCATAATGAGCAGCTATGGCAAAAAATATCCTTATAGACTTTAGCGTCGCAACAGGTGAGAAAGTTTCATCATAATCAACCCCTTGAGTTTGAGTGAAACCCTTTGCTACAAGTCTAGCTTTATAAGTATCCAAGTTTCCATGCATATCGGTTTCTTCTTGAAAACCCACTTGCTTCCAACTATCTTGGAGTTAAGAGGTGTTCACAACAAGTTCCCAAACTTGATTGTCATACATGGATTGCATCTCAGCGTTCATGGCTTCAAGCCATTTGTCACAATCCGAATTGGACACTGCATTATGGTATGTGGTTGGTTCGTCTGAATCGACCACATAGCACCCATCCACAAAAATCCGTATCTTTCAGGTGGATTACTAGTTCTACCACTTCTGCGAACATCTTGTGTGTATTGATCAACCCCTTGATTATACTCAGCATACTCATGTTGAGTGCAGTTTCAACCAACCGTGCATTGGGTTGTGGTTCTTGATCCTCTTCAAGATCCACTGTTCTACTGCCAGCTCCTTCCATAAGGAACTTTGCTTCTAAGAACTCACCCTTTCTGGCAACAAACACCTTTTGTTCCAATGGATCATAGAAATAATATCCCATAGAATCTCTAGGATATCCAACAAAGATACACTTGGTGGATCGGACTTCTAATTTGTTTGGGGTGGGAGTCTTAACATAGGCCTCACATCCCCAAACCCTTAAGTATGATAGGGATGGAACTCTTCCATGCCATATCTCAAAAGGTGTCCTTTCCACCTTTTTGGTTGGGGCCATATTTAGAATACGGGCCGCGGAGAGCAAAGCGAAACCCTAAAATGATAGAGGTAATGAGCTTCTAGCCATCATAGATCGGACCATATCCAATAAGGTTCGATTCCTCCTCTCAGACACACCATTATGTTGTGGTGTTCCAGGTGGAGTGAGCTGTGAGACAATCCCACAACTCCTAAGATGATCTTGAAAAGCTTCACTTAGGTATTCACCTCCTCTATCGGTACGGAGAACTTTAATTGACTGTTGAGTTGATTTTCTACTTCATTCTTGAAGATTTTGAACATTTCAAAAGCTTCATCTTTGTGCCTTAATAAGTACACATACCCATAGCGACTATAATCGTCGGTAAAGGTAATGAAGTATCTTTCACCATTCCTAGTCATTGGCTTAAAAGGACCACATACATCCGAATGTATGATTCCTAATATATCTTTTGCCCTTTCGTTAGTTCCACTAAAAGGTGCCTTAGTCATCTTCCCTTGTAAACAAGATTCACAAACATCAAATGAATCACATTCATTTGTTTTTAAAAGACCATTCTTTTGAAGTGTTTGTAAACGTTTCTTGTTTATATGACCAAGACGACAATGCCAAAGATAGGTATCACTCAAGTCCAACTTGAGCTTCTTGGTGTTAGTTTGGTACAGTGAACTATTTAAAGTATTTTCATGAACCAATTCATAAATACCATTAATGGGAATAGCTTTAAAATAGAACATACCATTTAAAGAAACATGAATATCATTTTCAATAAAGGATAGTACATAATGATAATGTCTTAATTGGGATACAGAAATAATGTTCCTAGTCAAACTAGGAGCATACAAAACATTCTTTAAAATAACATCCAAGCCATTTGGAAGTTTTAGGATGTAATCCCCACGAGCTTCAACTAAGACTTTAGTTCCATTGCCCATGAAGAGGCTAACATCCCCTTGATTGAAGTCCCTACTTCTTGTGAACCCCTGCAACAAATTGCAAATATGAGTTCCACATCCGGTATCCAATACCCATGTGTTAGAAGATGTTACATTAAGATCAATATGAATCATGTATATTGTACCTGAGGTCTGCCCGGCATCCCTCTTCGCTTTCAACTCTTGGAGATGGACGGGACAATTCCTTGCCCAATGTCCAATCTCCCCACACTTGAAGCATGGGTCATTAGTGGCAACCTTTTGCCTTTTCTCTTGTGGTTTGGGTGGCACCCTTGCCACCCCTTTCCCTTTTCCCCAAGCGGGTCCCTTACCCTTGGCAACCTTTGCCTTGGGTGCGGGACGAGGCCTTTTATTGTTCCCACCTTCATTGATGGTGAGAACGGGTAAAACCCTTTTACCCATGGCCGCCTCGGCCGTTTTGAGCATTGAGTGAAGCTCACCAATGCTTTTGTCCCAAGCATTCATGTTGTAGTTCAACACGAATGTCTCGAAGCTCTTGGTAAGGCCATTTAGGATCAAATCCGTGGCCAATTCTTTCGAGACGGGACAATTAAGCCTTTCGAGGCGGTCAATGTGACTTTTCATCTTAAGTACATAAGATGAAACAGATTGGTTGTCGTCCATATGACATGCATGGAGTGCTCGAACCGTTTCGAAGCGCTCAACCCTAGCTTGCTGTTGGAACGTTTCCTTCAGCTGGGCAATCATGTCGTAAGCTCCGTGATGTTCATACTCCTTCTGGAGATCCGGAGTCATGCTCGCTAGCATGAGACAAGACACTTGGACGGAGTCCTCAGTGTATTTTAGCCAATCGCTATAGGCCTCCTCATCGTCCTCGCTAGGTTGATCGGGGATAGGGTCGTCTAAAATATACGATCTTCTTTCTTGCTTGAGAACAATCTCAAGTTTCGATACCAATCGATGAAGTTGTTATGGTTTAGACGTTCCTTTTGGAGGATCGCTCGTAGAGATTGGTTGGACGCGGATGAGTTATCGGAATTATCATTATTAGAGGCCATCTACAAAATTTAACAAAGTTTTATTTAGTATTTTCGATATTGTAATTTTAATAACAAATGTCTTACAAGACTTTTCATATTAAAATCTAGAACCCAATATTACATTTAAATTGTGGTTAGGTGACCTTTATCCCACGTTTTAAATTAATAAGGTGGTCAACGTTGACGATTGCAACCATTTGCAACTTCTAAAGGTATGGGATCGACTCTTGAACATCATATGTAAAGTCGGCATGAAAATCCCATCAACACCATTTGGAAACCACATTGTAGGTGATCCATTTAACATGGTTTGCAAATCAAGACATCCTACTTACACCCACGTGTGAGTTTGCCAAAACAAGTGGTTAGGTGACCTTTATCCCATAGGTAAGGCATTCTCACCTCAAATCACAAGTTCCCTCAAAATGGTTGGGTGACCTTTATCCCACTAAGAGTTCCCAAGTGACTCAAGTGTTGTGTAAAAGGACGGTGTTGATCTCGTTTTAAAATATTAGAGATTTCTTATTCTAGTTTAGTAAATCCTATGTACTTGTATTTGCATGCTTTCAAATACAAGATACCCTATGGTTCTTTGATTAAACCAATTTTAATCTTTAAAGTCATTAAACCATTTTAATTACTTTTATTAACTTTTAAGAACCAACAATTTTCAGCTTGTTAAGTTTGAAATGAGTTTGTAATGAATATCCAAGTACTAACCAAACAATCAAACAACAAACAATCAAACAAGCATATATATATACACACATGAGTGCATAACCATAGCTACTAAGTTGACAACACTTGTTTGCCATCACAAGTGTTGTCATAAGGTCTTTTCTAAGGTTGAAATCAACACTAAATCCAGGTCATCTTAGACCTCACTTGAACTTGCATCCATATGCTTCAAGTTCATGTCTTTGATGTCCATCTATGGGTCTTGAACTTGTGCATCTTCCTTTTACAAAATTGTATCCTAATACATTTTTCTAATAAAAGAAATGTACCTAATCTATTACAAACCCAATGAATGAATAATTACAACCCAAATAGTGAAACAAAATAACAACCCAATTGAATGAAAGAATACAACCAACACAAGCATCCAAAACATCACAAGGTCAAAGGCTAGGTTATGCACACTATCATCAAATGATCATAACATCAAAACATATAATGAAACCCCTTTTAAAACCACCAATTTCAGCCAACATAAACTGAAATTTTTGGTTTTAAACATTGTCTAAACAATCAACACATCAAAATATGTATCTTTCAAGATCTAATCACTAGCATGTGTGATAGGATCTTGAAAGTTGGGGAATCATTCAACCAAACAATAACAGCCCAAAATCAGTCTATAACTAGTTTATAAACATCCTTAAAACAAAATTTAAAGAACATAACAAGCAAGTCATCCACATAACCGGCTCTGATACCATTTGACGGGTTTGCAAGAACACAAAATCCATGTTTAACCTTTTAAACATTCTGAAAAACGCAGCGGAAAAATGGCTTTTAAAACGATTTTTAAAGCTGAAAATCTTATCTTCTATATGTTCATATGTTATGAAAAACAAACCCAAATCATGAGGATCATTCTTATGTGAATAGACAAGCTATGTCAATACATAAACGCCCATAAAATCACAGCTTGAACAAGCTGTGACAACTACCTTGTTCCAGCACCAAATGTCGACCAAAATGGGATGTTTGATGCTTGTTCTTTTGGCCAAGACTTCAAGGAGGAGTCCTCAAGCGCTTATACCCCAAGCCTTGTGAAGCATACACAACTCTTGCTAGGGAGAGATCACCAAATCAAGACAAAACCTTCTTCAAAAGCTGCTGCCCAGCCGAGACCAAGAGAGAGTGGTTTTTGAGAGTTTTTGTCTTTCAAAGTTGCATGTAATGTGTGTGGTAGATCAGATTTTTTGAGTCCAAGACCAAATAAATGTGTGTTGGTTGTCAAAACTAGTTTGGTCCAATAGGATGAGAGGGGAGGGGCGGCCAAAAGGGGTTTAAAACCCTTTTCCCTCTCAAAACTATCACACATTAAAATGTCTCTTATACTAGACATACAATTAATTGTATGTACAAGATATATAAATATAATTACATACTTATACAATTAACCATTTAATTATAAGCTGTAATTTCTCACTTATTATTGGTGTCATCTAACTAGTTTAAACAACACATCAAATAATATTGTTGAACAAAATATCCTAATAAGTTGTTCCCACTTACATGCAACTTATTTAGAAAACCCATTTTCTATATTGGTGTAAATATTTAATTGCATGATCACATTATCAATTAAATATTTAACTGGTGTTTGCCAAGCTTGTTGTTGGGTATAACCCGACTTGGATCATAACGTACTAACCACATCAATATTCTAAGTGTCTTGGGCACACAGAATCCAACAATCTCCCACTTGCCCAAGATTCATAGAAGATTGATGCAAGCAGTAAATACCACCTAACAACGGTTCACTACCCTTAATACGCATGACTTGTAGCCATTCAATAACATCATCCCTTTCAAGTACCTACTTGAAATGATTTAGGTGAATCAATCATCTATCCTTTTGTTTCAGATGTCATGTCAAATCCAAGAACACAGAATGATCATTTCTTGTTGATGTAACTTATCAGGCCTTAGACATCTAACTCTCAACGAATAAGAGGAACAAATTCCATCTTGACTACATATGTTTCTCACAGACACCTCATGTCATACCTGAATATACCCTTATGAACTGTCCACTATTTCAGAACAGTGAAGAAGAAGCTCAAGGTATAATACTTGGTGAATATCAAAACCAACATGTATCTCAGGTCGGAGGATACCAAATGATATTCGCCTTTACTCAAAATTACTTATGATAAATCAATAAGATTCCATGTAGTAAAATTTGAGATGCGGATTAGTCCAATATTTGTATCCCACAAATATCTATGAACCTTGGTAGCAACCCATTGCTCTATATTCATCCTTATGAATATCAACCAATCCAAGTTCATAATAGTCTTACCTTCAAACTTGTTCCCACAAGTGTGAACGACTACGGACATTTAGAGCTGTCATGGCTTTCCTGTCTATCTCTACTCTCTTCCTATCTTCATCAGAGTAGTTAGACCAACACCAGTAGCAGAGGATATGCTGGGTATGAAAGGTCCATTCTCAATAGACTCCCACATTCTTGAATCGAGAGACCTGATGAAACCTTCCATTCTTAAACACCAGGTGTCAAACTCAACAAGAGTGATCAGTGGGGACTTGTTCATGGTTCCAGTTTCCATATCAGTTTTGGAAATGGCTGCCATTTGAAAAGTTCGGTATTTGTGTGTGTGAGGGATCTTAAGATGGTGAGATCTTATATCAAGAGCCTGAATGCTCTGATACCAAATGCAGGATCGTTGAAGGGTGTGAGTTATAACACAACAACACAAAGAGGAGATTAACCAAACTTTAATCAAACAGTAAACTGGATTAATCAAGATAAGACACTAAGAACACAAGTAATGAAAGAGACAGAACACAAAGAACACAAGTATATGGTTTTCAAGAATGCAGTATATTGCTTTCTCTATGTTCTATTACAAGTGTTACAAAGCATAAATAAAAGATACAAGAACGTGAGATACTTATACTACATCCTACAGCTGGCCATACTTTGAAAGCCAGCTGGATACAATTTGACTAGACACAAACAAAATCAATTGTAGAGTCAAAAGGCAGATTGCCTTTTGACTTGTGACTATGACATGCCATAGCTCACATCCTTTTCTATTACAAAAAGGATAAAGTACATAAAGTAGAAAGTATACAGACTCAAGACCTCAATGTACAGTTACCAAAAGCATGGACCTTTTCACCAAACCATGTTAGTTGGTGGCTTGCAGAGTTGCACCAGAAAGGTGTCTAGCTTTACGGAACAGTACATCAGATAAAGCATATGTTAAAAGTCTTCGGAAGAAATCTGTCTTCATGAATTTGAAGCTTCGGAAGACTTTGTCTCTGAGGCTTCGGAAGACTTCATCTTTGGCTTTGGAGATGTTGGTCTTGGCTTCGGAAGATTTCACACTTAGAGTATTTCTGTTGCACATGTGAAACTTCTAAAGCATTCCACTTCAATGCACGTGTGCAGCATGCAGGAGAGACTACAGATGTTTAGGTTGCATCAGCCTCTTCATTAATCTCTACAAGGTTTATTTTCAAATTTTACCCATTTCACTTAAACTTTGGCTCTGATACCAACTTGAAAGGCCCCGCTCCCGTTTTGCTTATAGCTGGCCAATCATCGCACCAAAATCATATAATTACACTTGTACTTCATAAAAGATCACAGCGGATATTTAAATAACTTTCATTTCTATATAAATGCTTTTGCAAGTTAATACAACATTCATTTCAAACATAGTTTGTTCGCATTACAATGCAAAAACATTAAACAAAAGAATGCCATACAAAAAGAGCTGAGTAGCCACCCGTGCCATCCTCAACAACATTACCAGCCAACTGGAAACAATAAAAGTCAGCGTTGCTGAGTGAGTTCTAGTTTTATATAAAACATACTTTTTTTTTCATTAAAACCATTCTTTAGTTTTGTATGCCTTGGCAACAGGTTGAGCACCGGTATCAGATCAATCTAAAAATCAATCTCTTGGTCAGGTGGCACTCCTAGTAAGACTTCTGGGAACACGTCTGGAACGTCACACACAACTGGTACTTCAGACAGTTGTGGTGTTAGCGTTCCACATCCTTTACATAGGCCAAGTAGGTGCTACATCCATATCTCATACACTTTCCCGCCACTATCATTGAGATTACTTTCAGGATCGTCGTGACCGATCCCCATAAATCATTACCGAACTACCGTCTGGCGCTGTCAAACATATCATCTTCTTGCGACACATAATGTTCGCCTCGTAGCCTGCTAACTAACCATCCCAAGAACCAAATCGAAACCACCTAACGTCATCATGACCAGTCTAACCAGAAACTTATGGCCTTCCAATTCCACATCACATCCTTTTATCACCTCAATAATTCTGGTGGACTTACCTATGGCGGTTTCTGCATCAAAGGGCGCATCAACACATTTACTACTAAGAGGCAGCTTAGCACAGAAAGCAGCAGAATCAAATAACACGAAGCTAAAGTTTGGTTCACTAGAACATACCGGACACAACATCAGGTTCCATCCTATCCTCCTCCTGTGTCATAATGAATGCCCTGGCGCTCGTCCTCGGTCCTTCACTTCCCGTTTTCTTCGCCCCGGAACCCTCAGCACTCGACTTCTTACAGTCTTTACTCATGACCACTTTCCCCATAGTTGAAACACCTCACACCCCTGCACTCTCTAGCATATGACCAGGCTTCCCACACTTGAAACAGGTATTCGACCCCCACCTACACTCACCACTATGCTCCTTCCCACATTTGCCATACTTCTTCGATCCCGTACCCAGTGTGGCTACACGGCGATCGTTCCACCGTGCGTTCTTGTTACCCGTCGAGGCATCACCTCGACCAAACCTCTTCCCATTCTAGTTTCGATCACCACCGCCCTTCTTGCTACCTTCAGCCACCACCACTACTGCCCTCTCATCATACAATCTCCCTGCCAAGTCAACCGCCGACCTAAACATGCTTGGCGGGCGACGATCATGTGCCTGCGAATATCCGCTGGCAAGCCTTAAATTAACTTTTAATCTTCGTGACAAAGGTGTCACTTGATCCGGCACCAAACGTGCCATCTCATTGAATTTAGTGGTGTACCACGGATGTGTCATCGTCCCCGCCTCCAACTGCGAGAACTCCCTCTCAACCTTATCCATCTCCCTATGAGGACAAAATTCCTCAATCACCAACTTCTTCAGCTCCGACCATCTCATCCTTCCAATTCCCGACTACCCTCGGCTTGGACTATATTGTCCCACCAACACAGAGCCGAGTCCACAAAAGAGTGGGCTGCAAACTTCACTTTCTAATCTTCCCGGCACTCGCTGATTTTAAAACAACTTCCATTTCTCTCACCCACGGTGAGCAGCAGCAGTAGTGTGATTTCCATCAAAAGTAGGGGGCTTTCATCGTTGAAACTCCCCGTAGTTACAGCCTCGTGCCGCCTCCGGCGTAGGCTTTCTTCTTCCTTTCTTCATCATCAGAGAGAACCGTTTCCAGCTCTGGTTTCTCCTGTCCTCCATAGGACTTATTCGTCTCTTTCCTGTGCTCTTCTCGTGCAGCCTAGATAACTTCAGTCACCACAGACGGTAAGATCGTCTCCATGACCTGAAGGACTTCTTCAACAACATCCTCCTCACCGAGGCTCTCAGATTGGCACTCTCATCACCGCCCTCCGGATGAGGGGTCTCGGGTTCTTCATGAACCACCTTTCCCATTCTGGGTCTTCCCCTCTTGGGTCGCAGTTTAGCACCATGACCTCCACCACGTGAAGCTTTAGAAGATCTACCACCGGCCATCCTCACACACATTGAAAGATTCAAATACCAACACGGTCATTCAAGGGAATAGCTCAGTTTATGTCAAGTATAGTAAGTCCCTAATTATAGTGGCCGGTTATGATTAGCCACATACTTTACCCTTCATACCCCGAGCATTACCTGTCCTAACTACATCAGTATCTAAATCTACAAGCAACACATAAACCACTTAACATTCGCACATAATACCGCTTAACATTAAAGAAATACCTGATGGCACACAACAACTCAGACTGGCATCCCTTCCCTTTCCTTCCCATTCTCATTTAAGTTTAGGTTTATTTTCAAAATTTACCCGTTTCACTTAAACTTTGGCTCTGATACCAACTTGTAAGGCCCCGCTCCCGTTTTGCTTACAACTGGCCAATCATTGCACCAAAATCATATAATTACACTTGTACTTCATAAAAGATCGCAGCGGAATATTTAAATAACTTTCATTTCTATATAAACGCTTTTGCAAGTTAATACAACATTCATTTCAAACATAGTTTGTTCGCATTACAATGCAAAAACATTAAACAAAAGAATGCCATCCAAAAAGAGCTGAGTAGCCACCCGTGCCATCCTCAACAACATTACCAGCCAACTGGAAACATATAAAAGTCAGCGTTGCTGAGTGAGTTCTAGTTTTATAATTAAACATACTTTTTTCATTAAAACCATTCTTTAGTTTTTGTATGTGATCATACATCATACGTACGCACATATAACTTCATTATTATCTTCATCATTGCTCATAACTTTCTTTCACATTCATTCATACTTTCTTACTTTCATTCTTACGTTCATCCTTTTGATGACATGTACATTACCCCGAGCATTGTTCACTAAGCGGTAACTGAGCCTGAGGTCTTTCATAGACCTCGAACATTGTGCACGAAGGTGACTCCAGTACCTAGGGCAAGTACATTCACCACTTATCTTTTCTCTTTCATTCTGGATCAATGCCATATGCTAACCCCAAATGTTGTGCACGAAGCTGGTAACTGGGCCTGAGGTCTTTCATAGACCTCGAACATTGTGCAAGCTGACTCCAGTACTAGGGCAAGCGGCAAGGATCCAAAACATTGGTCAATCCAAAACATTGGACCCCAGTGTGCATCCTACCGGGTAGCTAACCCGCACACCATTGAGCTAAAACCCTTTGTTGGGTGTGTATCTCCACACATTTGCTTGCAAGCCTTTCTTATGTTCATTCATTAATGCATGCATTCTTCATTTCGTTCCTCTTTTCTTTATCTTCCACTTTACATTACATAATACTTTTCGTTCATTCATTAATATGCAAGGAAATGTTGGACCAAAAGAACCAATGAGCTGATCAGAGAAACCTCTAAGTCCCACAAGACATCACAACAGCTGAAGAAGACCTGATCAGCTGTTCTACAAAGTCTGAAGAATACAACTGCTGAAGTACGTCTGAAGTACTGAAGACAAAGACTGAGACAACAGCTGAAGATCTAAAGTCTGAAGACTTCACAAGTACTAAAGACAAAGACTGAAGATCAACAGCTGAAAGACAAAGTCTGATGTTCAAGTACTGAAGACATCAGCTGATGTTAACAGCTGATGACAACAGCTGAAGAGGGCTTCTTCAGTTGTTGTGATGGTTTTTCTTCTTCAGTAGTTTTCTTTTCTTTTCAGTAGTTTGTTTACTTTTCTTTTCAGTACTTGTAAACAACTGAAGAGGTTGTTCTTCAGTTGTTGTAGTGTCAGTAGATTTATGTTTTTCAGTAGTTGTAAATAAGATGTTTAACACTTAGGAACATTTGTAAGAAGATGTCAGTTGTTGACATCTTCAGTAGTTGTTAAACATCAGTAGTTATCAAACGGTTACATGTCACTTTCAAGTGACATCAGCCTACGTCACTCTTTCCTTTATAAGGAAGGATGACTCACCTGTAATCGTGCCTTTGAGGCCGACAATCTTAATGCAATATTCCTTTTGTCGGATATTTCTCTCTCTATAACACAAATTCTCTTATCGTTTTATATCAAATGTTCTTGTTTGAATTTGTCTAATTCTGAGCTATTCCGCTGCTATATCTGTTCAATCGATTAAACCAAGGGCTGAGATTCTAACAAATGGTATCAGAGCAGGTTAATCATTGATCGATCTAACAATTGATCATTGAAACTGTTCAATCGCTCTAAGTTTAATTGAATTAGCAAATTCGCAAGGATCTGTTATAGAGATTGAGAGTGTATCGCTTCTGGCCGCTTTATTTGACGTTCTGTGTGGTTTTGAGCTAAATTTATTGTGATTTTACTTGAGTCTGTCTGATTTTCACAATGACTACTTCTTCGAATGATCCTTTCAATACTGGATCCTCTACCAAGCCTCCAATCTTGGTGAGGAATGAGTATAACATTTGGCAGAGAAGATTGCTCCATCACCTGTCTGTCAATAGCTCAGGTTGTTGGAAATCTGTGGTACATGGACCTCATAGGCCAATGGTGAATGATCCGGAAACAAACCAGTTGGTTCCAAAGAAGAAGAGCAATACTCCGATGAGGACAAGAAGTTGTTTGAAAACGATGCAAAAGCCCATGGATTTTGGCTATGGCTATTCCTAATGAGATTTACTCTGGGCTTCTGCATTGTGAATCTGCTCATGACCTCTGGAATGCCATCAAAGAACAATTTGGTGGTACTGATGAGGTTTTAGCAAACACAGGGAAATCCTCGCCCAACAATATGAGACTTTCTCTCATAGAAAGGGTGAGACTCTGACTCAACAATTTGAGCGGTTTTCATGTTTAATTTCTGAATTGAAAATGGTAAACATGAATATACCAGGAGTCAGATGAACCATAGATTCTTAGATCACTGCCTGAGAGATGGAACACATATACCATTGTTCTACGCTCAAATGCTGATGTGATCGCCTATCTCTCACCCAACTTCATGGGAAACTGCTTACATTTGAGAGAGAGATAGAGCAGAGAAAGGAAATTGGTTTCATCTGGCAAGCTCACTGAGGATTTTGTCCAAGGGAACACTGCCCTGATTGGACATCAAGAGTCAGAATATGCGTCATCTGAAAGCCAGTATGATGAGCATATTGATTTCTCTACAAACACTTCTGAGCCTGCCTTTGTGAGTGTTGATATTCATTAGTTGGTAGTAATAGTGACAATCTATGTTTCATCATGGATGATCTCAAGGGGATTGCTGATGATGACTTAGAAGAGATGGATATTTTGAGCCAAAGGCCTTGATAAATATCAGATCTCAGAAGTTCTACAAAAGAACTGGAAGGAAATTCCCAGGACTCTCTGGCAAAACCAAAGTTGGTTTTGACAAGAGTAAGTTGAAGTGCCATAAATGCCACAGGCTTGGGCACTTTGCAAGAGAATGTAGATCATCTGGATCTAACTCTCCTGCACCTTTTGTGACTTTCCCTGGCAATAGTCAACAAAACAGAGGGCAACAACCTGTCAATTCTGGTTATCATCATCAACCACAATCTCCTGCATATTTTGTTCCACAGGGGCCAATGCCATATCCATACCCATGCTATTACATGCCACAACCAGGCCAGGTTCAAGCACCCACTGCTCAGCAACCACATGCACTCCCTGAGCCTCAACCATCCCAATCTCATCAACCTAATCAACTTCAACAACACAGCTTCTTCACACCAGGAGTTGTTGACTAGAGCAGTTTACCAGATGATGTGTCTGGTAATGAACAACTGTTCTCAGGTGCTGGTCAACATGGTGGTGAGCATCCTTTTGGAAATCTAGCTCTCATGGCTTTGGAATCCTCTGATGGATCATCTTCAAGTACCTCTTCAACAAAGGTATCACAGGTATCCTCTGAGGCTAAGGCCAAATTATGTTCTGAAACTTGCATACCAGCATTTGCCTCTATTAGAGAAGCAAATGTGGCTTTAATCAATAAAAATGTAGAGCTAGAACAAATAATTTCCAAAAATAAAGCTGAGTTTGAGTCTGTGCTAAAAGAGAAAACTGATGAGATTTACAAATTAAAATGCCAAATTTCTGATGATAAGGCTAGGGAGGATGTACTCTTAGAGAAGTACAAAGATCTCAAAGATACTCTTGCTGTCACCCAGGTAGAGTGTGATCGATGGTACAATCTTGCAAGGGCTTTGAAATGCTTCTTAGTAAGCAAACGCTTCCAATGTGAAGTTTGGAATTGGTTATAATCACACTGCTCCTCCTACAGTTTTTGCTTCAAGAGCAGGAGCAGAATCTGATGGAGAAAGTAATGACCAATCCACCTCATCATGTGATTTACTACTTGATAAAGCACACACCATCAGTAGTTGAAGTCAGTAGTAATCCCTCTGTGAACCTTTCAGCTCATATTGATGGTTCAACTGCTAACACTCACATGATCAATGAGTTGATCAACCCAAGTGTTATCCCTAGAAGTACTAAGGGTACTGGAGAGCAGGGGATAACATCTGGAGTTCAAATCCTAATGACTGACAGCACTGAAAAGAAGAAAACGGTCAGAGGAAGGATTTGAAGCCTACTAAGGAAGTTGACAAGAAGGCAAAAAGTGCTTCTAAACTGCTGAAGAGCAAGTCTTCAGTAGTTTCATCTTCTTTAGTTGATGATCAACAGAAGATGAAGAAGAAACCATGTGAAATATGTGGTCTATTCAATCATCTCACAGATGATTGTTGGTACAAAAAGGGATCCAAACTCAAACAAAAGGAGAAAATTAAAGAAAACTTGGCTAAAATGAAAACTGAGTTTGAGTCCAAGTTTGTACCAGCAGCATCAAATCCTGTTACTCCTATGTCCAAATGGAAATCCAAAAAGGAAGGAGTGCAACAGGCAATAGCTGAGGTTGCTCAAAAGAAGATGGTGCAACACAAGAACTCATCATCAAACACCAATACCAATGTGTCTGAAGAGCTGAAAGCTCTCTCCCAGAATCAGACACAACTGGTAATGATGGTTCAACATCTGTTGGGGAGTTAACCAACTTGATGGCCCTGTGTTGAAACCCCAGAAAAGGAGATCCAAGCCAAAGGATTCCTCTTCTACACCATCTCCTTCACCTCAAGCTATTGTGTCCAATAAACCTGTTAGTTCACCATCTGTTGATGAGACCAGGCCCAAAACCAAAAAGGTTTGGGTCTCCAAAACTAACTGATTGTTTATTTATGCAGGTTTCTTCAACATACCAAAGTAGCATCTGGTATGTAGACAGTGGGGGATCTATGCATATGACTGGGAACAACTCACTTCTTAATGACTACTCTTCAGGAAGGAAGGGATTTGTTTCTTTTGGAAATGATGCAAGAGGTTACATCATCGGGAAGGGCTTTGTTTCCAATGGGGAAATAAAGTTTGATGATGTCAACCATGTGGAAAATCTCAAGTATAACCTCTTGAGTGTCAGTCAATTGTGTGACAAAGGCCATGTTGCCCTTTTCACAAGCCAGAACTGCAGGATTCTGTCATCCAAAGTTCTGAGTTTGATTGACAAGGCATTAGATGCTCACACTCTCCTGAAGGCCAACAGGAAGAGTGTATGCCTTAGATCTTTCCAAGAAAATTGATCTCAAAGGCCATCCTTGCCTATTTTCCAAGGCCTCTCCTCAAGAATCTAATCTATGGCATAGAAGGATGGGACATGTTAACTTCAAAAACATGAATCAACTGATACACCATAGTTTAGTAAGGGGACTGCCTATGAAGGAGTTCAAGTGTGAAAACAACTGCACTGCTTGTTTGAAAGGAAAACAACACAAGGTTTCATTTCCATCTATTGAAGAACCAAAGTCCACTGCCTGCTTACAACTTCTTCACATGGATCTCTTTGGTCCTGAGAGTGATGAGCATGGCACAAAAGAAATACTGTCTGGTAATTGTGGATGATTACTCCAGATTTGTATGGACTTTCTTTCTACATTCAAAGGATGAAGCTGCACAGAAGATCATAAACTTTGTGTTGTATGTTGAGAAGCAGTATTCCCTCTCAGTCAAGTGTATTAGAAGTGACAATGGAACAGAATTCAGGAACAATACACTTGATGAGTTCTACCTTTCCAAGGGAATAAAGAGACAGTTTAGTATTCCAAGAACTCCTGAACAGAATGGAGTTGTGAAAGAAAGAACAGGACCTCTCATTGAAGCTGCAAGGTCTATGTTGGCTGATTCTGGACTGCCATTGACCTTTTGGGCTGAAGCTGTCAACACAGCATGCTATGTGCAGAATAGAGTGCTAATAAATCAGAGGTTGATGAAGACTCCATATGAAGTTCTACATCATTTGGCCCCTCTCATTTCATTCTTTAGAGCATTTGGGTGTCCCTGTTTCATTCTCAACACAAAGGATCAGCTCCAGAAATTTGATCCTAAGGTGGATGCAGGGTACTTTGTTGGTTATTCATCAACTTGCAAGGCATACAGAGTCTTCAACTGCAGAACAAAGATGGTTGAAGAGACTCTACATGTCAAGTTCAATGAATCTCCAAAGGACAAGATTCCACAAAGCCCTGTGGAGCTCTTTGATTTGGACATACTGCAATATGTTCCTTATCAATCTCCTGTTGTTGCTCCTGTCAACAGTTCACCACCTGGTGTTACTACTGAAGATGATGATGATAGTAGTAATCACCTCTTCAGGTTTAGTGATCAACTGCCTGAGTCCTCTAAACCTGATGCTCCTGTAGCTCCTGTAGCTCCACCGCACCATCCACAACAAATGCTGATGAGATTTCTGCATCCAACTTCATTTGAGTTGCCACCATCTTCATGGTTTCAAGAATCTGCATCAACATCTGCTGCTGCTGAAGATTCTACAAACACTTGCACAGATTTGATTGTTTACCAAGAGCTGAAAAATCACCCATATCTCAAATCCTTGGTGATATCAATGCTGGTGTCTCAACCAGAAGCCAGTTGTCCAATTCTGCTTCTATGCTCTCTTCATCAGTCAGCTAGAGCCGAAGAACTATCATGTTGCTTTGAGAGACAATGGATGGGTTGAAGCCATGCAGCTTGAGCTTCTTCAGTTCAAGAAACAGCAAGTGTGGGAGCTTGTTCCTCTACCCCCAGGTAAGTGTGCAATAGGCACTAAATGGGTGTTTAGGAACAAAACTGATGAAAATGGGCTAATTGTTAAGAACAAGGCCAGACTGGTTGTGCAGGGGTTTGCACAAGAAGAAGGTATTGTTATGATGAAACCTTTGCCCCTGTAGCCAGACTGGAGGCAATTAGATTGTTTTTAGCCTATGCTGCACTCCACAATCTTAAAGTTTTTCAAATGGATGTCAAAAGTGCTTTTCTATATGGTACAATAAAAGAAGTTTATGTGTGTCAACCACCAGGCTTTGAGGATAATAAGCACCCAGAATGGGTATATAAGCTTGATAAAGCTCTTATGGGTTGAAACAACACCTAGAGCCTGGTATGAGACCTTATCAAACTTTCTTCTACAGAATAATTTCACTAGAGGCTCCATAGATAAAACTTTATTTATTAAGAAGGTGGATCAGCATAAGCTACTTGTTCAAATTTATGTTGATGATATTATATTTGCATCCTCTGATCCCCAATTGTGTGAGAATTTCCAAACCTTAATGCAACAGAAGTTTGAAATGAGTGCAATGGGAGAATTACAGTTCTTTCTAGGCTTGCAAATCAAACAAAAAGCTGATGGAATTTTCATTCATCAGTCTAAATACACAAAATCTTTTGAATAAGTTTGATTTACAAAACTGTAACCCTGTTCTACTCCCATGTGCAACACCACACAATTGGATGTTGATCAGAAAGGTAAAGGTGTTGATGAAACCCTTTACAGATGTATGATTGGTTCCTTGATGTATTTAACAGCTTCTAGACCAGATATTATGTTTGCTACATGTGTTTGTGCTAGATTTCAGGCTGCACCTAAGGAGTCTCATCTGATTGCAGTCAAGAGGATCTTTAGATATCTGCAAGGTACACAATCTCTAGGCTTATGGTATTCCACTGGACATTCTTGCAAATTAGTTGCTTTCTCTGATAGTGACTATGCAGGGTGTAAGTTGACCAGAAATCAACTTCTGGTGGATGCCAATTCCTAGGCAACTGTTTGATTTCTTGGCAGAGTAAGAAACAAACATTGTTGCTACATCCACTGCTGAAGCCGAGTATATTGCTGCTGCAAGTTGTACATCCCAAATACTATGGCTTCAGAATCAACTTTTGGATTATGGCATTACAGAGACTAAGACTCCATTATTAATGGATAGTGCTTCAGCTCTTTGCATTGTCAAAAATCCTGTCCAGCACTCTAGGACCAAACATATAGAAATTAGACATCATTTATAAGAGATTGTTTTGAAAAGGGTCTAATTAATCCTATGTTTGTGCCTAGTGCTGATGAGCTTGCAGACATTTTTACTAAGCCTTTGGATAGTTCATCTTTCCACAACCTGGTGTTAAGGCTTGGTATGCTGCAGCTAGAATAGTGACAACTACTGATGATCTCAGTAATTACTGATGATCATTGGTAACCAGTCACATTTAAGTACTGATGCGTTAGTTTACTCTCAGTAGTTTTTATAACTGAAGGCTAAATGCTTTAAGTACTGTACTTTATCTATTCTAAACTACTGATGTAGTTACAACTACTGAATTCAGTAGAAACAGATAAGTACTGATGTCCTATGAAACTACTCAAAACAGCAAAAAGGCTGATGAGTAAGTGTTGAGGACAGTATGAAACAGCTGAAAGGCTATGAATTGATGACAACTACTGATGAGTACTCTCTC
The DNA here is from genome assembly GCA_025506515.1 of Flaveria trinervia. Lineage (NCBI taxonomy): Eukaryota > Viridiplantae > Streptophyta > Magnoliopsida > Asterales > Asteraceae > Flaveria > Flaveria trinervia. The sequence continues at coordinate 682,359 of CM046447.1, read as the reverse complement.
TTCAGTAGTTCACAAACTGCTGTTTCTTTATAAACAACTGAAGCAATACCATGTCTTCAGTAGTTTCACAACTACTGATGACTAACACCAAGTCTTCAGTTGTTTACAACAACTGATGGCAAAACCACGGTCTTCAGTAGTTTCACAACTACTGATGGCTAATACCAGTCCTCAGTTGTTTCAACATCTGAAGTCCAACTTGTCTAGTAGTTTTTAAAACTACTAATGCCTAAATCAGAGACTTCAGTTGTTTCAACGTCTGATTGTAAACACCATGTCTTCAGTCGTTTTATAACTGCTGACCACATCAATACCATCAGTCGTTTCAAACTTCTGAAAGTTAATACCACGTCATCAGTAGTTCAAATACTGATGACTAACACCAAAACCTTCAGTCGTTTCATACCCGTACCCTATATACCTGATCCCTCTTTCAGAGTTTTTCATTCTTTCACGACCTAAAATTTCAAAAGCTCTGAAAACCTTTCATCTTCATTAATGGCGACCATGCAACTCAAGCCTCGACATAACTGTGTTGCGTACCTCACAAAATCGCCCTTCTGGACCAAATTTGATACTGCTATAGATCTTATGGTCCAATCCCCACTGAAAACGGCTTTCTCTTAATCCATCATTATGCCGATTCGCTACGTCAGTTCTAGATGAATGCGACCGTTAATGGAGAATCTATCCATTCATCTATCAACTCGCATAAGGTGGTCATCTCTACTGCTACCATCCGCCAGACATTACTGTTAGATGATGCTACCTACCCTGTTGGATATCCTAAGCGCCAACTTGATCTTTCATTTGGACAACATGGATATCAGGGTGATCTTAGTGCTTCAACAATCCTGAAGAAACATTTTCCAGATGCTGAACGATTAATATTTCATATGGTAAATGTTTGCCTGGCCCGAAGACTTCCTCTTGGGATCAACTGTCTTCAGATGGCAACAGGTATTGTTCTCTATCCTTGAACAAGAACCACTAAACTTTTCTGAAATAATTTTTCTTGAACTCAAGGATATGGCCACAAAACCACTTTCTAACCGTTGGATACTATATCCTCGGTTATAATGGCCATAATAGAGAATCAGCTTTCTGCTGAGGGACTAGTTGGACTGGGAGTCCCTGCTTTGGCTGTATTGCCGGAGGTATACTCCCGACACAACACTGACCAAATTCTCAAACAGGCTGCCAAGCTGCGCAAACCCACGCAGCTGGAACCCACAGCCTCACTTCCACATCCAAAGTCCCCTCCAAACCCACAAAGAAGAAGCCTAAGAAAGCTACTCAGGGAATTGAGTCCCCTGTGGATGCTCCTGCTGCTGCACCACCGCAGGTTATCTCTGCTGGAAATAACCCCCCAGTAGAGACTATGACTCCACCAGCTGAAGCCGCTCAGGTTGCCTCTCAAAAGGAAACTGAAGCAACCTCTCAAAGGGAAGCCACACTGCTGGATACTCCTCACTTGAGGGGATTACCATTGAAGAGCACCACCTGTCCCGGGTGCACACTGCTTCCACACCCTCTCCTGATGCAAACCCCTCCTCAAAGCCCTACGATAATTGTTGCAAAGGTGCTGACACAGTTGCATTCCTCACCCCCACCCAGACACCAATCACTACTGGGATAACCTCAACACCTAAGGGGGAGGATCCAATTGCTTGTGTCAACCCACAGCACAGGGGTTATCATGTTTCATCTTCTAGTGTAGATAAGGAGTGCAAACTTCTGGTGAGGCTGCCACTGTCTCACTGCCTCAGCAAATGACCAGGGTGCAGTTGGTAACATCTCTAAGACCTCACCAGTGGCAACAGCTGATGAAGGACATAGTCCTGAGGCTGGAAGTCCCCAGAACCAAGAACAAGGGGCACATGCTATCATTGATCTACACTCAAGGCATGTTCATCCTGACTCTGTCAGGAGGTCAGGTGATTCAGTATCAACTGATGATTACCTGAGCTTCTTCTATGATGTAGTTGCTCAAAACACCATTCTCGAGGATGAGGTTAGCAGACTCAAAGAGCTGCTAGCCAAGATGTCTCAGGATGCAAGTCCATCTGCCACCACAATACACCCACAGATGGCACCTTCTTCTGAAGGTCCCCTACACACTGAGCCAGTATATACTTCCAAGCCACCAGCCTCTGCTTTCGGCACTGATTCTCAGGAACAGAACCATCCTGATCAATCAGTTGCTACCCTTCAAAAATCCCTACCTCTCATCACTCCCATGATCACAGATATCGTGATCAAGCCCTTGATGAGAGGCTTCCTACCATATACAACCCTGTGGAGGAGTTGGTGACTAAATCCCTTTCTACTGCTCAAACCCTTGCATCCAATGCAACCAAAAAGGGGGAGAGTCAGTTAGTTAAAGGAAAAAGGAAAAGGATGATAGATGGGGAGAAGGCGAAAGAATCTGAGTTTTGAATGAATGAGAAGGAAGAGTGTGAAGGGAGCTGCAGTGAATGAAAGTCAAAAAGACTTTCATGTCACATATCAAAAGAGAAAAGGAGAGTCTGAGAAGGAGAAGGAGCTGAAGGATATGGTGAAAGAAGCTGACGCCAACCATAACCGTTCAATGGATAAAATCATTGAGCAGTTGTATAGGCAGGGTTTTGACATCAACACTAGACTCCGAGATCTGAAGGATGGAAACAGAGGAGATCATTCAAGATGGGCTAGCTATGATGCCTTAGAAAGAGAAAGGCTGGAGATAATGATCAGATTTATAGCTAAATACTTGGGAAGATCTCTAATGGAAATAAGGGCCTGGACCAGGGACAACATCTTGGCAATAACCACCAAGATTTGTTCGTCTGAAGAATACTCCAAAGGTTTAGTGATTGAGGTACTGATGAAGCTGGGGTTGGAATCGAAAAGAACTGACAAAATTTACCAAAGCCTCCCTTACAGCCAAAATGCTAAAACAGTCTGAAAAGCCTCAATCCTCAAAATCACTATCTCCACAACCCACTAAAACAACCCCTTACCCTCTAAACCAAACCAACCATCCAATCCACAAAACCAAATCCTTTACCCCCAAACCCACTGCCAGTGATGTACCTAGCCAAAAGAAAAGAAAGGTACTGAGGCCTGATGAAGATGAAGAGGAGGATGAAGACAGACTGCCACTCTCTGCAGTCATTACTTTGCCTAAGGCTAAACCAATGTCCATCACTCCTGCTTCTCAAATGCATGATGTAATGATAAAGATTGAAGAGGAACAGATGCAAAAACATGATGAGGAAATGCTGAAAAGCATTGACAAAGCATATGCCACATCCTCTTCAATGATCAGTATGAAGAAAGAAGTACTAAGATTGTATACCTTTGCTAATACCTTTCAATACCAAAGGGAAAGAGTAAGGATATGGCCTGATCCAAGGGTGGCCACATCGATTGTCCAGAAAGAAATTCCTTCAAGATACAAGGGCCAAGTGAAGAGAGTTGTCGACGAAGACATCACTGTGGTTCTTGTAGTGTCCCCTTAGGAAATTGTTGAAGAGTTCAAGAAAGCCTATGAAGCCAACAACCACCTCAAAAGATGTTAGAGAACAAAATCATAAAGAAGGGATTGGTTTACAAAAGACTTGAAAACTTCAAACAAAAGAGAGCTCACCTGCTCTTAGAAGGGACTCATCCAGATGAGTTTGCTTATAGACAAATAACCACGGTTGAGCTCAAGAATGGAAAACAGGCCAAGTACATATCTGAAGTGTATGGCCGAGAAGGATTATTTGATGGTGTGCCCGAGGTGCTGACAATGGATGAGCAAATCATGTTTTTAAGGCTTACACCAGGGAATCATATAGGCTGATACACGGGAAGTAGATCTCATGGTTGGGGCAACAGCTCGGTGTCCAAGTCCCCAATACAGAGCTCCCAACCATATCATGCCAAACAGATCATCAGAGACTTCTTCCCAGGCCGGTGCTGAAAAAGGGTCACTTCTCATCTGATCAAGAGGATAAGAGACCAATCTATCTGCCAAAATAAGTGGGACTCGTCAATAACTTAGAGGTTTTGGCTGCATTGGTTCAGGGGGAGTTTGTTGGCCCAAAAGAACCAATGAGCCTGATCAGAGAAACCTCTAAGTCCCACAAGACATCACAACAGCTGAAGAAGACCTGATCAGCTTTTCTACAAAGTCTGAAGAATACACTGCTGAAGTACGTCTGAAGTACTGAAGACAAAGACTGAGACAACAGCTGAAGATCTAAAGTCTGAAGACTTCAACAAGTACTGAAGACAAAGACTGAAGATCAACAGCTGAAAGACAAAGTCTGATGTTCAAGTACTGAAGACATCAGCTGATGTAACAGCTGATGACAACAGCTGAAGAGGGCTTCTTCAGTTGTTGTGATGGTTTTTTTCTTCAGTATTTTCTTTTCTTTTCAGTAGTTGTTTACTTTTTCTTTCAGTACTTGTAAACAACTGAAGAGGTTGTTCTTCAGTTGTGTAGTGTCAGTAGATTTATGTTTTTCAGTAGTGTGTAAATAAGATGTTTAACACTTAGGAACATTTGTAAGAAATGTCATTGTTGACATCTTCAGTAGTTGTTAAACATCAGTAGTTATCAAACGGTTACATGTCACTTTCAAGTGACATCAGCCTACGTCACTCTTTCCTTTATAAGGAAGGATGACTCACCTGTAATCGTGCCTTTGAGGCCGACAATCTTAATGCAATATTCCTTTTGTCGGATATTCTCTCTCTATAACAAAATTCTCTTATCGTTTTATATCAATGTTCTTGTTTGAATTTGTCTAATTCTGAGCTATTCCGCTGCTATATCTGTTCAATCGATTAACCAAGGGCTGAGATTCTAACAGAAAGCCACAGGAAGCAATCAAGTAAAGCAAGGAACATAATGAACATACAACATCATCATACAAGGCATCATACATACATAAATACATAATACATACCACATACATAAGAATCAATCATACATCATAACATGCCCATCATACCATCTATGATCTCAAAAAGTCAACTTACATAGCCCCAGGAACCTCCCAAGTCAAAGCCTACATTTCCACTTTTCCCCAAAAAATCAGAAAATATTCTAAGTGTTCATCCGCATTCCATTTTGTTTATCCATATTCTTTTTGTTTATCCACATTTCCCTTTTTTTCATCCACACATCCCTTTTTTTAATCCGCATTTCCCTTTTGTTCATCTGCATTTCCCTTTTGTTCATCCGCATTTCCCTTTTGTTCATCCGCATTTCCTTTTTGTTCATCCGCATTTCACTTTTGTTCATCCGCATTCCATTTTGTTCATCTGCATTTCCCTTTTCTATATCCGCATTTCCCTTTTTGTTCTTTCGCATTTGTTTTTGTTCTTCCGCATTTCTTTTTACACATAGGCAATTTTCTAAATTCAAGCGTATGAACTATTGTTTGGGCGCACGAGCAGTGTAGGGCACACTTATCATCATAATTCGATCCCCAAACACCATCTATAATGCTCTAAGCTTAAATCATGCATTCTAAGCCTTAGAAACACAACCATAACATCATCAAGCATGAACATAGATCAAAATTACACCATACTCTCAACATACACTCATTCAACATACGGGTATGACACCCAAGTCTTATAAAAAGTTCAACTAAGCATCTCCAGCCCTAAAATCACTTAAAAACATGTAAAAGAGGGGTTGTAGAACTCACCTTTACAGCTCTTGAGTATGGCTTCTCCCAAACTCATTTGCAATTGAGTTCAACCACCTAGAAACCCACTAAAAACGCACACTAGAACACACACAACACACATATGCATACAACCAAGGCAAAGCGAGTTAAGAACACTTAAAAACCATGAATTTATTAACTTTAATTCAACTTTTCAGCTCTTGTTATTCAAAAATCCATATCTGCACTTTCTCTTTCTAAAAATTTGATGATTTGAGGTTTTAAGAAGAGAATGGGCAGCCATGCCTACTTTACACCCACTTTTCCAACATTTTGTCCTTTTTGACACCTTTTATCCCTCAACTTGGGTAATATTTTTTTTATCTTTTTAGTCATTTTATTCGTTCTTTCTTTCTTTAAGTTTAAAAATTACCGGGTGTTACATATTACAGCAGATAGAAAAGTGCCAATGAATGGCTTTAGTGACAACGCTTATAATAGCATGTTTTTTTGTGTGTTGCTCACTCTTATGATGTTTTAGTGGCACCTTTTGGTCTTTTTTAATATATTTTGCATGCCACTAAATGATAATTATTTTTATGGTGTAGGTTGACTGACCTTATAGTGACAAACATGTTATCGTTACAACCACTTAAAGTTTTATAGTTATAGATGTCTATCATTGTAATGTATGAATAATAACCACTTGGATTGGTAGTGTGTAAATAAGAGTTAAAGAGGTTTTAGATACTATAAAGATTCAAATATATCTTGAAGTAGTTTATAGGTACTCATAATATAGTATTTTTTAAGGAAAACTAAATGCATGAGTTATCAGTACAAGTAATATAGTTTGTAGGGGCGTACAGTTAAAACAACCACTTAGGCTCTCAAATATTAAGGACTCCATGAAATTAAAATTAACTACTTGTATCTATCTTTTAAACTGGAAATTTGTATGACAGACCATTATTTTTTTGCATTTTTCAAGAAAATAAGAAGAGATAACAAAACTCATTGAAGGTGTATTTACAGTATACTTGTAACTTTTAAGATAAAGAGAGTGTTGTTAAAGAAGAAGAGTATATTGATGGAAAAAATGATGTAGTAAGATGCATTAATGTCTCAATGAAATATATGTTTTATGATTTATCTATATAATAAAAGGAAATAGTTTTTATATTATAAAGGAAATCTTCATTTCATAATTTGGTTTCGGACCTTACTATTTGTTATATATCATTTGTGTTGCCACTGTATATACTATTAATTGAACATCAACATAGCTTGATTATTATAGTTTAATTATACATCAAATAAAAAAAACTAAGGTAGTTTTTGGTATACAGTAATAACAAACGGAATGCAACAAAAAATTATGAGTGAATGAAAATAGAGGTGTTTGATTGATCAATGAAATGTAATTACCGATTACGAAATAATCTCATTCCCTTTAAATACCCTAAAATCATTCACTAACTCCTTGTTGTTTTTTTCATTATATTCATTATTCTACCACCAATCACCATTATTTCCACCATTACCACAACCAACCACCACCATCTATAACCACCCACCACCATCACACATCACTGCCATTGACTCCACTACTGCCAAACACAACTGCCCACCAACCACCAACACTATCAACCACAACCACCAACACCAACCACCACCACTACATATGATATTTAATTCAATTCCTTTGTGTTTTCCGACTTTTTAAAAAATATAAAGTAATGATTCTAACTATTTAGTTTTTCATTGATTTCAATCCTATGTACATTCCATTATATCAATCACATGGTACCAAATATTAAAAAATATAGCTATTTGATTAATTAAATTAGTTTGAAACCATTCTCATTTAAATAATTTATATTTTTAAACCACGTACTTTCAATCTACATATTTTTACTTTTATAAGTTAACATTTCTATATTGAATTAGACTCGCAATTCGGTAAAGATTTCGAACACAAATTCTATATATTATACATTGGTCGTCTAAGTATAAGAAATTTAATATATTTGATCAATGTGTAGTTTGATTATAACATTTCTTATTAATGAAAAAAGGTCTATCACACTACTAGAATATTAAGCATCAGTGAAGGCACCATACCAACTGCAAAGATAGTTTCTAATGGGGTTTGGCTCGCATATTATGTCACGAATTCCTCCTTTCTAACGATGTATTTACGAGGATCTATCCATTAATTTAAATAGTTTATTTCATGTTCAACGTCTATATATTTCAACTATTATCCTATGTATAATTATGTGACACCGGTAATTTTTAAAAGACAAGATATGAGGAATAAAAAGAAAGAAAGGCAAATAAGTCGAAGTGGAGGGACTAAAAGTGTCCCAAAGGACAAAACTTTGAAAAGTTGGTGTAAAGGTTGGCATGGCCGCCCACCCTCACCTCACATCATCATCTTTGTTCAGTTCTAGAGAGAGAGAGCAGAGGAGTTCTCGGCTGAAGAAAAGGAAGAAGAAGTGAACGAATTCAAGGTAAGAATTCGTGGTTTTTATATGTTTATGACGGGTTTTATCCCGGTTGGATGCTTATGTGCTTATGTGTTTGTGTATGTGTCTGGCTGTGTGTGTTGGGTGTTGTTTTTAGGTGTTTGAACTCATTGCAAGCGGGTTAGAAAGGAAGAGATACCCAAGTTGCATTAGGTGAGTTCTAGACCCTAGTTTTTACTTGTTTTAAACGATCTTTGGAGCTGAAAATGTATTAAAATGATTTTACAAGTTCATGTATGTTTACCCGTGTGCATTGTACATGTTATGTGTTGATTCTTGTATTGGTTATAGGTTATTCATGTTTAGACTAGCCATATTAAGCTTAAGAATAGATGAGTTTGAGGATTGGGGTTGAAAACATACTGGAAACATGTTGAACAGAAGGTCCTTGCGCCTAGATAAGGCTCATCTGCCTGAATTTGCCTTAGAAAGGTTTAAGTGTAATCCATGCGCCTAAACAGTAGCCCATGTGCCTAAGATTACCTTAGAAATGTTTAAGTATAGCCCATGTGCCTGTACAGTCGCCCATGCGCCTAGAAATATTAGTCGGATGACTAAGTGTAGGGCCATGCGCCCTAATCGTGCCCATGTGCCCAAGTGGCTCGTGCACCTAAGTGTTCATACACCTGAATAGTACCCATGCGCCTAGAATTAGGCAAGAATTGACTAAGTGTCCAGACGTCCAGGATTTCCCCATGCGCCTAAGCACTCATGCGCCTGCATAGTGCCCATGCGCCTAAGTGTTCCCCTTGCGCCTACATAGTGTCAATGCGCCTGCATAGTGCCTATGCGCCTAAGGACAGAATATTTTTCTGATTTTTGGGGAAAACTTGTAATGTAGGCTTTGTCTTGGGAGATTCCCAGGGGGGTATGTAAGTTGACTTTTGGGGTCATAGATGGTATGATAGGCATGTTATGTTATATGATTGATGATGGCGATGATGTTGCATGGTTAAGCATGATGTATGTTTATTATCCCCATAACTTTACGTGTGATGTTAATGAATAAATGAAGTATTGTGTAACGTAAAGTGAAAGATAAAGGAAAGGGGAACATGAAGTAAGAATGCATGCATTAATGAGTAATGAAAGTAGAGATAGTCTTGTAAGCATGGCATGTACATGAGGGTCTTTCTTTGTTATTGACCATTTGCATAGAACTATTGCTGCATACCTTAGGTACTGTGACCACGAGGTGGATGCACCGTTATAGAGGTCTATGATAGGCCTAGTTCCAGAACCACAAACAGAAAGGTATTGCATATGGCAATGGTAAACTTAAATCATACCTTAGGTACTGTGACCACGAGGTGCGATGCACCATTATAGAAGGTCTATGAGAGACCTAGGTCCAGAGCCACGAACAGAAAGGTATTGCATAGTAAACTTAAATCATACCTTAGGTACTGTAACCACGAGGTGCGATGCACCGTTATAGAAGGTCTATGAGAGACCTAGGTCCAGAACCACGAACAGGAAGGTATTGCATAGTGAACCTAAATCTTACCCTAGGTACTGTGACCGCGAGGTGCGATGCACCGTTATAGAGGGTCTATGATAGGCCTAGGTCCAGTACATGAACAGAAGGGAAAGGTTTATGGTTGTTAGAAAGGAAAGTAAAGCATGAAAGATTAAAGAGGATAATGATGATATTATCTGTATGTATGTATGACGTATGATCACGGATGAATGAAAAGTATAGTATGATTTTGAAAGAAAGTGAAGAACACTTTTCGTAAGAAAAGTATGTATTTATTTATAAAACTAGAACTCAGTCAGCAACGCTGACTTTTACTTAGTTTCAGTTGGCAGGTAAACGTTGTTGGGGATGACACGAGGCGACTACTCAGCTCTTTTAGATGGCATTCTTTTATTAATGTTTTTGCATTGTAATGCGAACGAATTATGTTTTGAAATCAACGCTTGTATTAACTTGCAAAAACATTTGTAATGATATGAAAGTTATATTTTAGTTGTGTTTCCGTTGTAATGTTTTCGTAAGGCAAATGTAATTATAATGTTTTATGTGCAATGAATGACCAACGGGGCCTTACAAGTTGGTATCAGAGCCAAATTTTAAGTGAAATGGGTAAATTTTCAAAATAACCTTAACTTAAACTGAGAATGAGACAGAATGGAAATAGGATGCCAATCTGAGTAGCTGCGTGCCATCAGGTATTTTCGTAATGTTAACCGGTTTATGTGCACATGGTATGTGGTTATGTGTTGTATGTAGATTTAGATATTGATTAAGTCAGGATAGGAGATGCTTGGGGTATGAAGAGTAAAGTAAGTGGCTAATCACAACTGGCAATTATAATTAGGGACTTCCTATACTTGACATAAACTTAGTGTTACCTTGAATCACCGCATTAGTGTTTGAATCTTACAGTGTGTTAGAAGATGGTTGGCGGTAGATCTTCGAAAGCATCTCGTGGTGGAGGTCATGGTGCTACTCCGCGACCTAAGAGAGGGAGACCCAGAGTCGAGAAAGTGGTTCATTAAGAAACAGAGACCCCTCATCTGGAGGGAGGCGACGAGAGCGCCAATCTGAGAGCCTCAGTAAATGAGGCTATGGTGGAAGAGGTTCACCAGGTCGTGCAGACGATTCTACCGTCTGTGGTGACTGAAGTGATCAAGGCAGTAAGGGATGGGGAAAGGAAGGAGAGGAATAGGTCCCCGGGGGACGAGAACAACCAGAGCTGGAAACAGTTCTCTCTGATGAAGAGGAGGAAGAAGAGGAGCCTGCGCCGGAGGCGACTAGAGGCTATAACTATGGGGCGTTTATGAGATGCAAGCCCCCTACGTTCGATGGAAATGGCACTGCTATAACTACTCACTAGTGGGTGAGGGAAATGGAGGCCGTCCTCGATATCAGCAAGTGCCGGGAAGACCAAAAGGTGAAGCTCGCTACCCACTCTTTTGTGGATTCGGCTTTGTGCTGGTGGGACAACATTGTCCAAGCCGAGGGTAGCATGGCCATCGGGAGGATGAGATGGTCTGAACTAAAAAATTTGGTGATTAAATAATTTTTTCCTCATCGGAAATGGACAAGGTCGAAAGGGAGTTTCTGCAACTGGAGGTGGGAACTATGACGCACCAGCAGTACACCATGAAATTCAACGAGATGGCACGTCTGGTGCCGGATCAAGTGACATTTTTGTCTCGAAAAATCAAGAGGTACGTTCAGGGTTAGCCAGTGGATATTCGCAGGCACATGATCGTTGCCCGGACGAGCACGTTTAGGTCGGCAGTGGATTTGGCAGGGATACTGTATGATGAGAGGATGGTGGTGGTGAATGAAGGTGGAAAGAAGAGTGGTGGTGATCGTAACTGGCAAGGGAAAAGGTTTGGTTGGGGTAATGCTTCGACGGGTAACAAGAAGGCACAGTTGGACAACCGTCGTATGGTCGCATCAGGTGCGTGTGCAAGGAGGTGTGATAGGTGTGGGAGAGAACACAGCGGGGAATGCAGGCTGGGGTTGAATGTATGCTTTAAATGTGGGAAGCCGGGGCATATAGGCAAGGACTGTCGTACGGTCCGGTGTTTTAACTGTGGCATGGAGGGCCATGTGAACAAGGATTGTAAGAAGCCCAGGGCTGAGAGTTCAGGAGCGAAGAAGGTTGGAGGAGAAAGACAAAAGGAAAGCGCCCGAGCTTTCACGAAGACTCGGGAGTAGGCTAGGACAGACCCTGACGTGGTGTCAGGTATGTTTCTAGTAAACCAAACTCTTGCATCTGTGTTGTTTGATTCTGGTGCTAGTAGGAGTTTCATTTCTGTTGCCTTTTGTGCTAAGTTTCCCAGTAATAGTAGATGTATTGATGAGCCCTTCGAGGTAGAAACTACCATAGGTAAGTCTACAAGGATTTCTGAGGTGATAGAAGGTTGTGACATAGAACTAGACGGTCATAAGTTTCCTGTCAGACCATTCGTGATGACCTTAGGCAGTTTCGATGTAGTCCTAGGAATGGACTGGTTGGCGGACTATGAAGCGAATATTGTGTGTCGCAAGAAGATGATCCGATTGACAGGACCTAACGGGGATAAGGTGACGGTTTATGGCGATCGAGTTGCGACGATCCCGAAAGTGATTTCAATGGTAGTGGCGGGGAAGTGCATGAGGCGTGGATGTAGTGCCTACTTGGCCTACGTAAAGGACGTGGATGCGCCAACACCATAACTATCTGATGTACCAGTTATGTGTGACTTTCCGGACGTATTCCCGGAAGACTTACCCGGTGTGCCACCGGATCGCGAGATTGAGTTCCAAATTGATCTGATACCCGTTGCCAAGGCATCGTATCGGTTAGCTCCGACGGAAATGAAAGAACTGATGGAACAGTTGTAAGAGCTGCTTGATAAGGGGTTCATTAGGCCGAGTATCTCTCCCTTGGGTGCTCCGGTCCTATTTGTGAAGAAGAAAGACGGTAGTATGAGGATGTGCATTGACTACCGAGAGCTGAACAAGTTGACAGTGAAGAACCGATACCCCCTACCAAGAATAGATGATATGTTTGATCAGCTCCAAGGTGCCAATTGGTTTTCAAGGATAGACCTTTGATCTGGTTACCATCAGTTGAAGCTGAAGGAGTAGGATATCCCTAAACCAACTTTTCGTACACGCTACGGTCACTACGAGTTTCTTTTCATGTCTTTTGGTTTGACCAACGCGCCAGCTGCTTTTATGGACTTGATGAATCGAGTGTGTCGGCCAGTGTTAGATAAATCAGTGATTGTGTTTATTGACAATATCCTGATTTATTCGAAGAGCGAGGAAGAGCATGCCGATCACATTCGAGAGGTGTTGGAGACGTTGAGAAGGGAGAAATTGTATGCCAAATTCTCCAAGTGCGCATTCTGGTTGCGGGAAGTTCAGTTCTTGGGTCATGTGGTGAATCCCGATAGGATATATGGTGGACCCGACTAAGGTGGAGGCAGTGATGCAATAGAACTCTCCAAAGACGCCATCTGAGATTCGTAGTTTCTTGGGTTTGGCGGGCTACTATAGAAGATTCATCCAATACTTTTCCAAGATTGCTTTTCCACTGACCAAGTTGACCCGAAAGGATGTAAAGTTTATATGGGGTCCAGCCCAAGAATAGGCGTTCGAGGAGTTAAAGGTGAGGTTGACTCAAGCTCTTGTCTTGAAATTACCCGAAGGAAGCAAGGACTTAATGGTATATTCAGATGCTTCTTACTCGGGGTTGGGTGTGTATTAATGCAGAGGGGGAAGGTTATAGCTTATGCATCCCGACCGTTAAAAGTTCATGAGTTCAACTATCCTACTCATGACTTGGAGCTAGCAGCCGTGGTCTTTGCACTAAAGATTTGGAGGCACTATCTGTACGAGACAAGGTGCACCATTTTCACTGACCACAAGAGCTTGAAGTACTTCTTCAAGCAAAAAGATCCGAACATGAGGCAGAGAAGATGCTTGGAGCTCATAAAAGATTAGGATTGTGAGATCCATTACCATCCGGGTAAAGCCAACGTATTGGCTGATGCCCTTAGCCGGAAGGAGAGGCCCGAGCAGATTCGGGTTAAAGCGTACCAACTGATCATGACCTCTGAAGTAATGAAGCAAGTCAAGGAGTTTCAAGATGAGGAATTAAAAGAAGATCATCTAAACTCTGAAAGAATGAGAGGTCTGGTTGGGGAATTGGGCGAAAACACACTCGGTGTTAAAACCCGATTTGGACGGGTGTGGATTCCTCGTTTCGGGGATCTACATGTGAGGATTTTGGATGAAGCTCACAAGACTCGATACTCCATTCATCGTTGTGCCACAAAGATGTATCATGATATGAAGAAAGATTATTGGTGGCCGGGTATGAAGCGTGACGTGGTGGAGTATGTGAGTAAGTGCCTTACTTGTTTGCAAGTGAAGGCCGAATATCAGAAGCCGTAAGGGAAGATCCAACCTTTGGATATACCAGAATGGAAGTGGGAGCACATCACCATGGATTTCATAATGAAGTTACCACGTACTCCAAAAGGGTACGATGCCATATGGGTGATTGTTGACCGTTTGAGAACGGGTGCTCACTTCCTATCGATCCGCAAGATATATTCATCCGAGAGGTTGGCCGACCTGTTCATCAAGGAGATTGTAACTCGTCATGGCGTGCCGGTGTCCATTGTGTTTGATCGTGACACCCGTTTACATCTAAATTCTGGAAGATATTCCACGATGCCATGGGGACGAGGTTACAAATTAGCACGGCTTATCATCCCCAAACTGATGGCCAGTCGAAAGGACCATTCAGACATTGGAAGACATGCTTCGAGCATGTGTGTTTAATTTTAGGGGAATTTGGGATGACCACTTACCGTTAGCTGAATTCTCGTACAATAATAGCTATCATGCCAGCATTGGCATGCCACCATACGAGATGATATACGGTAGGCGATACAGAACACCCGTTTGTTGGGGGTGATATTGGTCAAAAGGAATTGGGAAGCGTCGAAGTAATTGAGGCTACGACTGAGAAGCTTGAGAAGATGAAAGCCTTCATGAAGGTAGCCAAAGATAGATAGAAGTCGTATGCTGATAAACGACGCAAACCGATCGAGTTCCAGGTGGGTGACCTGGTTATGTTGAAGGTCTCACCTTGGAAGGGTATTATCCAATTCAGGAAGCAGGGCAAGTTGAGCCCAAGATATATAGGCCCTTTCCGAATCATTGCTCGAGTACGAGAGGTGGCCTATAGGTTGGAATTTCCGGATGAGTTAAGTGGGATTCACCCAACATTCCATGTATCTCATCTGAGAAAGTGTTTAGCTGATGGAGACATGATTGTTCCACTGGAGGATATCAAAGTAGACGAAAGGCTCAATTATATGGAGCAACCAGTGGCAATCATCGATCATAAAGAGAAGAGGCTGAGAAATAAAGTGGTTCCTCTTGTGCGTGTACAGTGGAAGCACAGGAAGGAATCCGAGTCTACATGGTAGACTGGGGAAGAGATTAGGGAGCATTATCCTCATCTGTTCGAGGAATAACAGGTTTCGGGGACGAAACCTATATAAGGGGGGTGGACTTGTAATACCCGGTTATTTATAAAAGACAAGATATGAGGAATAAGAAGAAAGAAAGGCAAATAAGTCCAAGTGGAGGGACTAAAAGTGTCCAAAAGGACAAAACTTTGAAAAGTTGGTGTAAAGGTGGGCACGGCCGCCCACCCTCACCTCACATCATCATGTTTCTTCGGTTCTAGAGAGAGAGAGTAGAGGAGTTCTCGGCTAAAGAAAAAGAAGAAGAAGTGAACGAATTCAAGGTAGGAATTCATGGTTTTTATGTGTTTATGA
Organism: Flaveria trinervia; assembly: GCA_025506515.1. NCBI lineage: Eukaryota > Viridiplantae > Streptophyta > Magnoliopsida > Asterales > Asteraceae > Flaveria > Flaveria trinervia. The sequence continues at coordinate 666,869 of CM046447.1, read as the reverse complement.
CGGGTTTATCCCGGTTGCATGCTTATGTGCTTATGTGTTTGTGTATGTGCTCGGGTGTGTGTGTCGGGTGTTGTTTTTAGGTGTTTGAACTCATTGTAAGCGGGTTAGAAAGGAAGAGATACCCAAGTTGCATCAGGTGAGTTCTAGACCCTGGTTTTTACTTCTTTTAAACGATCTTTAGGGCTAAAAATGTATTAAAATGATTTTACAAGTTCATGTATGTTTACCCGTGTCCATTTTACATGTTGTATGTTGATTCTTATATTGTTTATACGTTATTCATGTTTAGAATAGCCATATTAAGCTTAAGAACAGATGAGTTTGAGGATTGGGGTTGAAACCATACTGGAAACCTGTTGAACAGAAGGTCCATGCGCCTAGATAAGGCTCATGGGCCTGAATTTGCCTTAGAAAGGTTTAAGTGTAATCCATGCACCTAAACAGTAGCCCATGTGCCTAATATTACCTTAGAAATGTTTAAGTATAGCCCATGCACCTGAACAGTGGCCCATGCACCTAGAAATATTAGTCAGATGACTAACTGTAGGGCCATGCGCCCCAATAGTGCCCATGCGCCCAAGTGGCTCATGCGCCTATGTGTTCATACGCCTGAATACTACCCATGCGCCTAGAATTGGGCTGGAATTGACTAAGTGTCCAGATGTCCAGGATTTCCCCATGCGCCTAAGCACTCATGCACCTGCATAGTGCCCATGCGCCTGAAAGTTGCCCATGCGCCTAAGTGTTCCCCATGCGCCTGCATAGTGTAAGTTGACTTTTGGGGTCATAGATGGTATGATGGGCATGTTATGTTATATGATTGATGCGGTGATGATGTTGCATTGTTAAACATGATGTATGTTTATCTTCCCCATGACTTTACGTGTGATGTTAATGAATAATGAAGTATTATGTAATCTAAAGTGAAAGATAAAGGAAAGAGGAACATGAAGTAAGAATGTATGCATTAATGAGTAATGAAAGTAGAGATGGTCTTGTAAGCATGGCATGTACATCAGGGTCTTTCTTTATGATTGACCATTTGCATAGAACTATTGCTGCATACCTTAGGTACTGTGACCACGAGGTGTGATGCACCATTATAGAAGGTCTATGATAGGCCTAGGTCCAGAACCACAAACAGAAAGGTATTGCATATGGCAATGGTAAACTTAAATCATACCTTAGGTACTGTGACCACGAGGTGCGATGCACCGTTATAGAAGGTCTATGAGAGACCTAGGTCCAGAACCACGAACCAAAATGTATTACATCTTAAACTTAAATCATACCTTAGGTACTGTGACCACGAGGTGCGATGCACCGTTATAGAAGATCTATGAGAGACCTAGGTCCAGAACCACAAACAGGAAGGTATTGCATAGTGAACCTAAATCTTACCCTAGGTACTATGACCGCCAGGTGTGATGCACCATTATAGAAGGTCTATGATAGGCCTAGGTCCAGTACCATGAACAAAAGGAAGGGTTTATGGTTGTCAGAAAGGAAAGTAAAGCATGAAAGATTAAAGAGGATAATGATGATATTATCTGTATGTACGTATGATGTATGATCACGAATGAATATAAGTATAGTATGATTTTGAAAGAAAGTGAAGAACGCTTTTCTTAAGAAAAGTATGTTTTATTTATAAAACTAGAACTCACTCAGCAACGCTAACTTTTATACATTTTCAGCTGGCAGGTAAACGTTGGTGGGGATGGCACGAGGCGGCTACTCAGCTCTTTTAGATGGCATTCTTTTGTTAATGTTTTTGCATTGTAATGCGAACGAATGATGTTTTGAAATGAACGCTTGTATTAACTTGCAAAAACATTTGTAATGATATGAAAGTTATATTTTATTTGTGTTTCCGCTGCAATGTTTTCGTAAGGCAAATGTAATTATAATGTTTTATGTGCAATGAATGACCAACTGTGAGGTCTCCAGGAACGGGGCCTTACAAATTAAAAGCTTGTTAGAACTCTAGAAAGATTAACATGTTATCTTTATGTGTCTTTTTACTATTTGTAATAGTATAAGGACTAGTTTTGTAATTTGTTAGTTCCTTGTGTTTCATTATAAATAGCTTAGACTTGTAGCAGTTAGATAAGCGAAGAACAATTGTTTTAGAACAGATTGAGAACTGCGTACTTACTTGTAATTGTCTTTGCTTGATATTAATTAAACTATGAATTTTGTTGATATCGTGCTTGATTTGATTACTTTATTTGTATTTTTTAAATTGTGTTCATACATCATCACAGATTGGTACATTTGATCCTATCAAATGGTGTCAGAGCTGTTGGTTGAGTGATTTTTGAGGTTTGTCGAACTTTCAAACTCAAAAAGTTCACTGAATTTGTGATTGATAGACAATTCAATTGAAAATTTATGGATTTCAGATGTGTTTCATCATCAGAAACATGTTTTAAACCATAATTAGCAGTTAAATTCATCAAATTCGAGATAATTTGTTGAATTTGTGTTCAAAAAGTTCACTATTTTTCGAACTGAAAATTACAAAATTGATTTATTTGTTGTTGATATTGAAAGAAATTGATGTTAGAAGAATGATTATTGGTATAAAACTTTTCTAATTGGAAAGTTTCAATCCAATTCATCAACTTTTGAAGAATTTCAGAAGATTTGAGTTAGTTACATTCATATGAACATGATGAATGTGGCGCATGATGAAAAATTGTCTAAGTCTTAGGCGTTTGACTACTGTTTAGTCGCATTAACATTGTTTAGACATTTTTAGTTCAGACGTTTGACTACTGTTAAAGAGTAAAAGTTCAGACGGTTGACAACCGTTAAAGAGTAAAAGTTTAGACGGTTGACAACTGTTGAGGCGCATTACAACTGTGTAGGCGCATTATAACTATTCAGACGTTTTACTACTGTCAGACGCATCAACTTAGGCATTTTGGAAAAGTTTTTAAGGCATTCCCTTAGACGTCTCTCAACTTAGGCGCATTAAATGTTTGGGTGTTTGATTACTGTTCAGGCGTATTGTTGGGTTTGTTGAACCAAATCAAAGTAGTTTAACCTTTTAAACTATGAAAACGCAGCGGATTAATACCTTAATATTATCATTAGTAATCTGAAAAATGATGGCTTATAACATATCATCAACAAACCCAAGAACATAGGATCATTTATATGTGTTTGAACTACCTACCAATAACAAATAACAACCCAAAACAAGCCATACATACTACCTTTAGTAAAGCTGCGGAAAAACGAATTTTAATGAAGAAGGTGAGGTTCTTGAATGACCAAAACACCAAGGAGAGGTGTCCTCAAGCATCCATACCCACAAGCATCATGCAAACACCTTGTTGCTAGGATTTGAGCACCAAAAACGACCAAGAAGAGGCTGCTGGAACACCTTCCCGTTGAGTAACTCTTCAAGAAAAGGAGAGAACCTCTTGTTATTATGGTCCTTGCATGTGAGAGAGAGAAGAGGATTAAGTGTGTGTGTTCTAGGAGTTTCAAGGTTCCAATACCTCAAAAGAAAACAAAAGGAGAGAACCCCATCTAAGGGGCCGAACCCAAATCTCATTTGGGTTTTCCCCCCAAAACCTCCTTTTATTTTTTATAAAACTAGTTGTTTAAAATAGATATATAACTAACCTTTTAATTATATCACACATACACAATTTTATTATTTGATGTTTTTAACTAAATTAAACAACATTACAAATAATATCCATATAAGTTGTTCAATCTCATATGCAACTTATTTTAGAAAATCCATTTTCTAAATAATAATTGGCATTTGCTAAACTTGTTATTGGGTATGACCCGACTTTGGAAAATAACGTATTAACCAGATCAATGTTCTATGTGTCTTGGGCATAAAGAATCCAACAATCTCCCACTTGCACAAGATTCATAGACGATTGATGCAAGCAGTATATACCACCTAACAACGGTTTACTATCCTTAATACGTATGACTTAAAGCCATTCAATAACATCATCCCCTTCAAGAATCCAACTTGAAATGATTTAGGTGAATCAATCATTTATCCTTTTGTTTCAGATGTCATGCTAATCTAAGGACATAGAATGATCATTCCTTGTTGATTTAACTTAATCAGGCGTTAGACATCTTGCTCTCAATGAATAAGAGGAACAAATTCCATCCTGACTACATACGTTTTTCACAATCACCTCGTGTCACTCCTGAACATAGCCTTATGTACTACCCATTATTTCAGAGCAGTGAAGAACTAGCTCAAGGTATAACATTTAGTGAATATCAAAACCCAATATGTATCTCAGGTCGGAAGATACCAAATGATATTCGTCTTTACTCAAATTTACTTATGATCAATCTAGAAGATTCCATGTAGTAAAATTGAGATGTGGGTCAGTCCAACATTTGTATCCCACAAATATCTATGAACCTTGGCAGTAACCAATTGCTCTATATTCATTCCTTATGAATATCCACCAATCCATGTTCATAATAGTCCTGCGTTCATATTTGTTCCCACAAACATGACCGACTACGGACATTTAGAATAATAAACATATTCATGGACGTATACATGCTAAAATGAATATAACTCAAAATATCACAAGTATATCAGGAGTTACATATTACATTGTTTCAAACTTTTAATACTAACCAGATCAATTCTAGTCACTAGAATATCGAAGTCCTAAGGCACAAGTATGACTTTCATGCTTTGCCCTCTTAAGGAGCATCGTGAGTGGATCCGCAATGTTTTGACCTTTGTGAACTTTACGAATACATAGTTTTCCCTTTTCAACTTTATCCCTTATGTAGTTGAATTTCCGCTCAATGTGCCTAGCCTTTTGAAGTGCACAGGGTACTTTGATTTATGCAATCGTACCCTCGTAATCACAAAAGGATTTCTAGGGGTCTTGAATGGTAGAGACCACCCTAGGTAGGCGATAAATTTCTTTATCCATGCAGTTTCTTGAGCTGCTAATGATGTGGCTATGTATTCAGATTTTGTAGTGGACAATGCCACCCATTCATAATGAAGAAATACCCCGATTGTGATCGAGAATCATCTCGAATGGTTTGGAAACTCGCATCCGTGTAACCCTTTACAACAAGTTCCTCTTCATCAGATCCATATATTAGAAACATTTCCTTAGTCCTCCCAAGGTATTTCAATATACTTTTAATAACCATCCAATGGCTATTACCTGGATTCTACTGATATCTGCTCGTCATGATTAACGCGCATGACACGTCCGATCTAGTGCATATCATCGCACATATGATGGATCCTATAGCAGATGCATATGGGATGTCCTTCATTCGATCTTGCTCATCCTTTGAGCTTGGACATTGAGATGTACTCAATATTGTCACTCTTTGAATAGGTACCATACCTTTCTCAGAGTTTTTCCATCATAAACCTTTTCAAGACTTAATTAATATATGCACTTTGATTTAAACCTATCAATTGCCTTGATCTATCCCTATAGATCTATATCCCAAAATATAAGCGGCTTCACCGAGATTTTATAGAAGAACAACTTCCAAGCCAGGTTTTGACACCTTCCATGGTTGGAATATCATTTCCAAAAGGTAGTATGTCATCAACATACAATACTAAGAATGTTATTATGCTCCCACTAGCCTTCGTATATACACAAGCCTCGTCAGCGTTCTTGATGAAACCAAATTTCTTGATCTCTTCATCAAAACGTTGATTCCAACTTCTCGATGCTTGATTCAATCCATAGATTGACCTCTTTAACTTGCATACTTATAGGATGTTGTGGACCGGCAAAACCATCAAGCTGAACCATATGGACAGTCTCTTCGAGATGTCCATTAAGAAAAGTAGTTTTGATATCCATTTGCCAAATCTCATAGTAATAATATGCAGCTATGGCAAATAATATCCTAATTGACTTTAGCATTGCCACAGGCGAGAAAATCTCATCATAATCAACCCCTTGATTTTGAGTGAAACCTTTTGCTACAAGTCTTGCTTTGTAAGTATCCAAGTTTTCATGTATATCCATTTTCTTCTTGAAACCCACTTGCATCCAACCGGTTTGGAGTTAAGTGGAGGGTCAACCAATTCCTAAACTTGATTGTCATACATGGATTGCATCTCAACGTTTATGGCATCCAGCCATTCGTCACAATCCGAATTGGACATTGCTTCATGGTATGTGGTTGGCTCATTGGAGTCAACCACATAGCATCCATTCATGAAGAATCCATATCTTTCAGGTGGAATGCTAACTTTACCAGATCTGTGAATGTTTTGTGTGTATTGATCAACCTCTTGATCATCATCAACAACCTCTTGTTGATTGCTAGTGTCAACCAAACGTGTATCAGCTTGTGGATTTTGATCCTCATCAAATTCCACTGTTCTATATGTTATTCCTTCCATAAGGAACTTAGTTTCCAAGAACTCAGCCTTTTGAGCAATAATTACTCTTGCTCTGTTGGATCAAAGAAGTAGTATCTTATACAGTCTTTGGGATATCCAACAATATACACTTAGTGAATCGACTATCTTGGTCAGGGCCATATTCAAAATACGAGCCTCGGAGAGCATTGCAAAACCCCAAAATGATAGAGGTAGTGGGCTTATAGCCATCATAGATTGAACCATATCCAATAAGGTTCGATTTCTCCTTTCAGACACACCATTATGTTGTGGTGTTCCAGGTGGAGTAATTTGTGAGACGATCCCACAACTTCTTAGATGGTACTAAAAGCATCACTGAGGTATTCACCTCCTCTATCTGAAAGAAGAACTTTGATAGTTTTATTGAGTTGATTTTCTACTTCATTCTTGAAGATTTTGAACATTTCAAAAGCTTCATGTTTGTGTGTCATCATGTACACATATCCATAGCGACTATAACCGTTGGTAAAGGTAATGAAGTATCTTTCACCATTTCTAGTCATTGTCTTAAAAGGGATTCCCAGTAAGTCTTTTTCCCTCTCGTTAGTGCCACTAAAGGGCGACTTGGTCATCTTACCTTGTAAACAAGATTCACACTTGTCGAATGAGACATTTTCATTTGTTTTTCAAAATACCATTCTTTTGAGGTGTTTGAATCCATTCTTGTTTATGTGACCAAGACAACAATGCCAAAGATAAGAATCACTTAAACCCATTTTATATTTCTTGGTGCTTGTTTGGTATAATGAGCTATTATAGGATGAATCATTATGAACCAATTCATAGATTACATTAAAAGGCATAGCCTTGAAATAAAATACATCATCCATACAAACATAAATACCATTGTTAACAAACTTTAATTCATAACCACATTGTTTTAAAAGGGAAATCAAAATTATGTTCCTAGTCAAACTAGGAGCATACAAAATATTCTTAAGAACAACTTCCAAACCATTTAAAAGTTTCAAAATATTGTCTCTTTGGGCTTTGATATAAACTTTTGCTCCGTTGCCCATGTAGAGACTTATGTCGCCCTTCTTGAAGTGCTTACTTCTTTTGAACCCCTGCAACAAATTGCATATGTGAGTTCCACATCCGGTATCCAATACCCATGTGTTTGAAGAAATAACATTTAAACCAATGTGAATTATGAAAGTTGTACCTGAGGTTTGCCCACATCCATCTTGTTTCTTAACTTTTTGAGATAGGTTGGAAAATTCCTTTTCCAATGTCCTATCTCTCCACACTCAAAGCATGGATCGTTCTCCGTTACCTTAGGCTTCTGAAGCTTATGCTTTGGAGGTTCCGCTTTAGCCTTTCCTTTCCCCTTTCCTTTGATGTACCCCTTTCCTTTGACAACATTTGCCTTGGATTGGGGAATGGCCTTTTCTTATTGCCTTCCTCATTGATCGAGAGAACAGGTAGAACCATTCTACCCATTCCTGCCTCAGCTGTTTTGAGCATTGCATGAAGCTCACCAATACTCTTGTCCCATCTATTCATATTGTAATTCATTATGAACGTCTCAAACCTTTTAGTTAGGCCATTAAGGATCAAATCCGTGGCTAGCTCTTTTGAGACGGGACAATTAAGCCTCTCGAGGCGATCAACATGGTTTTTCATCTTAAGTACATAAGATGATACCGATTGGGTTTCTTCCATGCGACACGCATGAAGCGCTCGAACCGTTTCGAAGCGCTCTACCCTAGCTTGTTGAAGGAACATTTCCTTCAACTGGGTAATTATGTCATATGCCCCAAGATGCTCCAAATCCTTTTGGAGTTCGGGAATCATAGTTCCCAACATGAGGCAAGAAACCTGCATGGAATCCTCAGTGTATTGAAGCCAATCGTCATAGGCCTCAACATCCTCAGGGTCGGGTTGGTCAGGAATAGGATCGTCAAGGACATAGGCCCTTTTCTCTTGCTTGAGAACAATTCTCAAGTTTTGATACCAGTCCATAAATTTATTATGGTTAAGATGATCCCTTTCTAAGATTGTTCTCAGTGATAAGGTAGGGACTGTCGGGGTGGTAGCATTATTGTTTGCGGCCATTTCTACAAAATTACAAAGTTCGTTTCAGTATTTCTGAAAAATTGCATTTTAATTATTAATACCCTTTACACGTCTCATAGACAATAAATAATTAAAATCTAGAATCCAATGTTACATTTAAATGATGGTTAGGTGACCTTTATCCCATTACTTAAATTAACAAGGTAGTCAGCGTTTGACAATTGCAACCTATTACAACTTCTAGCTTTATGGGATCGGTTAAACATCTTATGTTTAGTCAGCATGTAAAATCCCATCAACACCATTGTACACCATGCTTCGGTGACCATATGCACATAGTTTCCAATTCAAGTCTTCCTACTTAGACACACATGTGAGTTTACACATACAAGTGGTTAGGTGACCTTTATCCCACAAGTATATTAAGCCCACCTCAAACACACAAGTTCCCTAAAAGTGGTTAGGTGACCTTTATCCCACAAGTAGTTCTCAAGTGATTCGAGTGTCGTGTAAAAGGATGGTGTTTAACTTGTTTCCAAAGGGATTTAAGTTTCCATTAATTCTACTTATGAAAACTCTATGTACCTTGTATTCGCATGCTTCCAAATACATGGTACCCTATGGTTCCTTTTTAATAAAACCTCTTTTATTTTGAAATCATTAGTCCTTTTAATAACCTTTTATTAGTCACTTAATGTTTAGGAACCAAAAATTCAGCTTGTTATGATAATTTATTTAGATTCTTAAGCATATCCATATATCAAACAATCAACATAAAATGAATTATCAAACAAGCATGTATTAAACAACCACATGTGCATAACCATAGCCACTATGTTGACAACACTTGTTTGCCATCATAAGTGTTGTCATTTGGTCTTTCCTAAGGGTTGAACGCAACACAAAAGATGAGATCTCCAAAGACCCCCACTTGAACTTGCATCCAAATGCTTGAAGTCCTTCTCTTGTGTCTTCCTTTTGTGCTTCCATCTTGTGCATCTTCTTTTACAAAATTTATATCCTAATACAAATTTTCTAATAAAAGAAAGCACACTTAATCTATCTATTACCATTGAATGAATAAATAGATTACATCCAAATACAAAACACAAAAGAATAATATTACAACCCATTATGAATGAAATCAACCAAAACAAGCATCCATTCAAAACCAAATCAACACAAGGTCAAGGCTAGGTTATGCACCAATATGAATCATCATATACAACATTTAAGAACCAAATAAATCCCCATGTGACCCTAAATTTTCAGCCAACATAAACCAAGAATTTAGGGTTTTTTGTCCAAACAAAAAACATAATCAACCACTTGAAATCTTTCTTTCAAGGTTTAATCACAAGCATGTTAGATATAACCTTGAAAGGTTGGGGACTTGTAACATCACCACAAAACAACTCCTATAAGGTTGTTAAAGCCCCATAAAACCAATTTTACAAGGACAAATGAAACTAGTCATCCACATATCCGGCTCTAAATGCCAATGTTGGGTTTGTTGAACCAAATCAAAGTAGTTTAACCTTTTAAACTATGAAAACGCAGCGGATTAATACCTTAATATTATCATTAGTAATCTGAAAAAATGATGGCTTATAACATATCATCAACAAACCCAAGAACATAGGATCATTTATATGTGTTTGAACTAGCTACAATAACAAATAACAACCCAAAACAAGCCATACATACTACCTTTAGTAAAGCTGCGGAAAAACGAATTTTAATGAAGAAGGTGAGGTTCTTGAATGACCAAAACACTAAGGAGAGGTGTCCTCAAGCATCCATACCCACAAGCATCATGCAAACACCTTGTTGCTAGGATTTGAGCACAAAAAACGACCAAGAAGAGGTGCTGGAACACCTTCCTGTCGAGAAACTCTTCAAGAAAAGGATAGAACCTCTTGTTCTTGTGGTCCTTGCATGTGAGAGAGAGAAAATAGGATTAAGTGTGTGTGTTCTAGGAGTTTCAAGGTTCCAAGACCTCAAAAGAAAATAAAAGGAGAGAACCCCATCTAAGGGGCGGTCGAACCCAAATCTCATTTGGGTTTTCCCCCCAAAAACCTCCTTTTATTTTTTAAACTAGTTGTTTAAAATAGGCATATAATTAACCTTTTAATTATATAACACATACATAATTTTACTATTTGATGTTATTTAACTAAATTAAACAACATTACAAATAATATCCATGAACAAAATATCCATATAGTTGTTCAATCTCATATGCAACTTATTTTAGAAAATCCATTTTCTAAATTGGTGTATTAATTTAATTTCATGATCATATTATCAATTAAATAATAATTGGAATTTGCTAAACTTGTTATTGGGTATGACCCGACTTGGATCATAACGTATTAACCACATCAATGTTCTATGTGTCTTGGGCATAAAGAATCCAACACGTATCACCCTTGATACTTAGAATTTTTTTAAGAAAATTTTTTAAAAAACTTTTTCATTTCTTTTCTTAATTCAAAATCTAAGAAAAACAAAAAAATATAAGAATGGTGAAATCAGAAGATTCTAAAAATAGAGTTCCAAAACTTAAAAATAGAGTTGATTTCAAAAATTGGTCTCTTAGGTTAAAACATCATTTAAATTCCATTAACACTGATCTTTGGAAATTTATAAAGAAAGGACCATACATTCCTATAATCACTGATGGGCCTGATAGAGGGTTTGTTTATACTAAAGATTCTCAAGAACCCTATCTTGAAGATGGTCTACATAGAGATGATTTGAGAAGAGTAAAGAATGATATCAAAGCATATTCCTTGATGTGTAAAGGATTACCTCTGGAAGTTCTTGCAAGGCTTGATAGATATCAAACTAGATACACCATGTATAAAGCCTTAAAGACCATTTGTGAAGGAGGCAAGGAGATTCAAAATCTAAAGAAACAAAAGTTGAAAAGGCAATTAGAATTGTTTTAACATTTGTCTGGAGAAACCATAAATCAGATAATGAACAGATTTGTTCAACTTACAAATGAGACGTCAATAGCTGGTATTAAGCCTAATCTTGAAGATCTAAATCTTAAACTACTCAATGCTTTACCCTCATCATGGAAACAAATAGTAACCTTACTAAAACATACTGAGAAGTCCTCTATGGATCTAGATCTACTCATTGCCAAGATAGAGTCACTAGAGATTGATGAAAGTTCAAGGAATAATGATAGAGCAGCATCAATGTCTCAGTATCAGTTTGTTGATTCTCCTGTAAACAATATTAAAAATGCATTCATGGCAAAAAGTGAGAAAATTACAGAAGAAGAGGGAGATTTATTTGTTGGAGCAGGATTTTTCACTAATTCATCATTTACTAGTGCTCTTGCTTATACAACACAATCTCATTCTCAATCTCCTCCTAAATCTTAGTCTCAAACATCTAATGTTCAAACAAAGACTTCTTCATCTAACTCTGCTAAATCTAGCAAAGTTAAAGATGTGATAAACATCCTATTAGAGGATGAAGAGTCTAAAACTGCATTCACTGCATTTATGGCTAGTTTTCAAGTATATCAAGGTAGCCATTTAACTCAATTAGACCTTGTTTAGTAGGATTTGTTTGAAATGGACCCTTAAGATGTTAAAGAGATGGACTTAAACTGGCAGATGGTGATGATTGCTTACAGGACACAAAACTACTCATATGTCAACAGGAAGTACAAGCCAAGTTCTAACAAGACTGCTGGGTTTGATAAGTCAAAATCAAGGTGTGTTAATTGTAACAATTATGGACATTTCTCCAGAGAATGCAAAGCTCCAAGAAATAATAGAGGAAATGCTCAATCTAGTTCTAGCAATCAAAGGTTTCAACCAGCTCAGAAGACTTTTCAAAAGTCTTATCAAAGTCTTCCTATGTGTGAGCTTAAAGATGAAAAAAATCATCTGATGAAACCAAGAAAGCTTTAGTAGTCAACATTAAAAATGGTTATGATTAGAGTGCATATGCTGAACAGTTTACTAATGATTTAACATCAAGTTTATCTCTTGTTGCAGAAATCCAGGGAGAAGATTGGTCAGAAAATAATGATCCAAAGGTGGAAGGTGAGAATGAAGAAGATGACTATGATTGGAGTGACAAATCTAATCCTAAGGAGAATACAGATGAAGTAGCTCTAATGGCACAGTCTGATCAACCTAAGGTTGACACTTCATCTTCAAAATCTGAAATCTTATCTCTAAAATTCCCTGAAATCCCATCTGAAGTGAGAGAAAAACTCTACACAAAATCATGCTATGAACATGTTGAGTACTGTAGAAACTACTCACATAAAATCTATGAGAAACTAAAACAAGAAGAGTTAATGCATAACAAACTAAAATCTGATCATAAAACAACAGATCAAAAAATTATTTCTCTTCAAACTTCATGAACAAAACACTAAAAGAATTAGAAATTGTTTCTAAACAATTGGAAGAGATGATCAAAAATCTTGAATAGGAGAAGATAGCACATGCTTCTACTTAAATGGATCTTGCTAAAGTAAAAGGTTCAAAAATGATTGCAGAAAAACTGGTAAGTGAGAGAAAAGATAAACAGAAAGCAGGGTTAGGTTTCACTCATGAACTTATGCCTGAATCTATTACAAACACTTTATCAGAGAACTTTAATACACATGATCATTCTCCTGATAATAAAGCTAAACTTAAAGCTTTTCAGGTCAAAAACAAGAATTCAGAAGAAGAAAAGGAAAATGTAAAAGTTTTTGTTGAAAATGATCAAGAAAAGATTAAAAATGGTCATCCAATCAAGATAAAATCTTATGAACCTAAACAAACAAAACAAAACACTTCTGACCAAATTCATTCTGTATTAGAAGAAGTGAAAGTTCAAAGCAAAGATAAAGATAAACAACAGGTAGCAACATTAGAAGATTCAAACACTATTAATCTAAAACAATTTCAATCTGAAAAGGAATCTTCTTCTGACGATGTTCAATCTGAAAGTAAACCAAGTTCTTCTAAGTCAAAGAATCAAAGAAGAAGATAGAAATCATCAAAAACAAAATTTGAACAAAACAAAAGTTCAAAAAAGTTGATCAAAGCAACAAATCAGGCAACAAAACTTAAACCGATAAAATTTGTGTCAGCCGGTTTGTTAAATTTGAATTCTCTTCTAGACAACAATGTGAATACTGTGAACAAATCTCACTCTGATCTGAAATCAAGTTCAGATTCTAAGACTTCCGCTATAGTAAAAAGATTTGTTCCTAAGGAATTCAAGAAGGAAGTTCATGTTAAACATATGCAAAATAATTTAGCACAAAATCAAAATGTAAAAAATGAACAACAACAGTTTAACTATTTGACACTGATGGGTGCGGATAGTATATATATTTTGATATAGATTTATTGCACAGATTCAGTTTTAATTGGTTATTACTAATACTAAATCACACACACAAAAGGCAGTGTACCTGTCGTGTGGTAATATAGTGTTGGTAAGAACCAAGTATCAATCTGTGGACACACCTAGCCTACTCAACAAACTTGATGTTTGACTATCAGATTTGGTTTTTGTTAAAGAAAATGATAATTTTTATTAGAAAGATTTTTAGGATTTAAAAATAAACAATAATAGAAAGAAAGTAAACTAAGATTTGAAACTTTTGGATTTAAAATCAAAGAATAAAAGTTATCATCCTAATTAGAATCCACTTATGTAACCATGATGAATTGGTGGTGTGATTTAAAGATATGGATTAATGTAATTATGTTAATGTTTATAAAGATGAGCTGGCGCGATTTCTCGTCTATCCTGCTGCCGTAGTGACTTGATCCTGTCAGGCAGAGTTTTACTACTCAGATCAAAGCCCTAGTAATGCAGGTAAATATTTTGTGACCTATTTGATATATGATTTCTGAAAACATAACTTAATGTCAAAAAGAGAGTTGATCAGGTTCCTTCCTAACATACCATTAATTTTAGAAAATCGTAACAATTACTGAAGTTTCCGAACAAATAAAAGGGAACCCGCAAATGATCATAAAGTTAAAGTGATATGATTTCTAATAACCATTTCTAGTTTATTAGCCATGGATTTATAATGAAGACCGGTTTCGCGAATGAAAGTTAATCATACGGTTTTTCAACTTTGTATGACGATCACAATCACAAACCATAAATTTATAACTTCCTGTTCAAATGTAGATGCTACCCATCAATAGTTTTCCCATGACCACCATAACATTAACATAATATTTATCACACCATTAGTTCATCACAAATTACATAAGTTTCATCCATTAGGATGATAAAAAGAGTTTAGCTCATAATAAGCTTGAACATAACAACATATAACAAAGAAGATAGATGTGTAATCATCGGTGAAATGGAACAATTAAACCGATAATCCACAATGGATGGCGTTTAGACGATTCCGAGCTTCTTCCAAATGTTCTATGCACCTCCCAAGCCTCCAAATGATCTTGAAGTCTTGATTCCCGAGAGAGTTCTGCAGAGTAACTCTCCCAACAAAGCTTGCCAAAAATGGTGAACTTAGGCTTCTATGTATAGGCTTTCCGGAGTGTTTAAGCACGGCCCCGTGCCTAAAAGTTTCAGCTCCGTACTAGTACAATGCTTACGAAAGTTGGTCGGCTCGTACATGCAGGTTGTGTCGGGCACGGCCCCGTGCTAAATGGGGCACGGCCCCGTGTTGGAGGTAGGGCACGGCCCCGTGTCTACTTTTAGGGAACAATACTTTTTGTCCTGTCAGATGTCCAAACACGGGGGTGTGTTAATTTAGCACGGGGGTGTGTTTCTGGCAAAGCATGGGGGCGTGCTTAAAGAGGCACGGCCCCATGCTTGAACTCCAAAGCTTAGATTACTTCAATTTCTTGCTAAATATGCTTCTTTTGTCCAACTTGCCCTTTTAAACACCTGAAAACATAATTTAAGACTTTTAAGTACATTTTCGTCATTTTAAGGAAGATATTAAGGAATAATTGATGTGCTTTTGATAGGATTTTTATGTATAATTTGGAGCACATCAAACATCCCCACACTTGAACTTTGCTTGTCCTCAAGCAAAAATCACTTAAAATGACAAGTCCACCAAAAACCAAATAAACCAAATTATAACATGTCTTTCGAGAAATACGCAGGTAAACATTATTTTTATCCAAATATAAATATTCTAAGCATATGTAAAGTGATATCCTAACAAGCAATAGGTTAGTAAAGATTATAATCATGCAAAATGCCACACTTCTCACGAGGTGCACTCACACTCGCTCAATATATGGAGTCATAATCAAGATTAAGTATGACTAATACACTCAATTGCCTAGTATGAATACGTGTGAAATCATAATCTTGTTAAGGGATCAAATCTCCACTTACATAGATATTTACTTGCATAAATCATTGGTCTTTGATGGTTGTAATTTGGCTCGGCTCGGGTATGGAATATTTGGAAAAGTTGGCTAATTGCTAAAGACGACAGTCTTGGCTTATTTTTCTAACATAAACAACAAGAAAAGCAATAAAGGTTCCTTATACAATACTTCAAGCTAGAAGGAATATGCTAGCTTGAGGACTCGTTTAAGGACAGGTTGTCAAGACCATTTTTTGCTTTCAAGAATCGTACTTCATCTTTTACCCAAAGATACACAAAACTTTCCTTTCTCAAGGATCGTTCGGCTTGAAGCCTAATAGCACCCAATCGGATTAGTTCTGTGTATTCGTATTGAGATTCAGTTTGATTCTTTTTGCATTTTCCATTTGAGACCAATTTCTACAATTCGGGCATCTTTCATATCTTTTTGCCCGTCTCTTTATAGCACTTTTTGAAATTCCACAAAATGGCGGAACTTGTTCCTTTTTTCGCCATTTCTTTCTTGCGTCAAATGTGAGATTGAAAATTTGTTCACGGATTTCCAGAAGAAGTCCCGGTTTTGCGTGATGAAGGCAACAAAGCAAATTGAAATCAAAAGAATGCATTCCAGTTCTTTAAGGTCTGCCGGTAAAAGACCAATTTTTTTATAAGCCAAAAAAATGTCTTTAACAAAAACAGGTTTTGTAGAAGGCTTTTGGTTAAGTGACTTGGTGGCTCGGGTGATTGAAAGATAATAAACGTTTAAGCTCAACGGGGCTCAGTATGGTTGACGTTCAGGTAAGGAAAATTAAAGACAATGGTTGGGGCTCGAATGGTTAAGGTTTCCTAGTGCCTAACTCATTTTTATGCAACAAATACTAATTAAGGTCGTGAAATGCATACCCAAAGCAAGTTCTAATTACACGTATCATATGGCACCCTCAATTAAATACAGAATGAAAATAGAATTGCAATTTTGCAAAAGCTATTTAAGGCTCAAAAATAAACTCACATATGGATGGAATTGGGTATAAGTGCTTCATTTTACATGATTAAATATTTCACTAGATTAGATTATTGCTTTTAAGGATATCACAAAAAAACATTTTCAATTTTATTTGGACGTCATGAGTTTACTTCTTTATTTCCCGAAAAACGTATATTTATAATTTGGTTGATCAAAAAATTTATTTTTGGCTTCTTGTCACAAAAATTACTTGGTAAGTGATCTTTTCTTAAAAGTTTTAAATTTGGACCTTTTTAGCAAAGTCAAATGCATTACTCCCATCCCTACACTTAAATTCACATTGTCCTCAATGTGATTAATATAATCAAGATCGAGAAAAGGTAATGAAATAACTCCCCTAAAAATGATGAAATTTTCAGTTGTGTTTGGTTGGCCTCGTGTTGTTAGAATCCTTGGTATCACCTGAAATGTCACAATTTATTAAAAGCGTTAAAGTCCTAAACACACAAAATAAAAACAAAACGACATAAATTAAAAGATAGATTGGCACAAAACAACTGTGTCGGGTCTCCGAAAATGATACGGTTTTCAAGGGCTTTGTGGGGGAATATCCCCCCACTCATGGTACATTCGGTTCCTGATGCATGTGACATCGTTACTGAGGTCATCGACTCGGGAGTGCAGACTTTCGACTCGGTTGAAGGCTTGTTGGGCATATTCAAATAATCGCCTTGCATGGTCGCTGGTTGTTTGTATTGACTCGTAAAGGTCTAACATGGTCGGGAATTCCCTTGTATGTGAAGTCGAAGATCCAGCTCCAGCTCCTTCCGGCTGTATTAGCATGCCGAGAGCCATAATTATTTCTTCGGGGTCCACCGGATCCCAGATTTGTCCATTCTTGTCCATGAATCTTGGCTACCCATTTGGTAGGCTTGTCACCATGTACATACTTGTGCAAATGCTCAAGTCTAACAATCCCGGCATCACTCCTTCAGTTCCCTCAGTGTTATAACCATAGCTTTCGTATAAGTTTAAAATCCAGCTTCCTCCAAACATAGGTGTTGGAGCACCTGCAATCGCATTCCTGGCAAAAAGATTACAAAACAAATACCCAATATTACATGGCAACTGTCACACCCTCAAATTCCACATGCGGGGTTTTACCGCGAGGCGTGTGACAAACCAGGATCTCAGACACGGTCACATCAAACGACACTAAATGAATTTAAAAATAAACGTTTGACTTAAATCAGAGTAGCATAAAAGAAATAAACATCAGTGCGGAAGCATAAAACTGAAATGAATAACAGTGCTGAAGCGAATAATGAAATGTAAACAATACTGAAAGTTATAAGTGCTAAGTCAAAACAAAATAATCAATGCAAGTAAATATGTTTGATGATGCATGTCCTGAGTGCGTTCCTTAATCGTGCATCATAAGCTTAAGCGTTCCTGTTACCTAAGAAAACATGCTAAAGTGTGTCAACATAAAGTTGGTGAGTTCACAGGTTTTATCACAGATAAAAATGTTTGTAACTGTTTGAATGGTAAAGTAATTAAAGCATATCGATAGGTAGCTAGCCTATAAACAAGTTACTTAGCGTTCCGAACCGAGGCTGACTGTTTGTATGTTCGTATGTTCGTATGTTTGTTGCCTTCCCGTCACGTCTCACTAGACAATGACAACGTTAGGTCAATAATGCACCCGTTTGACCTCCAATCAAGCTAGCGCGACTAGCCCGGGCGGGGTTTGTCAAACCCAGTAGTACTACTCAGAATTACCTCGCTACACATTACTAACGGTTCGAGAATGTAAGACTTTTCAAGAATGTTTGCACTAACGTAACAGGCGATATCAATAATACTAAAACCATTTTGTAAATACATTTGCACGTTTTCTCCCCCAAAGAGGAAGAAAGTAAAATAGGGTTCGTGAAGACTCACCTTAGAGTGTGTAACGAATGTTAAGACAGATGTTGTCAGCTAACCGGGACCTAGCGAATATAGATTCGTGAGTGTGTATCAAAGAAAATATTCAAGCCGAACATGCTTGCCCCCTCGTCTAACATTATACCGATGTACCCGATGGCAACATTCATTAGGTGATAATATGTTGAAACATACGTATATATAAATGGTTCACGCGAAATTTTCAGGATGTGTGTTTATTAGATTTAATACCAGCTTCAAACTCAATGATACTATGAAAGTTTTCAACCCGTAAAATATATATATATATATATATATATATATATATATATATATATATATGTATATATATATATGTTATTTTATGTACTTCTTTTGACAATATGGTTTTTGCTCTTAGTTTTATAAATCTTTTAAAATGATTTACATAAACGACTAACAAATAATGAAATCAACATAACAAAGAGTTAGTCATACATTTGATCAAAAACATATACATGCCACATGTGCCCCACTTATCATATTTTAGTTATCCAAAATTGTTTGGAGATTACACATGCCATCCATGCATGCATAAACCATGTTTTAATACATAAACCCACTGTTTCCATACCAATGTACATGCACACACACACGATAATATATATATATATATTATATATATATAATCTCAATGCATACGTAATATCATGAATGGCACAACACAGTTCACATAACCCATGCGCAATTTACAAGAATACTCCCATGTGTCTACATACATACTTCATGACCATGATCATGCAAACAACCACACACAAAAATCGAAAAAATGCACATATGTTTATACACATATACTTACATAAACGCAGGTCACCACACAAGGTCATGCGAACCACATGATACCCATACCCGACCCGCACAATAACACCAATCACCACCCAACAGAATATACATACATGAAGATACATTTACACACCGCGCATTCATACGTACATATAACCCCCGCACTCGAAACGTGAAACCGTAATCGTAATGAATGTGAATAACGAAAGAAACCGTACCGAACGAGGTAGAAGGCTGTTGTGAACACCGTTAGCGACTACCGTTAGCACCTATCGGTATACGCAATCCGAACGCCTGCAGTTGAAATCGAAGAGGGCTGTCGAAAATGAAACCGGTGATTACGGCAGTTGACCGGATGGACTAGACTACCGCGTAGTGATGACGAAGGTCGCCGAGCAGCTCGCGCTTGCTTGTGAAGAGGGTTGCGTGAAGATTTTGGTGGAGACGGTAGACGGCAGTAGGGTTTGAAAATTTGATTTAGGTTACGGAGGTTGCATGCGTAATACATAGATATATTAACTTGAGTTTGGGGGTTTGACACCTAGGTCCCCCCTACTTAGATAATATAAGTTTAACGAAATGACACTTAGGGCCCCTCAAGTTAACGTCGTAAGCTTACTAAGCTTACCAAGTTAGTTTAACCAAACTTACTTTTATTCATTTGATTATATAACAAATTAAACAACTAAATATCATTGATCGACATTAAAGTAATAATGGTTGAGTTGATGACGTTACCATGAAAACACGGGGTGTCACATCATCCCTTAGTTGAAAGAATTTTCGTCCCGAAAATTAGAACATCAGGTTAAAGTTAAACACCCGATTTAATACCAACAACCGTAGGGTTTTTGAATTTGTTTGAAAGTAAGAACAAAAGAATATAAGGTTTTGCGAGAGTTGTGACAGCAACTGATTAACCATACACTATAAAATGAATAGCTCCCTCAAGTTAACAACTCCCTCGCTTTGACCACGAGCTGTTATGGAATGACTAAGTAACCGATGAATTTATCGCAGCAGTGGGTCTCGTATCTAACTTCTTTTTGTTTTACTCGAGTTGAACCCTTGAGTTCCAATCCGCTCCCAAAATGCTTTCCTCATTGCACCACTTTCCGCGTCTTTACTTTCCTTGTCAGGGAAGGTATGGTATGCTGGCATTCCAGATACTGCTTCCTCCTCCATTTCTTGTTCCGTGTAGATCCCGAGATAGACACCGAACAAGGCAATGGATGTTTTGTGCCAATGCCTAGCAAGTCTAAATGAAACTACATTATTATCCCAAGGACCAGAGTTTTTCATACTAAATTTGAAAGATGCTAAAAATTCAAGAGTTAGTTCATAAACGAAGGGTCTATTTTGTGAGAATAAACGCTTCCATTGGACACTCAATAATGTATTGTATCTTTCTAGATGTCCGACTGCCGCTAGTGTTTCTTCATCTGCTTGTAAATGGGGTCTTTTGACCCTTTGTAGCAGCCTTTGAAGTCTCTCATGACACCATCTCTCGCTGCTCGCTTCAAAACGTAAGTAGGATGATTCATGATCCTGAAATTTCAAAAATATGTTAATCTATACAAAACCGATTTCTTGAGCAGTTTCATGATGTTAGTGAAAATCATGTGTTTTTCAAGACATAACATCATAATGATTCAACTCATGTTCAAAAGTGGTTTAGAAGTTTATCATCCAAGGAAAAAATTTTGAACATGGGGTTGCGTTTTGTGAAACGTGGGGGTGCGGTAAACATGGTAAGGCATGGAATCTTGACTTGAGCATGCGTGGTTATGTTTGTAAATCATTGATTAAGCATGGGTTAAACATTTTCTTGCTTAAAAAATCAAAGATTGTACGTTTAACATTTTAATTATTTGTTAATAATTCAAGATACCCAAAAATATATTTTATGTTTAATACCACTTGGGAACTCTTGAACATGATTAACAAATATTTCACCACAAATTATGAAGATAGTCTTGATGATGATAAAAGAAAAGAAACTAATTAGCTAACTAAACAAACTAATAACTAACAAAACATACTAATAACACTAATCTACTTACAAGAATAAACATGAACACGTAGGTTGAAATTATTCATCATTCCATTAAACGTTTAAGAACAAGTCTTTACATATAATTGCTAGGATTTCGGTTTGTATAGAGACCTAATCATCTAACTACATGTAAATGACTTTCATAATCAAAGTAATTAGTACACTAACCTTTTGTTCAAACGCTCTTGAAAGAACTCTTGAAAAGATGAAAGAAAAATGGAAAAAGAAGATGAAAATGAGAGTGGATACGACTTTGTAGGCAATTGAGGTCGATATTTATCATGCAAAATTGAAGAGGAACAAGACAAAAGGCTGAAAATGTCAGCTTGTGTCATTTTTTGTCGAACACGGGAGTGTGCTGATGGTCTGCGGATAGTATATATATTTGATAAAGATTTATTGCACAGATTTAGTTTTAATTGGTTGTTACTAATACTAAACCACACACACAAAAGGAAGTGTACCTGTCGTGTGGTAATATAGTGTTGATAAGAACCGAGTATCAATCCGTGGACACACCTAGCCTACTCAACAAAGTTGATGTTTGACTATCAGATTTGGTTTTTGTTAAAGAAAGTGATATTTTTTATTGGAAAGATTTTTTTTAGGGTTTAAAAGTAAACAGTAATAAAAAGAAAGTAAAATAAGAATTGAAGCGTTAGGATTTAAAATCGGGGAATAAAAGTTATCATCCTAATTAGAATCCTCCTATGTAATTGTGATGAATTGGTGAGGTAATGTGATTATGTTAATGTTTATAAAGATGAGCCGGTGCGATTTCTCGACTATCCTGCTGCCGTAGTGACTTGATCCTGTCAGGCTGATTTTACTGCTCAGATAGCCCTAGTAATGTTGGTAAATCTTTTGTGTCCTATTTGACATACGATTTCTGAAAACATAATTTAATGTTAAAAAGAGAGTTGATCAGGTTCCTTCCTAACATACCATTAATTTTAGAAAACCATAACAATTACTGAAGTTTCCGAACTAATAAAAGGGAACCCGCAAATGATCAGAAAGTTAAAGTGATATGATTTCTAATAACCGTTTCTAGTTCAATAGCCATAGATTTATTATGAAGACCGGTTTCGCGAATGAAAGTTAATCATACGGTTTTCAACCTTGTATGACAATTACAATCACAAACCATAAAGTTATAACTTCCCGTTCAAATGTAGATGCTACCCATCAATAGTTTTCCCAAGACCACCATAACATTGACATAATACTTATCACAGCATTAGTTCATCACAATTTACATAAGTTTCATCCGATTAGGATGATAAATAGAGTTTAGCTTATGATGAGCTTTAACATAACAACGGATAACAAAGAAGATAGATAAGTGATCATCGGTGAAATGGAACAATCAAACCGATAATCCACAATGGATGACGTTTAGGTGATCCCAAGCTTCTTCCAAGTGTTGTATGCACCTCCCGAGCCTCCAAATGATCGTGAAGTTTTGATTCCCGAGAGAATTCAGCAGAGTAACTCTCCCACCAAAGCTTCCCAAAAATGGTGAGCTTAGGGTTCTATTTATAGGCTTTCTGGAGTGTTTAAGCACGGCCCCGTGCCTAAAAGACACGACTCCGTGCTAGTAAAATGCTTAGGAAAGTTGGTCGGCTCGTACGTGCAGGTTATGTCGAGCACGGCCCCGTGCTAAATGGGGCACGGCCCCGTGTTAATGGTGGGGCACGGCCCCGTGTCTACTTTTAGGGGACAGTACTTTTTGTCCTGTCAGATGTCCAAGCACGGGGGTGTGTTAATTTAGCACGGGGGTGTGTTTCTGGCAAGGCATGGGGGCGTGCTTAATGAGGCACGACCCTGTGCTTGGAGTCCAAAGCTCAGATTGCTTCAATTTCTTGTTAAATATGCTCCTTTTGTCCATCTTGTCCTTTTAAACACCTGAAAACACAATTTAACACTTTTAAGTACATTTTCATCATTTTAAGGAAGATATTAAGGAATAATTGATGTGCGTTTGATAGGATTTTTATGTATAATTTGGAGCACATCAAACATCCCCACACTTGAACTTTGCTTGTCCTCAAGCAAAAATCACTTAAAATGACAATTCCACCAAAAACCAAATAAGTCAAATTATAAACATGTCTTTCGAGAAGTATGCAAGTAAATACTATCCAAATATAAATATTCTAAGCGCATGTAAAATGATATCCTAGCAAGCAATAGGTTGGTCATTAAAGATTATTATCATATAAAAATCCACACTTCTCACAAGATGCACTCACACTCGGCAAAATATGTGGAGTCATAATCAAGATAAGTATGACTAATACACTCAATTGCCTAGTATGAATACGTGTGAAATCATATGCTTGTTAAGGGATCAAATCTCCACCTACTTAGATATTTATTTGCATAAATCATTAGGTCTTTGATGGGTTATAACTTGGCTCGGGCTCGGGTATGGAATATTTGGAAAGAGTGGCTAATTGCTAATGACGACGGTCTTGGCTTATTTTTCTAACATAACTACAAGGAAAGCAATAAAGGTTCCCTATACAATACTTCAAGCTAGAAGGGATATGCTAGCTTGAGGACTCGTTTAAGGTCAGATTGTCAAGACTGTATTTTTGTTTCAAGAATCGTACTACATCTTTTACCCGAAGATACACAAAACTATCCTTTCTCAAGGATCGTTCGGCTTGAAGCCTAATAGAACTCAATTGGATTAATTTTGTGTATTCGTATTGAGATTCAGTTTGATTCTTTTTGCATTTTCCATTATGGGACCAATTTGCACAATTCGGGCATCTTTCATATCTTTTCGCCGTCTCTTTATAGTACTTTTTGAAATTCCACAAAATGGCGGAACTTGTTCCTTTTTTCGCCATTTCTTTCTTGCGTTAAACGTGAGATTGAAAATTCTGTTCGTGGATTTCCGGGGGAAGTCCTGGTTTTGCGTGATGAAGGCAACAAAGCAAATTGAAATCAAAAGAATGCATTCCAGTTCTTTAAGGTCTGCCGGTAAAAGACCAATTTTTTTTTAGTTATAAGCCAAAAACGTGTCTTTAACGAAAATGGGTTTTGTTGAAGGCTTTTTGGTTAAATGACTTGGTGACTCGGGTGATTGAAAGATAAAAACGTTTAAGCTCAATGGGGCTAACTATGGTTGACGTTCGGGTAAGGAAAATTAAAGCCAATGGTTGGGGCTTGAATGATTAAGGTTTCCTAGTGCCTAACTCATTTTTATGCAACAAATACTAATTAAGGTCTTGAAATGTATACCCAAAACAAGTTCTAATCACACGTATGATATGGCACCCTCAATTAAATCCAGAATAAAAGTAGAATTGCAACTTGCAAAAGCTTGTTTAAAGCTCAAAAATAAACTCACATACGGATGGAATTGGGTAAAAGTGTTTCATTTTATATGATTAAATATTTTACTAGATTATTGCTTTTAAGGATATCACAAAAAACATTTTCAAATTTTTTTTTGGACGTCATGGATTTACTTCTTTATTTCCCGAAAACGTATATTTATAATTTGGTTAATCAAAAATTATATTAAAATTTTGGTTTCTTGTCACAAAAATTATTTGATAAGTGATCTGTTCTTAAAAATTTTAATTTGGACCTCTTTAGCAAAGTCAAATGCATTACTCCCATCCCCACACTTAAAATTCACATTGTCCTCGATGTGATTAAATATTCATGATCGAGAAAGGGTAACGAAATAACTCCCCTAAAAATGATTAATTTTTCACCTGTGTTTGGTTGCACTCGCGTTGTTAGAATCCTCAGTATCACCTGAAATGTCACCAATTTATTGAATGCATTAAAATCCAAAGCACACAAAATAAAAACAAAACGACATAAATTAAAAGATAGATTGGCACAAAACAATTGTGTCGGGGCCCCGAAAATGATACGGTTTTCAAGGGCTTTGTGGTGGGATATCCCCCCACTCGTTGTACATTTGGTTTCTGATGTACGTGACATCTCTGCTCAAGTCATCGACTCGGGATTTAGATTTTTTACTCGATTGAAGGCTCGTTGGGCATATTCAAATGATCGCCTTACATGGGTTTCGGTGGTTTGGATTGACTCATAAAGGTCTAACATGGTTGGAAATTCCCTTGTTTGTGAACTTGAAGATCAAGCTCTGGCTCCTTCCGGCTGTATCGGCATGTCGAGGTCCATGATAATTTCTTCGGGATCCGCCGGATCCCAGATTTGTCCCTTCTTATCCATAAATCTCGGCTGCCCATTTGGTAAACTTGTCACCATGTACATACTTGTACAGATGCTCAAGTCCAACAGTCCTAGCATCACTCCTTCGGTTCCTTCAGTGTTATAACCATAGCTTTCATACAGGTTCAAAATCCAGCTTCCTCCAAACATGGGTGTTGGAGCACCTGCATTCGTGTTCCTGGCAAAAAGATTACAAAACAAATACCCAATATTACATGGCAACTAATTAACCATACAATATAAAATAAACAAGTCCCTCAAATTAACAACTCCCTCGCTTTGACCATGAGTTGTTATGGAATGGCTGAGTAACCGATGAATGTATCGCAGCACGGGTCTCGTATCTGACTGCTTTTTGTTTTGCTCGTGTTGAACCCTCCGGTTCCAATCCGCTCCCAAAATGCTTTCCTCATTGCACCACTTTCCGCGTCTCTACTTTCCTCGTCCGGGAAGGTATGATACGCCGGCATTCCAGATATAGCCTCCTCCATTTCTTTTTCCATGTACATTCCAAGATAGACACCGAACAAGGCAATGGATGTCTTATGCCAATTCCCAGCTAGTCTGAATGAAACTGCATTTTCATCCCAACGATCAGAGTCTTTCATGCTAAATTTAAAAGATGCTAAAAATTCAAGAGTCAGTTTATAAACGGAAGGTCTATTTTGTGAAAATAGATGTTTCTACTGGACACTTAATAAATTATTGTATCTTTCTAGTTGCCCGACTGCCGCTAGTGTTTCTTCATCTGCTTGTAAGTGGGATCTTTCGACCCTTTGTAGCAATCTTTGAAGTCTATCATGACACCAGCTCTCGCGGCTCCCTCCAAAATGTAAGTAGGGATGCTCCATGATCCTGAAATTTAAAAATAAATTAATCTATACAAAACAAATTTCTTAATCAGTCTCATGATGTTAGTGAAAATCATATGTTTTTCAAGACATAACACCATAATGATTCAATTCATGTTCAAAAATAGTTAAGAATTTATCATCCAAGGAAAAAAAAGTTTTATTGAACATGGGGGTGCGCTTTATACAACGTGGGGGTGCAGTTAACATGTTTGGGCATGAAATCTTGACTCGAGCAATCATGGTTTTGTTTGTAAATCGTTGATTAAGCATGGGTTTAACATTTTCTTGCTTCAAAAATCAAAGATCATACGTTGAACATTTTAATCATTTGCTAATAATTCAAGATACTA
The DNA here is from genome assembly GCA_025506515.1 of Flaveria trinervia. Classification (NCBI taxonomy): domain Eukaryota; kingdom Viridiplantae; phylum Streptophyta; class Magnoliopsida; order Asterales; family Asteraceae; genus Flaveria; species Flaveria trinervia. The sequence goes on along the minus strand of CM046447.1, from coordinate 639,879 downwards.
AAAAATATATATTGTTTTACATCACTTGAGAATTCTTGTCGTGGAAAGAATTTGTCAGAGACACGGGGGCGTGCTTGATGGGGCACGGCCCCGTGCTTATGCTTGTGAAGTCCTAAAAATTTTCTAAATAATGAAAGAAAAATGTATGTACAGGTGCCGTGTTTAAGTTTCGGGTCTTCGGCATGACCCTTCCCCACACTTAGTTTTCGTTGGGGTGGAGGTTTAATTCCTCCGAAAAGATCTTGGTTGGTCCATCATTATACGGTTTCAAAAGATGACCATTTACTTTGAAACTTAAACCTGCGTGGTTGTAGATTTCAATGGCACCATTCAGAAACACGTTTTTGATCGTATAAGGTCCAGACCAACATGATTTCAGTTTTCCGGGAAATAAACGTAAACGAGAGTTATACAGTAAGACACGTTCTCCCACATGAAATTGTTTTGTGCTCTTTAATCGAGCGTCATGGAATTTCCTTGTATTTTCTTTGTAAACCCTAGCGTTTTCGTACGCTTGTTCCCTCAATTCCTCCAATTGTGAATTTGTAGGAATCGATTCTTTCCTGCAAGGTCTTGGTCCAGGTTTGCTGCTTTAAGTGCCCAAAAGGCCTTATGCTCTAGTTCTACAGGTAGATGACACAACTTCCCATAAACTAGTTGAAACGGTGTTGTGCCGATGGGAGTCTTATAGGCTGTTCGAAAAGCCCATAATGCATCATCTAACTTGATAGACCAGTCCTTATGATTTTGACCTATAGTTTTCTCAAGGTTTCGTTTGATACCTCGGTTACTGACTTCGGCTTGCCCATTTGCTTGGGGATGGTAAGCAGTTGTAAAGCGATGGTGAACTCCATAACGTGCCATTGCTCTTTCAAGCTGATTGTTATAGAAATGAGTTCCTCGATCACTAATCAGAGCTTTGGGGGTACCAAAACGAGAAAATAGTTTCTTAAGGAATTTGACAACGTTCCTGGCATCATTAGTAGGCAGGGCTTGAGCTTCAGCCCATTTTGAGACGTAATCAACTGCTACCAAGATGTAACGATTGCCAAATGACACCGGGAATGGCCCCATGAAATCAATACCCGATATATCGAATATCTCACATACTTGAACTGGTTTCTGAGGCATCTCATCCCGTGTCGAGATATTGGTTGCTCTTTGACATGCATCACAGGTGCATACCATGTTATGAGCATCTTTGAAGATTGTGGGCCAGTAGAATCCAGAGTCGAATACTTTCTTGGCTGTTAAGGTTGCTCCATGGTGTCCTCCTGTGGGTCCTTCCTGACAGTGCCTTAGAATTTGTTATGCTTCACTTCCGTATATGCATCTTCGAATGAGTTGGTCTGCACCGATTCTGAATAGATACGGATCCTCAAAATAGTAATGTTTGATATCAGTAAAGAACTTCTTCTTTTGCTGATAAGTCATTCCTTTGAGAAGGATTCCGCTTGCTAAGTAATTCGCAAAAATCGGCGAACCAAGGGTGTTCATCGATTAAGGATTGAATGTGCATAAGGAATTCATGCGGAAAATTGTCGTTTATTTTGGCTTCCTCAGTTTGTGAAGGACTTGAATCCTCAAGACGAGAGATGATCAGCCACTAGATTTTCCGCTCCTTTCTTATCACGAATTTCGATATCAAATTCTTGAAGCAGAAGAATCCAACGGATCAATCTCGGCTTTCCATCTTGTTTGTTGAACAAATAACAACGGGCTGCATGATCGGTGTAAACAATTGTCTTTGAAAGGATGAGATACGAGCAGAATTTATCGAACGCGAAAACTACCGCAAGAAGTTCTTTTTCGGTGGTAGTGTAGTTTTCTTGTGCATTGTTTAGGGTTTTGCTCGCATAATGAATTGGGTGAAATTGCTTGTCTTTCCTCTGTCCTAATACAGCTCCCACTGCGAAATCCCTTGCATCGCACATGAGCTCAAATGGTAGTGTCCAATCTAGGGAAACCATGATTGGAGCAGTTACCAATATCTCCTTAAGCAATTTGAATGCACTAATGCATTCATCAGAAAATACGAATTTCACTTCTTTCTCCAAGAGTTGAGTCATTGGTCGAGCGATTTTTGAGAAATCTTTAATGAAACGACGGTAGAATCCTGCATGTCCTAGGAAACTTCTGATGTCTTTCACGGTTGTGGGATGCGGAAGTTTAGAAATAGTGTCGACTTTGGCTTGATCGACTTCAAGCCCCGCTCGAGAGATTTTGTGTCCTAACACTATTCCTTCCGTAACCATGAAGTGACACTTTTCACAATTTAAAACAAGGTTGGAGTCTTCACATCTAACCAGCATCTTTTCCAGGTTTTCAAGACATTGCTCAAATGAGTTTCCAAAGATGGAGAAATCATCCATGAAAACTTCCATTGAGTGTTCAATCATGTCATGAAAAATTGCTACCATGCATATTTGAAATGTAGCCGGAGCATTACACAAGCCAAAGGGCATTCGCCGATAAGCAAATGTGCAATATGGACAGGTGAATGTTGTCTTTTCTTGATCTTCGGGAGCAATAGGAATTTGAAAATAACCTGAGAAACCATCCAGAAAACAATAAAACATTTTTCCAGACAATCTCACAAGCATTTGGTCGATGAAAGGAAGAGGGAAGTGATATTTCCTTGTGGCGTCATTGAATTTGTGATAGTCTATGCAAACTCTCCATCCTGTAACCGTACGAGTGGGAATAAGCTCATTCTTCTCGTTAGTTACAACAGTCATTCCTCCTTTCTTTGGAACAACTTGGACGGGACTGACCCAAGGCGAATCAGAAATAGGGTAAATCAAACCGGTATCTAGTAGTATGATTACTTCTTTCTTCACCACCTCTTGCATGCTCGGGTTTAAATGTCTTTGAGGTTGAATGACGGATTTGAAGTTCTCCTCCATCAATATTTTATGAGTGCAAAAGGATGGATTGATTCCCTTGATGTCCATGATTTTCCATGTAATTGCTCGTTTGTGTGCCTTAGCACATTGAGCAACTTGTTCTTCTCATCAATTGATAAGGCGGATGAGATTATGACAGGAAGTTGAAATGTGTTTTCAAGAAAAGCGTATTCAAGATGAGATGGAAGCTCTTTGAGCTCTAAGACTGGAGGGTCTTCGATAGAAGGTTTGGCTTTTGGTTCTAAGTCTTGCTCAATGATCTCAAATGCTTCTTGATGAAATGATGTTTCGTCAACTTCAAGTTCTGGAATGAGTTGGTTTTCACAGATGGGTTCGGTGATTGTGACTTCTATTAATTGAGTATTACAAGCTTCATTTTGAAGGGCTTCCTTCAAATAACAACTTATGATTGAATCGCAAGCATCAACGTAATAAAGTGAGTCATCATGATGTTAAGGGTGTTTCATGGATTGGCCTATATCGAAAGTAACTTCCTCCTCGTCTACTCTAAGCGTGAGTTTGCCTATACAAACATCAATGAGGGCTCGAGCAGTCGCTAAGAAAGGTCAACCTAGGATAAGAGGAATATTTTTGTCCTCATCCATGTCTAGGATCACAAAAGTCAACGGGAAATACGAATTTGTCAATTTTAACTAAGAGATTTTCAACGATGCACCTCGGATATTTGACAGAACGGTCAGCTAACTGGATGCTCATACGGGTTGGTCTAGGCTCACGTAATTTTAAATTTTCAAAAACCGCATAACGCATAAGGTTAATGCTAGCACCTAAATCAGCTAACGCATTACTGACAGAAAGATTTCCTATTAGGCAATATATGGTGAAACTTCCTGGATCAGTCATCTTTTGAGGTAGTTTGTTTTGAAGAACTGCAGAGTATTCCTCATTCAAAACTATGTGTGATAACTCTTCCAGCTTCTTTTTGTTTGACAAGACACCTTTTAGAAACTTAGCGTAGTTTGGCATTTGTGCTAAGGCCTCCACCAAAGGCAGATTGATGTGGAGTTGCTTGAACAACCCAAGGAATTTGCCATATTGTGCCTCCATTCCTTGTTGTCTCAAACGACCTGGATATGGAGGTGGTGGAACATAAGGTGGTGGTGGAACGTATTTCTTTGCTGGATCTTCAATAACAACGGGTTGCTTTTGCTTATCACTCGCATTGCTTGGAGTTTCAGTTTCTACTTCTTCAAGGATGGGTTGTAATGCGGGTGCATCACCTTGAGTGGTTTTGCCACTCCTGGTGGTGATGGCTTTGACTTGAGCATTAGGGTTTGTTATAGTGTTGCTGGGCAAAGCTCCTTGAGGTCTTTCAGAGAGTTGTTGTGCTATTTGACCTACTTGGTGCTCTATGGTCTGTAATGATGCTTTGTTGCTTTTGATGTCAGCTTCGTTTCTTTGGAACCTCTCCTCATTTCTTCGGTCAGATTCCCGGATGTACTCATGTGTGGCTTGTGTGGTTAACAACAATTGCTGTAATAAGTCTTCCATTGATGATGCTCCACGGTCTTGGTTACTACTGCTTGGACCTTGGTATGGTGGTTTCTGTTGTTGGTAAGGTGGCCTTTGGTTGAATCTAGATGATTGTTGGTTACTGCCAGCATCTCTGTAATTCGAGTTGTTTCTCCAATTTGAATTGTATGAGTTGTTTGGGCCTCCTACGTAGTCAACATCTTCAACCATCATAACGCCTTGTGGGCACTCATTGGTCTTGTGTGAATTTCCACATGTGTTGCATCGTGTTGGAGTTTTCTTTAGCTCGCTTTGCAATTGTTCAAATTTTTTGGTTAGAGCTTCTAATTGGCTGCAATTAGGGTTTCAGAGTCTACTTGATGAATACCTATAGAACTATGTTTGGTTCTTAAAGTATTGTAAGCAAAGCTCTTCTTAGCTGCTCTTTCTAAGGCTTGATATGCTTCTGTTGGCATGACACTTCCAAAATCTCCTCCCGCACTTTGGTCTATTGCTTGCTTGTGGGCTCCGCTAATCGCATCATAAAAGGTTTGACACTACAGCCACAGATCAAGTCCGTGATGCGGACATCTCCGAAGGAGACCTTTATATCTCTCCCATACTGTGTGTAATGATTCATCGTCGTCTTGACGGAAACTTGTGATGCTGCTTCTTAGTTTGGCAGTACGATCGGGTGGAAAGTATTTCAAAAGGAATTGTTCAGCCATTCCTGCCCATTTGGTGATGGAACTAGGCGGGAGTGAATCTAGCCAATCGATGGCTCGGCCTCGAAGTAAAAATGGAAAAAGTCTTAGTCGAATGGTGTCGTCTGAACAGTTATTGATTTTTAAGGTCACACAGATACGAAGGAATCGTGAGATGTGAGCATTAGGGTCTTCGTCTTGTAACCCATGGAACTGAACAGAGTTTTCCACTAGTTGATAATACTAGACTTAATCTTGAAATTGTTGGCCACTATTGCTGGTTGGACAACACTAGACTCATAACCATCTATTGACGGTGTGGCATAGTGTGTCATCTTCATTTCCTCGTCTTGGTTAGCCATGTCTTCTTCGATGGTGTATCTTCCAAAATGTCTTCTTCAATGACCGGTGCTTCTTGTTGTGATCTTTTGCGCAATCTTTGACGGAAAAGTCATTCGGGTTCCGGAAGAGGCAGAACAAGTTCAGAATTAGACGAGTCGGACATACACTAACTTAAGGAAGCATAAACTAACTAAGGCCTAAAATGAATCAGGCAAAAATAACTAAACTAACTAAGGCAAACTACCTACGAATAAAAATGAAGTTAAAAAATATATTACAGGCTATATGCAAGATAGTCAAAAATTTAGTTTGTCTTTCGAACTGCCGTGTGTCCCCGGCAACGGTGCCAAAAACTTGATGGTCTGCCGATAGTATATATATTTGATAAAGATTTATTGCACAGATTCAGTTTTAATTGGTTGTTACTAATACTAACCACACACACAAAAGGCAGTGTACCTGTCGTGTGGTAATATAGTGTTGATAAGAACGGAGTATCAATCCGTGGACACACCTAGCCTACTCAACAAACTTGATGTTTGACTATCAGATTTGGTTTTTGTTAAAGAAAGTGATATGTTAGGATCAGTGATCTACGTTTGATTGATTAGAGAGTATAGCAGCGGAATTCTAACGATGAATTAGCCAATTCACAAGAACGACAAGATATTCAATGAAGAATAAAACGGTTATAGATAGAGAGAATTCTACAGATATATTTCATTCAATATTCGCTTTCGTGGTAACGGAATGTCACGCTTACAATTAGGTCGACACCTCTTATATATAAGAGATGTGACGTCTGCTAATGTCACTTGATAGTGACATCTAACAGAATTATTCCAACTGAAACACAACTACTGAAGATGTCAAAACAGCTGACATCTTCTTACAAAAATACTAAGTGTTATCAGTTACTACAACTACTGAAAAACATAAAACTACTGATACTACAATGACTGAAGAACAAGCTCTTCAGTCGTTTTACAAAAATACTGAAAGTAAAAACATAAAACTACTGATATCACAACTACTGAAGAAGTACTCTTCAGCTGTTGTGACAAACTACTGAAACTTCAGTACTTGGTCTTCAGACATGAACTTCAGACGTTTCATCAGCTGATGACTTCAGTAGATATCATCAGCTGATGTCTTCAGTCTTTGTCTTCAGACTTTGTACACCAGTTGTTGATCTTCAGCACTTGTAGACTCTTCCGTTGTTGTACTTGAGTACTTTGGTCTTCAGCTTCAGCACTTGTGTTCTTCAGCTGTTGAGCTTCAGCACTTTAGTCTTCAGCTGTTGAAGTCTCAGCACTTGCGAACTGCTGATGAAGCCTTCAGCAGTTGTTGTGATATCATGTGGGACTTAGAGGTTTTCTGATCTTGGCTCATTGGTTCTTTTGGTCCAACAAACTCCCCCTGAACCAATGCAGCCAAAACCTCTAATTGATTTATTTTCCCACTTATTGTTGGCAGAATGGTTGGTCTTTTTCCTTCTTGATCAGTTGAGAAGATGACCCATATAAGCACTGGCCTGGGAAGAAATCTCAGAGATTTGTTTGGCAAGGTATGAATGGGAACTCTGTTTTGGGGAACTGGACACAGAGTTGTTATCCCATTCATGAGATCTACTTCCCCATTATGAGTCTGTACGACTCTCGAACATAGGCCTCAAGGAGAACAACCTGTTCCTCCTTGGAGAGTTCTTCTACTACTCCTTCAAAGAAGAACTCTGGACCATAGTACTCAGATAAGTACTTTACAGTCCTGCCATTTTTCAACTCCACAGTAGTTACCTCCCTATAGACAAATTCATCAGGATGAGTGCCCTCAAGGAGTAACTGGAGCTCATTCTTCTTAATGTCTTCAAGCTTCTTATATAATAACCCCTTTTTTATCATCTTGTTTTCCAGTAAGGCTTGAGGGGTCATTTTTGATTGATGAGCCTTCTTGAATTCATCAATTATTTCCCATGGTGAGACTACAATGGCCAACATGATTGTAGAGTCTATTGTTTTTCTAACCTGGCCATTGTATCTGTGTGGAATGGATCTTTTGGGGATTCTAGAACTCACCTTGGGGTCTGGCCATACTCTCACTCTCTCCTTCTAATACTGAAATGTGTGTCTGAGAGTGTACAGCCTCTGAGCATGCCCTTTCATGGCTTGTATAGATGATGACTGAGGAAATTCCTTGTCAACCATCTTCAGTAGTTGCTCATCGTGCTGCTTCTGCTGTTCTTCATCTTCTATTTTGACTCTAACCGTTTCCCTTGAGAGTCAGGTGTGATCATGGGTTGACTCCTGGGTTCTGGTAGCCTTAGAACAGCAGAGAGTGGTAGACTATCATCTTCATCCTCTTCTTCTTTATCTTCTTCTATCCTCAGCACCCTTCTCCTCCTTCTAGGTGCATCACTGGATGATGGTTGGGTTGGTTTTTGTGGTAAAGGAATTGGTTTTGAAGGTTGAGGATGTTTGGATTTGGGTTTTGAGATTGGTTTGGAGATTTGAGGGGTAGGCTATTTTGAGTGGGTGATTGGGAAGGTTGTTCAAGCATTTTGGTTGTGAGTTTGGCTTTTGTGAGTCTTGCCATTTCAAACCTTTTTTCCAGCCCCAGCCTCATCAAGTGCTTCAATGATTATCCCCTTATGAAATTGCTCAGAAAACAGATTCTGGTGGCTATAGCCAGAATGCTGTCTCTGGTCCATGAACGAATCTCCATCAGTGATCTTCCTAAGTATTTGGCGATGAATCGAATCATGATCTCCAATCTCTCTTTCTCCAGCACATCATACCCAACCCATCTGTTTTGAATTTCCTCTACTTCCAACCTCCTGATCTCACTGTCTAGTGTGGCTGTGTCAAAGCCTTGCTTGAAGAGTTGCTCAATGACTTTGTCCATGGATCGGCTGTGTGTTTCATCTGCATCTTTTACCAGCTTTCCAAGATTTTTCTTCAGCATTCGTTTGATCACCAGCACTTTTCTTTCTTTTGTAAGTGATCAGTTGTTGTTCCTTTTCTTTTTCCAACTCCTGGTTTTCTCTTGTGCCTTCTCATCCTCAGTTCTTTTTCTTTTCTTTTCTTTCACTGCAGTACTCTCCCCCTTTTTGGATGCATTGGTGGCAGGGGTTTGTACCGCAGAAAGTTTCTTTTGCACAGCATCATCAATGAGTGGTTGTAGACTTGAGGAGATCCTCTCATCAATGGCTTTATAAACAATGTCATTGATGATGGGAGTGATGAGAGGTAGGGATTGTTGGAATACAGCAACCATCTGCTCAGGGGGGTTCTGTCCCGAGAGATAGTGCCAAAAGCAGAAGCTGGAGGCTCAGTGAAGTGAGAGGGTAAAGTGTTTGGGGAACCTTCAAAGGAAGGTGCCATCTGTGGGTTGGTGGGGGCAGATGGACTTACATCCTGAGACTTCTTGGCAAGCAGTTCTTGTAGTCTGCTTACCTCAGCCTCCAGGATGGTGTTGTGGGCTAGAACGTCATAGAAAAGCCCAGGTCATCATCAGCAGATGCTGAATCACCTGACCTCCTGCTTGTAGCAGGATGTACATGCACTGGGTGTAGACCAGTTTTAGCATGTGCCCCTTTTTCTTGGAACTGGGGACTTCCAGCCTCAGGACTATGTCCTTCATCAGCTGTTGCCTCTAGTGAGGTCTTAGCTATGTTACCAGCCTTATTCTGATCATGTGCTGATTCAGAAGAGGTGGCAGCCTCACTAGATATTCTAATCTCCATATCTACACCAGGAGATAGAATTTGTAAACCCCGGTGCTGTGGGTTGTCAGAAACATGGTGATCCTCTTCCTCAATGTCTGTGGTTCTCCCCTTTGTTGGTGGTTGTTGGGGAGGAGGAGAGGCATGCAACTGAGTCAGCACGTTTGCAATGATTATGGTTGGACTTTGGGGGGCGGTTGCATGGGGAGATGGGGAAGAAGCAGTGTGCACCTGGGGAGGATGGTGCTCTTCAATGGCAATCTCCTCAAGTGAGAAGATCCCAGATGTATGGGTACCCCTTGAGTGGTGGCTGCAGGCTCCTTTTGAGAGGAATCCTGAGCGGCTATGGCTGGTAGAGTCTCTGATAATGCTGGTGGGTTTAAACCAGCAAGTATATCCTGCGTTGGTGGTGCAGGAGCATCTTCAGGGGACTCATCTCCCTGAATAGCTGTTTTGGGGTGTTTTGGTTTTGGTTTAGTAGGGACTTTGGTTCTGGTGGAGGAAGCTGTGGGTTCCCTGTGCTTGGGGTTTAGCAGTCGGGCAGCTTCTTTGAGTGTAAGGTCTGAGTTGTGCCTGGAGTATACCTCAGCCAAAACAGCTGGTGCAGGGACTCCAAGGCCAACAAGGCCATCAGATTTTAATTCATCCAAAATAATGGCCATCAGAAACCTAGGATATAATGACCATCAGTTTGCCACAGGTTTCTGAGCCAAATTCTTTATTTCTAGAAACACGATTTCAGAAAAATTTAGCGGTTGGTTTTCTAGAATAGAATACAATACCTGTTGCCATTGGGATGACATTTGATCCCAAGAAGATGTCTTGGAGGCTAAGCAGACATTTACCATGTGAAAAATAACTTTCTCAGCGTCATGGAAATGTTTCTTTAGAACGGTTGTAGCCCGAAGATCACCTTCATACCCATGATTGAGAAAGGACATATCTGTTGTGCCCTTTGGGTATGCAGTCACAACGGTGGAGTCGTGTAAGTGTAATGCCTGATGAATGATGTCGGCTGTAACGACCACTGGTTTCTGGTTGACAAGGGACCGAACAGAGATCTGGCCGGTAGACTCATCAGTATGAACAAAAGCATTTGACCAGAATTGACTGAGGGATTCAGGGTAGATGGTCGGATTCAAGAGAAAGGCTATGCGATATGGGGAATCCACCATTAAGTCAATGGCATTATCATATTTGTTCCAGAAAGCCGACTTTGTAAGGTAAGCAACGCAGTTATGTCGTGGTTTTAGACTCATGGTCGCCATGTTTGAGAGAGAGAAGCTTAGAAAATAACGGCTAATGAAACATTCGAGAAGAGGACAGGTATTTATAGGATAGGGGTGAGAAAAGGACTGAAGGGTGTGGTGTTAGTCATCAGTAGTTTCAACCGACTGTTGACATGGTATTACCCTTTCAGACGTTGAAACAGCTGAAGTCGTGGTTTTAGGTATCAGCAGTTAGAAAACTACTGAAGACCATGGTTTTGACTTCAGATGATGAAACAACTAAAGACTTGGTGTTTGTCATCAGTAGTTGTGAAACTACTGAAGACAGTGTTTTGTCATCAGTTGTTGTAAACAGCTGAAGACTTGGCGTTAGTCATCAGTATTATAAAACTACTGAAGACATGGTTTTGCTTCAGTTGTTTAGAATGAAACAGCAGTTGTAGAAACAACTGAAGAGAAAGTTCTCTTCAGTAGTTTTCGTTAATTCATAGCCTTTCAGCTGTTTCATACTGTCCTCAACACTTATCAGACTTTGCATCTGCTTTTCAGGTGTTTCATAGGACGTCAGTTCTTATCTGTTTGTACTAATCTCAGTAGTTGTAACTACATCGGTAGTTGTAACTACATCAGTAGTTTAGAACAGATAAAGTACTTCAGTACTTGTGAGGCATTTAGCCGTCAGTAGTTATAAAACTACTGAAGGTGAAAGGACTCATCAGTACTTATATGTGACATGGTTACCAATGATCACCAGTAATTATTACTGAAATCATGAGTAGTTGTCACTTATTCTAGCTGCAGCATACCAAGCCTTAACACAAGGTTTTGGAAAGTAGAACTATCCAAAGGCTTAGTAAAAATATCTGCAAGCTCATCAGCACTAGGCACAAACTTAGGATCAATCAGACCTTTTTCAAAACATCCCGAATAGAGTGATGTCTGATCTCTATATGTTTGGTCCTAGAGTGCTGGACTGGATTTTTGACAATACACAGAGCTGAAGCACTATCCATTAATAGTGGAGTCTTAGTCTCTGTAATGCCATAATCCAGAAGTTGGTTCTGAAGCCAGAGTACCTGAGAAGTGCAACTTGCAGCAGCAATGTACTCGGCTTCAGCAGTTGATGTAGCAACAGATGTTTGTTTCTTACTCTGCCAAGAAATCAAACAGTTGCCTTGGAATTGACAACCACCAGAAGTTGACTTTCTAGTTAACTTGCATCCTGCATAGTCACTATCTGAAAAAGCAACTAATTTGCAAGAGTGTCCAGTGGAATACCATAAACCCAGAGATTGTGTACCTTGCAAATATCTAAAGATTCTCTTGACTGCAATCAAATGAGACTCTTTAGGAGCAGCTGAAATCTAGCACAAACACATGTAGCAAACATAATATCTGGTCTAGAAGCTGTTAAATACATCAAGGACCCAATCATACATCTGTAAAGTGTTTCATCAACACCTTTACCTTTCTGATCTGCATCCAGTTGTGTGGTGTTGCACATGGGAGTAGAACAGGGCTTACAGTTTTGTAAATCAAACTTATTCAAAAGATCTTTTGTATATTTTGACTAATGAATAAAGGTTCCATCAGCCTTTTGTTTAATTTGCAATCCTAGAAAGAACTGTAATTCTCCTATTGCACTCATTTCAAACCTCTTTTTCATTAATGTTGTAAAATGATCACACAACTGGGGATCAGAGGATGCAAAAATGATATCATCAACATAAATCTGAACAAGTAGCTTCTGATCCACCTTCTTAATAAACAAAGTTTTATCAATGGAGCCTCTAGTGAAATTATTCTTAAGAAGAAAAGTGGAAAGTGTCTCATACCAGGCTCTAAGAGCTTGTTTCAACCTTTAAAGCCTTATCAAGTTTGTACACCCATTCAGGATGTTTATTATCCTCAAAACCTGGTGGTTGACACACATAAACTTCTTCATTTATTTTACCATATAGAAATGCACTTTTGACATCCATTTGAAAAACTTTAAGATTGTGGAATGCAGCATAGGCTAAAAACAATGTGATTGCCTCTAGTCTGGCTACAGGGGCAAAGGTTTCATCATAGTCAATACCTTCTTCTTGTGAAAACCCCTGTACAACCAGTCTAGCCTTGTTCTTAACAATAAGCCCATTTTCATCAGTTTTATTCCTAAACACCCATTTAGTGCCTATTGCACACTTACCTGGGGGAAGAGGAACCAGTTCCCACACTTGTTGTTTCTTGAACTGAAGTAGCTCAAGCTGCATGGCTTCAACCCATCCATTGTCTCTCAAAGAAACATGATAGTTCTTTAGCTCTAGCTGACTGATGAAGAGAGCATAGAAGCAAAGTTAGACAATTGACTTCTTGTTGAAACACCAGCATTGATATCACCAATATCTGAGACATTGGGTGATTCTTCAGTTCTTGATAAACAATAAGATCTGTGCAAGTGTTTGTAGGACCTTCAGCAGCAGCAGATGTTGATGCAGACTCTTGAAACCAAGAATTAGATAGTAAGTCAAAAGATGTAGAGGAATCAAGATCTCATCAGCATTTGTTGTGGATGGAACTGCTGAGCTACAGGAACCCAAATTTAGCAGACACAGGCAGTTGGTCACTAAACTTGAATAGGTGAGTATTGATATTATCATCATCATCATCATACCACCAGGTGGAAGACATGCTCAGAAGATTTTTATCCACCAGGATCTGCAGCAGCTGGAGGTTGATAAGGACATATTGCAGTATGTCCAAATCAAACAACTCCACAGGGTTTTGTGGAATCTTGTCCATAGGAGATTCATTAAACTTCACATGCAAAGTCTCTTCAACTATCTTTGTTCTGTAGTTGAAGACTCTGTATGCCTTGCAAGTAGATGAATACCAACAAAATACCCTACATCCACCTTAGATCATCAATTTATGGAGTTGATCCTTTGTGTTGAGAATAAAACAGGACACCCAAATGCTTTGAAAAATGAAATTAGAGGAGCCAAGTGATGGAGAACTTCATATGGAGTCTTCATCAACCTCTGATTTACTAAGACTCTATTCTGCACATAGCAAGCTGTGTTAACAGCTTCAGCCCAAAAGGTCAGTGGCAAACCAGAGTCGGCCAGCATGGACCTTGCAGCTTCAATTAGGGTCCTGTTCTTTCTCTCCACTACTCCATTTTGTTCTGGAGTCCTTGGTATGCTAAACTGCCTTTTGATTCCCTTTGAAAGATAGAAGTCATCAAGTGTATGGTTTCTGAATTCAGTTCCATTGTCACTTCTAATACACTTGACTGGAAGGGATACTGCTTCTCAACATACAACACAAAGTGAATAATCTTCTGAGCAACCTCATCCTTTGAATGTAGAAAGAAAGTCCATACAAATCTGGAGTAATCATCCACAATTACTAGACAGTATTTCTTCTTTGCCATGCTCATTACTCTCACAGGACCAAATAGATCCATATGCAGTAATTGCAAGCAGGCTGGACTTAGGCTCTTCAATAGGAAGGAATGAGACTTGTGTTGTTTTCCTTTTAAACAAGCAGTGCAGGTTTCATCACAGTGGAACTCCTTTATTGGTAAGCCTCTAACTAAACTATTGTGGATTAGTTGATTCATGTTTTTGAAATTAACATGACCCAGCCTTCTGTGCCACAGTTTAGATTCTTGAGAAGACGCTTTGGAAAATAGGCAAGGATTGCCTCTGAGATCTATTTTCTTGGAAGATCTAAGGCATACACTCTTCCTGTCCTATTGGCTCTCAGGAGAGTGTGATCATCCAACACCTTATCAATCAAATGCAGAACTTTGGATGACAGAATCCTACAGTTCTGACTGGTGAAAAGAGCAACATGGCCTTTATCACACATTTGACTGACACTCAAGAGATTGTACTTGAGATTTTCCACATGATTAACATCATCAAACTTTATTTCTCCATTGGAGACAAAGCCATTTCCAATGATGTAACCCCTAGCATCATTGCCAAAAGAACAAACCCCTTCTTCTTCCGTGAGAGTAGTCATGAAGAAGAGCTGTTCCCAGTCATGTGCATAGATCCCCCACTGTCTACATACCAGATGCTACTTTGGCATGTTGAAGAACCCTGCAATTATAAACAATCAGTAGTTTTGGAGACCCAAACCTTTTTGGTTTGGGCCTGTTCTCATCAACAGATGGTAAACTAACAGGTTATTGGAAACAACACCTGAGAGGAAGAAGATGGTGAAGAAGAGGAATCCTTTGGCTTGGACCTCCTTTTCTGTGGTTTCAACATAGGAGCATCTAATTGGTTAACTCTTCCCAATAGATGTTGAACCATCATAACCAGCTGTGTCTGATTTTGTGACAAAGCTTTCAGCTCATCAGACACATTGCCAGTGGAGTTTGATAAGTTCCTATGTTGCACCTTCTTCTTCTGAGCAATCTCAGCTGTTACCTGTTTAACCCCTTCCTTTTTGGATTTCTTTGTGGACTTAAGGGTTACAGGATTTGATGTTGCTCATACAAATGTGGTCTCAAACTCAGTTTTCATTTTAACCATTTTCTCTTTAATTTCCTCTTTATGTTTGAGTTTGGATCCTCTTTTGTACCAGCAATCATTAGTAAGATGATTGAACATACCACATACTTCACATGGTTTCTTCTTCATCTTATGTTGATCATCAACTAAAGAAGATGAAGCAGCTGAAGACTTGCTCTTCAGTGCTTTGGAAGCATTGTTCTTTTCTTGACTTCCTCTTTAGTAGTCTTCAAACTCTTTCTACTGACAGTTTTCTTCTTTTCAGTACTGGCAGTAGTTGGAGTTTGAACTTCAGGTGTTAAATCCTGCTCTCTAGTCCTTTCAGGACTTTCAGAATTAACTCCTGAGTTGATCACTCATTGATCATGTGAGTGTCAGCAGTGGAACCATCAACATCAGCTGATAGGTTCTGAGAGGGCTTAGTGCTGACTTCTACTTCTGATAGTGCTGAATCAGAAAGTAGATCACATGATGAAATGGATTGGTTATTACTCTCACTATCAGATTCTACCTCTGCTCTGGGAGTAAAATCTGTAGGTGGAGCAGTGTGATTGTAACCAATGCCAAACTTCACATTGGAAGCAGATTGCTTACTAAGAAGCATTTCAAAACCTTTGCATGATTGTACCCATCGATCACACTCTACCGGGTGACTGCAAGGGTTTCCTTGAGATCTTTATACTTCTCTAGAAGTATCTCTTCCCTAGCCTTATCATCAGTTATTTGACATTTAAGTTTGTAAATCTCATCATTCTTATCATTAAGCACAAACTCAAATTCAGCTTTGCTTTTGGAAATTATTTGTTCTAGCTCAATGTTCTTGTTGATTAAAGCTACATTTGCTTCTCTAATAGATGCAAATGTTGCTATACACGTTTCAGAACACAATTTGGCTTTTGCCTCAGAGGATACCTGTGATACCTTTGGTGTAGAGGCATTAGTGGATGAAGTATCAGCAGAATCCAGCACCTGAGAACAGTGTTTCATGACCAGACAAGTCATCTGGTAAACTGCTCCAGTCAACAACTCCTGGGGTGAAGAAGCTGTGTTTTTTGAGGTTGAATTTGTTGATGAGATTGGGAAGGTTGTGGTTCAGGCAATGCTTGTGGTTGTTGTGCATTGGAGCTTGAACAGGATTTGGTTTAGGCATATAATAGCAGGGATAAGGATATGACATTTGACCCTGGGGACAAAGTATGCAGGAGACCTAGGATGTGAATGATGACCAGAACCAGCAGGATGTTGCCCTCTGTTTTGTGGACTAGTACTAGGAAAAGTCACAAAGGGTGCAGAAGAGTTAGATCCAGTTGATCTATACTCTCTTGCAAAGTGTCCCAGCCTTTGGCATTTGTGACACCTCAACTTACTCTTGTCAAAACCAACTTTGGTTTGCCAGAGAGTCCAGGAAATTTCCTGTCCAGTTCTCTTATAGAACTTCTGAGATCTGATATTATCAGTGCCATTTGGCTCAGAATATCCATCTCTTCTAGATCATCATCAGCAATTCCTTTCAAATCATCCATGATGAAGCATAGATTGTCACTATTACTGCCGGAATGACTATTAATACCAACAAATGCATGATCAGAACTGTTTGAAGAGAAATCAACATGCTCATCATAATTGCTTTCAGATGCAGCATATTCTGACTCATGACCAACCAAGGCAGTATTCCCTGGTACAGAGTCATCAGTGAGCTTTCCTGATGAGGACAGTTTCCTCTTCTGCTCTATCTCTCTTTCGAATGTAAGCAGTTTCCCATGAAGTTGGGTGAGAGATAGGCTATCCAGATTTGCACTGGAGTGTAGGACAATAGTGTATGTGTCCCATCTCTCAGGTAGTGATCTGAGGAACCTGTTATTCATCTGGCTATTGGTGTATTCCTGTTTCACCATTTTCAGCTCAGAGATCAAGCAGGTAAAACGCTCAAACTGTTGAGTCAGTGTCTCACCCTTTCTATGAGAGAATGTCTTATATTGTTGGGCAAGGATTTCTCTGTTATTTGCTAAGACCTCATCTGTGCCACCAAATTATTCCTTCAGGGCATTCCAGAGATCATGAGCAGTTTCATGATGCATAAGCCCTGAATAGATTTCATTAGGCAGTGCCATGGCCAAAATTCCATGGGCGTTAGCATCAATCTCAAACAGTTTCCGATCTTCATCAGAGTATTGTTCCTTCTTCTTCGGAACCATTTGATTGGTTTCCGGATTGTTCACCATAGGCTTATGTGGTCCATGTACCACAGATGTCCAACAACCTGAACTGTTAACAGACAGGTGATGAAGCATTCTTCGCTGCCAAATGTTATACTCGGTCCTAACCAGCATCGAGGCTTGGTTGAGGAACCGGTATTGTGAGGATCATTAGAAGGAGTAGTCATCTTAGATTCAAACAAATTCAATTAAGCTATAACAGATTTAGAACAAAACACAACAACCAATTGAACCAAGAGAGATCTCAAATAAATGAACGAAAGCGTCAGAATTCAATAATCTATAACCAGTTCTTGCGAATATGCTAATTCAATCAAACATAGATATCAATTAGCAGTTTCAATGATCAATTGTTAGATCGATCAATGATTAACCTGCTCTGATACCACTTGTTAGGATCAGCGATCTACGTTTGATTGATTAGAGAGTATAGCAGCGGAATTCTAACGATGAATTAGCCAATTCACAAGAACGACAAGATATTCAATGAAGAATAAAAACGGTTATAGATAGAGAGAATTCTGCAGATATATTTCATTCAATATTCGCTTTCGTGGTAACGGAATGTCACACTTACAATTAGGTCGACACCTCCTATATATAAGAGATGTGACGTCTGCTGATGTCACTTGATAGTGACATCTAACAGAATTATTCCAACTGAAACACAACTACTGAAGATGTCAAAACAGCTGACATCTTCTTACAAAAATACTAAGTGTTATCAGTTACTACAACGACTGAAAAACATAAAACTACTGATACTACAACGACTGAAGAACAAGCTCTTCAGTCGTTTTACAAAAATACTGAAAGTAAACACATAAAACTACTGATATCACAACTACTGAAGAAGTACTCTTCAGCTGTTGTGACAAACTACTGAAACTTCAGTATTGGTCTTCAGACTTGAACTTCAGACGTTTCATCAGCTGATGACATCAGTAGATATCATCAGCTGATGTCTTCAGTCTTTGTCTTCAGACTTTGTACACCATTGTTGATCTTCAGCACTTGTAGACTCTTCAGCTTTTGTACTTCAGTACTTTGGTCTTTAGCTTCAGCACTTGTGTTCTTCAGCTGTTGAGCTTCAGCACTTTAGTCTTCAGCTGTTGAAGTCTTCAGCACTTATCGAACTGCTGATGAAGCCTTCAGCAGTTTTGTGATATCATGTGGGACTTAGAGGTTTTCTGATCTTGGCTCATTGGTTCTTTTGGTCCAACATGATATTTTGTATTGGAAAGATTTTTTTTAGGGTTTAAAAGTAAACATTAATAAAAAGAAAGTAAAATAAGAATTGAAGCGTTAGGATTTAAAATCAGGGAATAAAAGTTATCATCCTAATTAGAATCCTCCTATGTAATTGTGATTAATTGGTGAGGTGATGTGATTATATTAATGTTTATAAAGATGAGTCGGCGCGATTTCTCGACTATCATGTTGCCGTAGTGACTTGATCCTGTCAGGCTGATTTTACTGCTCAGATCAAAGCCCTAGTAGTGTAGGTAAATCTTTTGTGTCCTATTTGACTTACGATTTCTGAAAACATAATTTAATGTTAAAAAGAGAGTTGATCAGGTTCCTTCCTAACATACCATTAATTTTAGAAAACCGTAACAATTACTGATGTTTCCGAACTAATAAAAGGGAACCCGCAAATGATCAGAAAGTTAAAGTGATATGATTTCTAATAGCCATTTCTAGTTCATTAGCCATGGATTTATTATGAAGACCGGTTTCGCGAATGAAAGTTAATCATACGTTTTTCAACCTTGTATGAAAATTACAATCACAAACCATAAAGTTATAACTTCCCGTTCAAATGTAGATGCTACCCATCAATAGTTTTCCCAGACCACCATAACATTGACATAATACTTATCACACCATTAGTTCATCACAAATTACATAAGTTTCATCCGATTAGGATGATAAATAGAGTTTAGCTCATGATGAGCTTTACATAACAACGGATAACAAAGAAGATAGATAAGTGATCATCGGTGAAATGGAACAATCAAACCCATAATCCATATGGATGACGTTTAGGTGATCCCAAGCTTCTTCCAAGTGTTGTGCACCTCCCGAGCCTCCGAATGATCTTGAAGTCTTGATTCCCGAGAGAATTCAGCAGAGTAACTCTCCCACCAAAGCTTCCCAAAAATGGTAAGCTTAGGCTTCTATTTATAGGCTTTTTGGATTGTTTAAGCACGGCCCCGTGCCTAAAAGACACGACCCCGTGCTAGTACAATGCTTACGAAAGTTGGTCGTCTCGTATGTGCAGGTTATGTCGGGCACAACCCCGTGCTAAATGGGGCACGGCCCCGTGTTAGTGGTGGGGCACGGCCCCGTGCCTTATGGGGCACGGCCCCATGTCTACTTTTAGGGGATCGTACTTTTTGTCCTGTCAGATGTCCAAGCACGGACGTTTGTTAATATAGCATGGGGGTGTGTTTCTGGCAAGGCATGGGGGTGTGCTTAATGAGGCACGGCCCCGTGCTTGGAGTCCAAAGCTCGGATTGCTTCAATTTCTTGTAAATATGCTCCTTTTGTCCATCTTGCCCTTTTAAACACCTGAAAACACAATTAACACTTTTAAGTACATTTTCATCATTTTAAGGAAGACATTAAGGAATAATTGATGTGCTTTTGATAGGATTTTCATGTATAATTTGGAGCACATCACGTGCCTACTTAAGCACGGGGCCTGTTCATGTATTGTTGGGTGGTTTCAGTCTTTTGTTGTTCCGTTTTTCAGTTTCGCGCGTTATGTATATTTCCCGGTTAAGTTTTACCACTTTCAAATCATTAGAAAAGATATGAAATTAGTCCTAGAGTAAATAAACACAAGCCAAAATGAAAATTACATTTCCTAAGGTCCTACGGTTACATAATACGTTAAAAGCCGAGAATCTGAAACAGCAAAACCAGACTCTTTAACGCCCAACAGCGCACTTAGCATATCACAAAATGCTTCTAAAAGAAACCTCCACACATTTCGTGTGGAAGGTTCGGGATGGGATAGTGAGAGGTGCGGTTGCTCAATTCCGCAAGCTACCGGTTAATGGAAATGAGTTCCTCGCACATCTGTTGA
The DNA here is from genome assembly GCA_025506515.1 of Flaveria trinervia. NCBI lineage: Eukaryota > Viridiplantae > Streptophyta > Magnoliopsida > Asterales > Asteraceae > Flaveria > Flaveria trinervia. The sequence continues at coordinate 619,683 of CM046447.1, read as the reverse complement.
ACTTTTTGGATAAGTTCAGCTAAGCGTTGGGATGCAGTGAGGTTCATTTCAGTCAGTTTTTTAATTAGTTCATTCAGCTTGAAGAAATATTCTTGAGTCATTGGTTTCGTGTTTCAGAACGTGATTTCTTCGCAGGATTCCAGTTGGAACTTCCGTGACTTGATTATTTCATTTTTCAGATGTTTATAAACAGAAGTGAGTGTGATGAAAAAATGGAACAAGTGTGGTATTTATATACAGGTCGTGGAAAGTGGACACGGGGGCGTGCTTGGCTAGGCACGGCCCCGTGCTTGTCATAATTCGTCTTAAATTCGACCTGCAACGTTCCAGAGTCGTCAGCAGAGATTGTGGAAAGAAATTTGTCAGAGACACGGGGGCGTGCTTGATGAGGCACGGCCCCGTGCTTGTGCTTGTGGGATCCTAAAAAGAAAGAAAATTTTATGTACAGGTGTCGCGTTTAAGTTTCGGTCTTCGGCACGACCCTTCCCCACACTTAGTTTTCGTCGGGGCGGAGGTGTAATTCCTCCGAGGGAATTTGGTTGGTCCATCGTTATATGGTTTCAAAAGATGACCATTTACTTTGAAACTTAAACCTTCGTGTTTATAAATTTCAATGGCACCATTTAGAAACACGTTTTTCATCGTATAAGGTCCAGACCAACATGACTTCAGTTTTCCGGGAAACAAACGTAAACGAGAGTTATACAAGAAGACACGTTCTCCCACATATAATCGTTTTATGTTCTTTAATCTAGTGTCGTGGAATTTCCTTGTGTTTTCTTTGTAAACCCTAGCGTTTTCGTACGCTTGTTCTCTCAATTCCTCAAATTCGTGATTTGTAGGAATCAATTCTTTCCTGCAAGGTCTTGGTCCAGGTTTGTTTCTTTAAGTGCCCAAAAAGCCTTATGCTCTAGTTCCACAGGTAGATGACACGACTTCCCATAAACTAGTTTAAACGGTGTTGTGCCAATGGGTGTCTTATAGGCTGTTCGAAAAGCCCATAATGCATCATCTAACTTGATAGACCAGTCCTTGTGATTTTGACCTACAGTTTTCTCAAGGATTCGTTTGATGCCTCGGTTAGTGACTTCAGCTTCCTATTCACTTGTGGATGGTAAGCAGTTGTAAAGCGATGGTGAACTCCATAATGCGTCATTGCTCGGTCACTAAATAGAGCTTTTGGGGCACCGAAATGAGAAAATAGTTTTTTAAGGAATTTGACAACGTTTCTGGCATCATTAGTAGGCAGGGCTTGAGCTTCAGCCCATTTTGAAACGTAATCAACTGCTACCAAGATGTAACGATTGCCAAATGACACCGGGATTGGCCCCATGAAATCAATATCCCATACATCAAATATCTCGTATACTTGAAATGGTTTCTGAGACATCTCATCCCATGTTGAGATATTGGTTCCTCTTTGACATGCATCACAGGTGCGTACCATGTTGTGAGCATCTTTGAAGATCGTGTGCCAGCAAAATCTAGAGTCAAACACTTTCTTAGTTGTTAAGGTTGCTCCATGGTGTCCTCCGGTGGGTCCTTCATGACAGTGCCTTAGAATTTGTTCTGCTTCTCTTTCGTATACGCATCTTCGAATGAGTTGGTCTGCACCGATTCTAAATAGGTACAGGTCTTCCCAATAGTAATATTTGATATCAGTAAAGAATTTCTCTGTTGCTGATGAGTAATTCCTTGAGAAGGATTCCGCTTGCTAAGTACTTACAAAATCAGCAAACCAAGGATGTTCATCGATTGAGGATTGAACGTGCATAAGGAATTCGTGAGGAAAGTTGTCATTTATTATGGCTTCCGCAGTTTGTGAAGGACTTGAATCCTCAAGACGCGAGAGATGATCATCCGCTAGATTTTCTGCTCCCTTCTTATCACGAATTTCGATGTCATTCCTCCTTTCTCGGGAACAACTTGGACGGAACTAACCCAAGGTGAATCAGAATTAAGGTAAATCAAACCGCCATCTAGCAACTTGATTAGTTCTTTCTTCACCACCTCTTGCATGCTCGGGTTTTAACGTCTTTGAGGTTGAATGACGGATTTGAAGTTCTCCTCCATCAATATTTTATGAGTGCAAAAGGATGGATTGATTCCCTTGATGTCCATGATTTTATATGGAATTGCTCATTTGTGTTCCTTGAGTACATTGAGCAACTTGTTCTTCTCATCAATTATAAGGCGGATGAGATTATGATAGGAAGTTGAGTTGTGTTTTCAAGAAAAGCATATTCGAGATGAGATGGAAGTTCTTTGAGCTCTAAAACTGGAGGGTCTGCTATAGAAGGTTTGGCTTTTGGTTCTAGGTCTTGCTCAATGATCTCAAATGCTTCTTGATGAAGTGTTGTTTCATCAACTTCAAGTTCCGGGATGATTTGGTTCTCACAGATGGGTTCGATGATTTGGACTTCTATTAATTGAGTGTTGCAAGTTTCATTTTGAACAGTTTTCTCCAAATCACAACTTATGATCGAATCGCAAGCATCAATGTAATAGAGTGAGTTATCATGATATTGAGGGTGTTTCATGGATTGGCCTATTTCAAAAGTTACTTCCTCGTCGTCTACTCTAAGCGTGAGTTTGCCTGTACAAACATCAATGAGAGCTCGAGCAGTCGCTAAGAAAGGTCGACCTAGGATAAGTGGAAAATTTTTGTCTTCATCCATGTCAAGGATCACAAAATCAACGGGAAATACGAATTGTCAATTTTAACTAAGAGATTTTCAATGATGCCCCTCGGATATTTGACCGAACGGTCAGCTAATTGGATGCCCATACGGGTAGGTCTAGGTTCACCTAGGTTTAATTTTTCGAAAACCGCATAAGGCATAAGGTTAATGCTTGCACCTAAATCAGCTAACGCATTACTGACAGAAAGATTTCCTATTAGGCAAGGTATGGTGAAACTTCCTGGATCACTCATCTTTTGAGGTAGTTTGTTTTGAAGAACTGCAGAGCATTCCTCATTTAAAACTACATGTGATAACTCTTCCAGTTTCTTTTTGTTTGACAAGACACCTTTTAGAAACTTAGCGTAGTTTGGCATTTGTGCTAAGGCCTCCACCAAGGGCAGATTGATGTGGAGTTTCTTGAACAACCTAAGGAATTTGCCATATTGTGCCTCCATTCTTTATTGTCTCAAACGACCTGGATATGGAGGTGGTGGAACATAAGGTGGTGGTGGAACATATTTCTTGGATGGTTCTTCAATAACAACAGGTTGCTTTTGCTTATCACTCGCATTACTTGGAGTTTCAGTTTCTACCTCTTCAAGGATGGGTTGTAATGCGGGTGCATCACCTTGAGTGGTTTTGCCACTCTTGGTGGTGATGGTTTGACTTGAGCATTAGGGTTTGTTACAGTGTTGCTGGGCAAAGCTCCTTAAGGTCTTTCAGATAGCTGTTGTGCTATTTGACCTACTTGGTGCTCTATGGTTTGCAATGATGCTTTGTTTCTTTTGATGTCAGCTTCGTTTCTTTGGAACCTCTCCTCATTTCTTCGATCAGATTACTGGATGTACTCATCTATAGCTTGTGTGGTTAACAACAACTGCTGCAGTAAGTCTTCCATTGATGATGCTCCACGGTCTTGGTTACTACTGCTTGGACCTTGGTATGGTGGTTTCTGTTATTGGTAAGGTGGCCTTCAGTTGAATCCAGATGATTGTTGGTTATTACCAGCATCTCTGTAATTCGAGTTGCTTCTCCAATTTGAGTTGATGTTGTATGAGTTGTTTGGGCCTCCTACGTAGTCAACATCTTCAACCATCATAATGCCTTGTAGGCATTCGTTGGTCTTGTGTGAATTTCCACATGTGTTGCATCGTGTTGGAGTTTTTCTTAGCTCGCTTTGCAATTGTTTGAATTTTTTGGTTAGAGCTTCTAATTGGGCTGCAATTAGGGCTTCAGAGTCTACTTGATGAATACCTTTAGAACTAGGTTTGGTTCTTAAGTGATTGTAAGCAAAGATTTTCTTAGCTGCTCTTTCTAAGGCTTGGTATGCTTCTGTTGGCGTGACACTTCCAAAATCTCCTCCCTCACTTTGGTCTACCGCTTGCTTGTGGGCTCCGCTGATTCCATCGTAAAAGGTTTGACACTGCAGCCACAGATCAAGTCCGTGATGTGGGCATCTCCGAAGGAGACTTTTATATCTCTCCCATGCTGCGTGTAATGATTCATCGTCGTCCTGGCGAAAACTTATGATGCTGCTTCTTAGTTTGGCAGTGCGATTGGGTGGAAAGTATTTCAAAAGGAATTTTTCAGCCATTTCTGCCCATGTGGTGATGGAACCAGGCGGAAGTGAAGCAAGCCAATCGATGGCTCGGCCTTGAACTGAAAATGGAAAAAGTCTTAGTCGAATGGCGTCGTCTAAACAGTTATGATTTTGATGGTTGCATAGATACGAAGAATCGTGATATGTGAGCATTAGGTTCTTGTCTTGTAACCCATGGAACTGAACAGAGTTTTCTATGAGTTGGATAATACTAGACTTAATCTCAAAATTGTTGACCGCTATTGCTGGTTGGACAACACTAGACTCATAACCATCTATTGACGGTGTGGCATAGTGTGTCATCTTCATTTCCTCGTCTTGGTTAGCCATGTCTTCTTCGGATGGTGTATCTTCCAAAATGTATTTTTCAATGACTAGTGCAGTTTGTTGTGATCTTTTGCGCAATCTTTGACGGAAAAGTCGTTCGGGTTCCGGAAGAGGCGGAACAAGTTCAGAACTAAACGAGTGGGACATACACTAACTTAATGAAGCATAAACTAACTAAGGCTTAAAATGAATCAGGCAAAAGTAACTAAACTAACTAGGGCAAACTACCTAAAAATAAAAATGAAGTTTAAACAAAAATATATTAACAAGTTATATACAAGATGGTCAAAAATTTAGTTTGTCTTTCAACTGCTGTGTGTCCCCGGCAACGGCGCCAAAAACTTGATGGGTGCGTATAGTATATATATTTTGATATAGATTTATTGCACAGATTCAGTTTTAATTAGTTATTACTAATACTAAATCACACACACAAAAGGCAGTGTACCTGTCGTGTGGTAATATAGTGTTGGTAAGAACCGAGTATCAATCCGTGGACACACCTAGCCTACTCAACAAACTTGATGTTTGACTATCAGATTTGGTTTTTGTTAAAGAAAATGATAATTTGTATTAGAAAGATTTTTAGGATTTAAAAATAAACAATAATAGAAAGAAAGTAAACTAAGATTTGAAGCGTTTAGATTTAAAATCAGGGAATAAAAGTTATCATCCTAGTTTGATTTCACTTATGTAACCGTGATGAATTGGTGGTGTGATTTAAAGATATGGACTAATGTAGTTATGTTAATGTTTATAAAGATGAGCTGGCACGATTTCTTGTCTATCCTGCTACCGTAGTGACTTGATCCTGTAAGGCTGAGTTTTATTGCTCAGATCAAAGCCCTAGTAATGTAGGTAAATCTTTTGTGACCTATTTGACATACGATTTTGAAAACATAACTTAATGTCAAAAAGAGAGTTGATGAGGTTCCTTCCTAACATACCATTAATTTTAGAAAATCGTAACAATTACTGAAGTTTATGAACAAATAAAAGGGAACCCACAAATGATCAGAAATTTAAAGTGATATGATTTCTAATAACCATTTCTAGTTCATTAGCCATGGATTTATAATGAAGACCGGTTTTGCGCATGAAAGTTAATCATACGGTTTTTCAACTTTGTATGACGATCACAATCACAAACCATAAATTTATAACTTCCCGTTCAAATGTAGATACTACCCATCAATAGTTTTCCCAAGACCACCATAACATTAACATAATATTTATCACACCATTAGTTCATCACAAATTACATAAGTTTCATCCGATTAGGATGATAAAAAGAGTTTAGCTCATAATGAGCTTGAACATAACAACATATAACAAACAAGATAGATATGTAATCATCAGTGAAATGGAACAATCAAAGTGATAATCCGCAATGGATGGCGTTTAGATGATTCCGAGCTTCTTCCAAATGTTGTATGCACCTCCCGAGCCTCCAAATGATCTTGAAGTCCTGATCCTAAGAGAGTTCTGCAGAGTAACCTTCCCACCAAAGCTTGCCAAAAATGGTGAACTTAGGCTTCTATTTATAGGCTTTCCGGAGTGTTTAAGCACGGCCCCGTGCTAGTACAATGCTAACGAAAGTTGGTCAGCTCGTACATGCAGGTTGTGTCGGGCACGGCCCCTTGCTAAATGGGGCATGGCCTCGTGTTAGAGGTGGGGCACGGCCCCATGCCTAAAAGGCACGGCCCCGTTTCTACTTTTAGGGAATAGTACGTTTTGTCCTGTCAGATGTCCAAACACGGGGGTGTGTTAATTTAGCACCGGGGTGTGTTTCTGGCAAAGCATGGGGGCGTGCTTAAAGAGGCACCTGAAAACAAAATTTCTTGTTAAATATCCAAAGCTCAGATTACTTCAATTTCTTGTATGCTTCTTTTGTCCAACTTGCCCTTTTAAACACCTAAATACATAATTTAAGACTTTTAAGTACATTTTCATCATTTTAAGGAAGATATTAAGGAATAATTGATGTGCTTTTGATAGGATTTTTATGTATAATTTGGAGCACATCAGACACCAAAATCTAAAAATGAATCAAATATAGTGTCAATGTCAAAAGTTAACAAACAGTTGTTTATAACTCCATAAAAGTACTGTGTAATATGTGATATGAAAAATCACAATACTACTGAGTGCTATTTCAACAAGTACTGTCACATATGTGACATGAGAAATTATTTCACAGCAGATTGTTATTTTAACAAATACAGTACTTATTGTGATGAGAAGACTCACGATACTGCAAATTGTTATTTTAGAAAGAGATCACATACTAGAGGATTTGCAAATTCAAACATGAGCAAAGGTTATGTTAATCCTCAATATATGAGAAATCAAACTGATGGATTTCAAAAATTAACTAATCAACCTTCTTTAGCTTTGACATCTTTTCAAAAGAACAATTATGTGAGATCTAAACAAAATATGCAAGAACAATTCATATCAAGATGTAAATGACTAATAAAAAGGTTAGTCAACAATACGTGTCGAAAATTGATCAATCAAATGGTATGAATGTTCTAAAAAATAACTCAAACAATTTTCAAAACAAGATTGGTAAATTCATCAAGAATAAACCTGATTTGAATAATCTTCATTATAAACAATTTACCATTGTTGATAAATTTGGAAAACCCAGACCATCTCGGCTTGGGTGGATATCTCAACTTAATTTTCTTGTTGTGCAAGTACGCCCAAGAAGACCACTTAATACTTGGTATGTGGATAGTGGGTGTAGCCGGCATATGACAGGCAATCCTGCCTTGTACAAGATTTTAAGTTAAAGGATGGAACACATGTCGCCTTTGGTGGTGATGCAGGAGAAAAAATAACAGGAGAAGGAACAGTATGAAATGGGATAATAAGCTTTGAGAAAGTCAAATTTTGTTCACATTTGAACTTTATTCTTTTAAGTGTATCCAAATATGTGATAAATCATACTCTGTTCTATTTGATGATTCATTCTATTATGTTTTGAAGCCAGGTTTTCAGATAAGCAAATATTGGGTAATTGTTACAGCTGAAAGGGATAGAGATGTATACAAGCTGGATATGTCTCAAGTTGATTCTTTAATTGAAACAACATGCCTATGTAAGGCCCCGTTCCCGGGACGCTTACAGCTGGGTTCTCATCGCACATAAAACATATAATTACGTTTGTATTAATAAATCGCAGCGGAAAACAAAAACAAACTTTCATTTCCATGTAAATGCTTTTGCAAACTAATACAACATTCATTACAAAATAGTTTGTTCGCATTACAATGCAAAAAACATTAATCAAAAGAATGTCATCCCAAAAGAGCTGAGTAGTCGCCCGTGCCATCCTCAGCAATCATTACCTGCCAACTGGAAACACATCAAAGTCAGCGTTGCTGAGTGAGTTCTAGTTTTATAAATAAAACATACTTTACTTTCATATAAAACCGTTCGTTACTTTTACATGATCACACATCGTACGTACACATAGATAATATCATCATTATCTTCTTCATTCGTTCATTCGTTCTTTCATTACCTTACTTGCGCATCGGACATCATCCTTACCAATACCATGTGCTACACCCCGGTTAGTCGTAGCTACCGGGACGAAGTCAACAAATGAACAGCTAAACGTATGCCACGGTACTAGGAGTAACCATCAGTCATAGCTACTGGGCCGAAGTCAACAAATGAACAGCTAAACGTATGCCACAGTACTAGGGGTGAGCGGTAGAGGTTCTACATTCAGGTTCAATCACCAAGAAGGACCCGTTATCCGATGTGTGCAAGACGTTTCATTCGTTCATTAATACATGCATTCATTCATCATGTTCCTCTTTCTTTATCTTTCACTTTACGTTACATAATACTGCATTCATTCATCATAACAGGTAAAGCCATAGGAAAGATATTATACATCATACCAAGGAACATTAACATGCATCAACATCACATCATACAGGGCAACATCATACATACACAACATGCAACATCATCACCCTCATCATGCCCAACATGCTTTCTAATACCTTGATCGTCATCTTAAAAACTCTTATGGGAACCTTTACATCAAAACTTACATCTGCACTTTCCCCCGAAAGTCAGAAGTCAATCTACACCTTCCTCGGGTTCAACAGCCCTATTCGGGCGTATGGACACCCTTCAGTCGCATTGCCTCCATGCGACTGAACATCATGCGAATGAACTAATACGGATGAACACCTATGCGAATGAACATCCAGTCGTGCGAATGGACAATGCGGATGAACACCTATGCGACTGGACCTTCAGTCGTGCGAATGGACATTTAGTCGCATGACTCCCATGCGACTGGCCCTTCAATCGTGAGAATGAACCCCAATCGTGCGAATGGACCCCAATCGCACCTAATCGGCCGTATGGCCTCCATTCGGCCTCCAATCGGTCGCCTAGCCCTAACTGATGCAGAATGCAGTTCATCCGACTGCAGCCGAGGGTTTTCGGCCTCCAAACTCATCTAAACCATTTTAAGCCTAAATCGACCATCCTAAACCTTAGGGATGCATACCATAACATTATTCAAGCACAACCCAGCAAGAAATCAAGCCCCAAACGGGTCCTACGCATACATACACGCATACATATGGGTTTTCACCCAAAAACGCGAAAAAGGGTTTTCAGATGTGTTTCAGCCCCAAAATCATTCGAAAACATGTAAAAGAGGGGTCCTAGAACTCACCTAAACGAGCACAACAACAAGAGCTTCGATTCGGCTTGCTTCACGACGATTTTGGCGACCCGAACCAACACTTTTTCCTCTTTTTCTCCTCTTCTTTCTCTCTTCTCCCTTTATGAAGCTGAAATGTGGATGTGGGGAGAGTGGGTTGCCCTCTCCCTACATATATCACCACATTTCCCAACTTTTCTTCGTTGGCGGGTTTGGTCCCTCGACTTTTGGACTCTATTTTCTTTTCTTTCGCCACCGGCTTCAAAATAATAAATATTCGGGTGTTACAAGTCCACCCCCCTTAAATAGGTTTCGTCCCTGAAACCTGTTATACGTCGAACAAACGTGGATAATGCTGTCTCATTTCTTCTTCAGTCTCCCACGTTGACTCGGATCCCTTCCTGTGCTTCCACTGTACACGCACAAGAGGAACTACTTTATTCCTTAGCCTCTTTTCTTTACGATCGATGATTGCCACTGGTTTCTCCACATAATTGAGCCGTTCATCTACTTCGATATCTTCCAATGGGACAACCATATCTTCATCTGCTAAGCACTTCTTAGATGAGATACATGGAATGTCGGGTGAATCCCACTTAACTCATCTGGTAACTCCAATCTATAGGCCACCTCCCCTACTCGAGCAATGATTCGGAAAGGGCCTATATATCTTGGGCTCAACTTGCCCCGCTTTCTGAATCTGATAATACCCTTCCAAGGTGAGACCTTCAATATAACCCGGTCACCCACCTGGAACTCAATTGGCCTACGTCGCTTATCGGCATACGACTTCTGTCTATCTTTGGCTGCCTTCATGAAGGCTTAATCTTTTCAAGCTTCTCTTTCGTAGCCTCGATTACCTCAACGCTCCCCAATTCCTTTTGACCAATGTCGCCCCAACAAACGGGTGTTCTGCATCTCCTACCGTATAGCATCTCATATGGCGGCATACCAATACTGGCATGATAGTTGTTGTTGTATGAGAATTCGGCTAACGGTAAGTGGTCATCCCAACTTCACCAAAATCGATCACACACGCCCGGAGCATGTCTTCCAGTGTCTGAATGGTCCTTTTTGACTGACCATCGGTCTGGGGATGATAAGCCGTGCTAATGTGTAACCTCGTCCCCATAGCGTCGTGGAATTTCTTCCGAAATTTAGATGTAAACCGAGTGTCGCGATTAGACACGATAGACACCGGCACACCATGACGAGCTACAATTTCCTTGATGAACAGATCAGCCAACCTCTCAGATGAATACGTCTCGCGGATCGGTAGAAAATGAGCGCTCTTCGTCAGACGATCAACTATCACCCATATGGCATCATACCCTTTCGGGGTACGCGACAGCTTCGTAATGAAGTCCATGGTGATGTGCTCCCACTTCCATTCCGGTATATCCAAAGGTTGGATCTTCCCATACGGCTTTTGATGCTCTGCCTTCACATGTAAGCAAGTAAGGCACTTACTCACATACTCCACGACGTCACGCTTCATACCCGGCCACCAATAATCTTCTTCATGTCATGGTACATTTTCGTGGCACCAGGATGAATGGAGTATCGAGTCTTGTGGCTTCATCCATTATCTTCACCCGTAGATCCCCAAAACGAGGAATCCACACACGACCAAATCGAGTTCTAACACCGAGTGTGTTTTCACCCAATTCCCCAACCAGACCTCTCATTCTTTCCGAGTTAAGATGATCTTCTTTCAATGCCTCATCTTGAAACTCCTTGATTTGCTTCATCACATCAGAGGTCATGATTAGTTGATAAGCTTTCACCCAAATCGGTTCGGGCCTTTCCTTTCGACTAAGGGCATCCGCCACCACATTAGCTTTGCCTGGATGGTAATGGATCTCGCAATCATAATCCTTTATAAGTTCCAACCATCTCCTCTGCCTCATGTTCAGATCCTTTTGCTCGAAGAAGTACTTCAAGCTATTGATCGGTGATTATGGTGCACTTCGTCCCGTAGAGATAGTGCCTCCAGATCTTCAATGCAAAGACCACGGCTGCTAGCTCCAAGTCATGAGTAGGATAATTGACCTCATGAACCTTTAACTGTCGAGATGCATAGGCTATAACCTTCCCTCTCTGCATTAACACACCCCAACCCCGAGTAGGAAGCATCAGAATAAACCACTAGATCTTCACTTCCATCGGGTAATGACAGAACAGGAGCTTGAGTCAGTCTTGCCTTCAGCTCTTCGAACGCCTTCTCTTGAGCTTGACCCCATACAATTTCACATCCTTTCGGGTCAACTTAGTTAGTGGAGAAGCAATCTTAGAGAAGTCTTGGATGAATCTTCTATAGTAGCCCGCCAAGCCCAAGAAACTACGGATCTCGGATGGCGTCTTTGGTGACTTCCATTGCATAACCGCCTCCACCTTCGCCGGGTCAACCATAATCCCGTCAGGATTCACCACATGACCCAAAAACTGAACTTCGCGCAACCAGAATGCGCACTTGGAGAATTTAGCATACAATTTCTCCCTTCTCAACGCCTCTAGAACCTCCCGAATGTGACCGGCATGCTCAATCTCGCTCTTCGAATAAATCAGGATATCATCAATAAACACAATCACTGATTTATCCAACATAGGCCGACACACGGTTCATCAGATCCATAAAAGCAGCTGGCGCGTCGGTCAAACCAAAGGACATCACAAGAAACTCGTAATGGCCATAGCGCGTACGAAAAGCTGTTTTAGGGATATCTTGCTCCTTCACCTTCAACTGATGATAACCAGATCGAAGATCTATCCTCGAGAACCAACTAGCACCCTGAAGCTGGTCGAACAAATCATCTATCCTCGGTAAGGGGTAGCGGTTCTTCACTGTCAACTTGTTCAGTTCGCGGTAGTCAATGCACATCCTCATACTACCATCCTTCTTCTTTACAAATAGGACCGGAGCACCCAAGGAGAGATACTCGGTCTAATGAACTCCTTATCAAGCAGCTCTCGCAACTGCTCCATCAACTCTTTCATCTCGGTTGGAGCCAACCGATATGGTGCCTTGGCAACAGGTTGGGCCCGGTATCAGATCAATCTGAAATTCAATCTCTCTGTCAGGTGGCACTCCTGATAAGTCTTCTGGGAACACGTCTGGAAAGTCACACACACGGTACATCGGCTAGTTGTGGTGTTGGTGTATCCACATCTTTTACATAGGCCAAGTAAGCACTACATCCACGCCTCATACACTTTCCCGCCACCGCCATTGAGATCACTTCGATCGTAGTAACCCGATCACCATAAACCGTTACCAAACTTCCGTCAGGCGCTGTCAACCGAATCATCTTCTTGCGACACACATGTTCGCCTCGAAATCCGCCAACCAATCCATCCCAAGAACCAAATCGAAACCACCCAAGGTCATCACAAACGGTCTAACAGGAAACTTATGACCCTCAAGTTCCACATCACAATTCTCTATCATCTCAGAAATCCTGGTAGACTTACCTATGGTTTTTCTACATCAAAGGGCGCGCAACACATCTACTACTAACAGGCAGCTTAGCACAAAGCAGTAGAAATAAAACTCCTACTAGCACCCGAATCAAATAACACAGAAGCTAAAGTCTGGTTCACTAGAAACGTACCGGACACAACGTCAGGGTCCGTCCTAGCCTCCTCCTGTGTCATGGTGAACGCCCTGGCGCTCGCCCTCGGTCCATCACTTCCCGTCTTCTTCACCCCTGAACCTCAGTCCTCGACTTCTTACAATCTCTGCTCATATGACCAGTTTCCCCACAGTTAAAACATTTGCCCGATAGGCAATCCTTCGCCATGCCCTGTCTTCACTTGAAGCACAAGTTTGACCCAAAAACATTCCCCGCCGTGCTCCCTTCCACACTTGCCACACCTTTTCGACCCCGCACTTGATGTGACCACACGGCGTTCATCCACCCGTGCCTTTTTGTTACCCATCGGGGCATCACCCCGACCAAACCGTTCCCATTCCAGTTCCGATCACCACCACCCTTCTTACTCGCTTCAGTCACCACCACCTCCCGCTCGTCATACAGCCTCCCTGCCAATCAACTGCCGACCTAAACGTGCTTGGCAGGCGGCGATCATATGCCGGCGAACATCCACCGGTAAACCCTGAATATACCTCTTGATTTTCAAGAGGGCGTCACCTGATCTCGCACAAGCCGTGCTATTTCATAAACTTGGTGGTATACTGCTGGTGTGTCATGGTTCCAGCCTCCAACTGTAAAAACTCCCTTTCCAACTTATCCATTCCCGATGAGGACAAAATTCCTCAATCACCAACCTTCTCAGCTCAGGCCATTTCATTTTTCCAATGGCCCTACTACCCTCAGCTTGGACAATGTTGTCCCACCAGCACAGAGCTGAATCCACAAAAGAGTGGGTAGCAAACTTCACCTTTTGGTCCTCTCGGCACTCGCTGATATCGAGAACAGCTTCCATTTCCCTCACCTACCGGTGAGCGGCTGCAGCGGTGTCGTTTCCATCAAAAGTAGGGGGCTTGCATCTCATAAATGCCCCGTAGTAACATCCTCGCACTACCTCTGGCGCAGGCTCTTCTTCTTCCTCTTCATCATCAGACAAAACCGTTTTCGGCTCTGGTTGTTCCCGTTCTCCAGAGGATCTGTTTCTTTCTTTTCTTTCCCCTTCTCGTACAGCCTTAATAACTTCAGTCACCACAGGCGGTAAGATTGTCTGCATGACCTGATGGACTTCTTCTACAACAGCCTCTTTTACTGAGGCTCTCAGATTGGCGCTTTCCTCGCCACCCTCCGGATGAAGGGTCTCTGGTTCTTCATGAACCACCCTCTTAACTCTAGGTCTCCCTCTCTGGGTCGAGGTTCAACACTATGACCTCCGCCCCTAGAAGCTTTCGAAGATCTACCTCCGGCCATCACACGCACACTGAAAGATTCAAACACCAACACAGTCATTCAAGGAACAACTCTGTTTATGTCAAGTATAGTAAGTCCCTAATACATGGCCAGTTGTGATTAGCCACTTACTTTACTCTTCATACCCCAAGTATTACCTGTCCTGACTACATCAGTATTTAAATCTACATACAACACATAACCACATACCATGCGCACATAAAACCGGTAACTTTATGAAAATACCTGATGGCACGCAGCTACTCAGTTTGGCATCCCATTCCCTTCCGTCCCATTCTCAGTTTAAGATCAGGTTTATATTGAAAATTTACCCATTTCACTTAAACTTTGGCTCTGATACCACTTGTAAGGCCCCGTTCCCGGGATGCTTACAGCTGGGTTCTCATCGCACATAAAACATATAATTACATTTGTATTTAATAAATCGCAGCGGAAAACAAAACAAACTTTCATTTCCATGTAAATGCTTTTGCAAACTAATACACATTCATTACAAAAATAGTTGTTCGCATTACAATGCAAAAACATTAATCAAAAAATGCCATCCAAAAGAGCTGAGTAGTCGCCCGTGCCATCCTCAGCAATCATTACCTGCCAACTGGAAACACATCAAAGTCAGCGTTGCTGATTGAGTTCTAGTTTTATAATAAACATAATTTACTTTCATATAAAACCGTTCGTTACTTTTACATGATCACACATCGTACGTACACATAGATAATATCATCATTATCTTCTTCATTCGTTCATTCGTTCTTTCATTACCTTACTTGCGCATCGGACATCATCCTTACCATACCATGTGCTACACCGCGGTTAGTCGTAGCTACCGGGCCGAAGTCAACAAATGAACAGCTAAACGTATGCCACGGTACTAGGAGTAACCATCAGTCTTAGCTACTGGGCCGAAGTCAACAAATGAACAGCTAAACGTATGCCACAGTACTAGGGGTGAGCGGTAGAGGTTCTACATTCAGGGTCAATCACCAAGAAGGACCCGTTATCCGATGTGTGCAAGACGTTTCATTCGTTCATTAATACATGCATTCATTCATCATGTTCCTCTTTCTTTATCTTTCACTTTACGTTACATAATACTTCATTCATTCATCATAACAGGTAAAGCCATAGGAAAGATATTATACATCATACCAAGGAACATTAACATGCATCAACATCACATCATACAGGGCAACATCATACATACACAACATGCAACATCATCACCCTCATCATGCCCAACATGCTTTCTAATACCTTGATCGTCATCTTAAAAACTCTTATGGGAACCTTTACATCAAAACTTACATCTGCACTTTCCCCCGAAAGTCAGAAGTCAATCTACACCTTCCTCGGTTCAACAGCCCTATTCGGGCGTATGGACACCCTTCAGTCGCATTGCCTCCATGCGACTGAACATCATGCGAATGAACTAATACGGATGAACACCTATGCGAATGAACATCCAGTCGTGCGAATGGACAATGCGGATGAACACCTATGCGACTGGACCTTCAGTCGTGCGAATGGACATTTAGTCGCATGACTCCCATGCGACTGGCCCTTCAATCGTGAGAATGAACCCCAATCGTGCGAATGGACCCCAATCGCACCCTAATCGGCCGTATGGCCTCCATTCGGCCTCCAATCGGTCGCCTAGCCCTAACTGATGCAGAATGCAGTTCATCCCGACTGCAGCCGAGGGGTTTTCGCCTCCAAACTCATCTAAACCCATTTTAAGCCTAAATCGACCATCCTAAACCTTAGGGATGCATACCATAACATTATTCAAGCACAACCCAGCAAGAAATCAAGCCCCAAACGGGTCCTACAACGCATACATACACGCATACATACGGGTTTTCACCCAAAAACGCAAAAAAGGGTTTTCAGATGTGTTCCAGCCCCAAAATCATTCGAAAACATTAAAAGAGGGGTCCTAGAACTCACCTAAACGAGCACAACAACAAGAGCTTCGATTCGGCTCGCTTCACGACGATTTTGGCGACCCGAACCGACCCGAACCAACACTTTTTCCTCTTTTTCTCCTCTTCTTTCTCTCTTCTCCCTTTATGAAGCTGAAATGTGGATGTGGGGAGAGTGGGCTGCCCTCTCCCTACATATATCACCACATTTCCCAACTTTTCTTCGTTGGCGGGTTTGGTCCCTCGACTTTTGGACTCTATTTTCTTTTCTTTCGCCACCGACTTCAAAATAATAAATATTCGGGTGTTACAGCCTAATTGCTAAAGCATCAAATGATGAATGCCAGCTTTGGCATAGATGTCTCGGACATTCAAATTTCAAAAATATGAACAAGCTTGTATCAAGAAATCATGTCATTGGACTTCCATCTAAGAAGTGTGCAACGACTGATCACTGCTCAGCATGTTTAAAGGGAAAGCAACACAGAGCGTCTTATGAGACCAAGCTCATAAACTCAACTTCCAAACCTCTTCAAATGTTAAATATGGAACTTTTTGGACCAACAAATGCCAAGAGTATTCGATGAAAATCATATTGTTTAGTTATCATGATGACTATACAAGATTTCCATGGGTTTTCTTTTTGTATGCTAAACATTAAACGGCTGATTTATTGAATGAATTTATCATTAAAGTTAAAAATCAATTAGAAAATAAAGTGAAAATAATAAGAAGTGATAATGGAACATAATTCAAAATGCTAACATTAAATGTTTTGTGAACACAAAGGGATAGCTCATCAGTTTAGTGCTCCCAGAACTCCTCAACAAAATGGAGTTGCTGAAAGGAAGAATAGAACACTGTTTGAAGTTGCTCGTTCTATGTTAGTTGATGCAAAAATTCCTATCACTTTTTAGGATGAAGCTATATCAACTGCGTGTTTTGTTCAGAACAAAATCTTAATTGTGAAAGATAAAATGAAAACTCCTTATGAGTTAATGTTTGGCAGGAAACCGAACATAAACTTTCTAACATCATTTGGTTGTCCTGTTATGATTCTTAATTCAAATGATCAGTTAGGAAAATTTGAAGCAAAATCTGATAATGGATTTTTCGTTGGATACTCATCTGTTTCAAAAGCCTATTGAGTGTATAACTCTAGGACGGATATAATTCTTGAAACATTCAACGTTAAATTTCTGGAAAATTCTTTCCATCAGTTTCAAATGGTCCTGCCTGCTTATTTGATTTAGATTCATTATCAAACTTTCTTCAATCTAACTTGTTTAATCAATCAAATTGTCTTGATTCTACAGGTAAGAAGAACTCTAGAGGAGATCTTGGATCTTTCAGTGAGGATTCAGATTCTGACGACCCAAATGATTCTAGCTCAGACTACCCATTTTTATCATTTGTCAAGGACTCAACAATACGATTCAATGACAATAATCATGCTAATTCAGCTTCAGATCATTCAGTCTCATTTGATCAGGAAGGATCACAACCAGTTCCTAATGATGGTAATGAGTTTGTGCAACCTGAGTCTGGAACATCATCCATCTTTGGTGATGCAGTTGATACTAGTAACTTTGA
Source organism: Flaveria trinervia (assembly GCA_025506515.1). Classification (NCBI taxonomy): domain Eukaryota; kingdom Viridiplantae; phylum Streptophyta; class Magnoliopsida; order Asterales; family Asteraceae; genus Flaveria; species Flaveria trinervia. The sequence continues at coordinate 601,954 of CM046447.1, read as the reverse complement.
TTACTTTATTAACTCATCGACTCAAGTCCAAACTTCAATCCACATTCTTCTAATTTGGTACATCAGCTTTCCAACTTAAACCAAACAAATCTGGATATTAATGTTCCATATGATGATATTCCAACATCTCGTATTCACAAGAATCATCCAATTCCTTAGATTATTGGTCCATTGAATGAGAGAACAACAAGGAGTAATCAGAACAAGCAAACTTGTGCTTATACTCTTGTTTTCTTTCTTAAATTGTTTCTAAAAATGTTACCGAAGCATTAAAGGACAATGGTTGGATAGAAGTCATGTAAGAAGAATTACTTCAATTTCGCAGATAAGAAGTGTGGAATTTAGTGGATTTACCTGAAGGAGAAAATGCTATAGGCACGAAATGGTTGTTTAGAAATAAGACTGATGATCGTGGTGTAGTAATAAGGAACAAAGAAAGACTTGTTGCACAAGGATACACACAGGAAAAGAGATAGATTATGATGAAGTATTTGCCCGGTTGCAAGACTTGAATCCATTCGAGTGTTCCTGGCCTATGCTTCATTCATGAAATTTATGGTGTATCAAATGGATGTAAAGGGTGCATTTCTATATGGTCCTATCACTGACAATGTGTTTGTGAAGCAACCTTCGGCGCTTTGAGGATGCAGAATTTCCACATCGAGTATATAAGCTGAGTAAAGCTTTATATGGACTTCATTAAGCCCCTAGAAGTTGATATGAGACATTATCACAACACTTAATCCAACATGGATACACAAGAGCGAAAATTGATCCAACTTTATTCATAAAGAAGGATAATGATGATCTCTTATGTGTACAAGTGTATGTTGATGATATCATTTTGGTTCTACAGTCCAAAATTGTGCAATGAATTTGAAGAAATCATGAAATCTCGGTTCCAAATGAGTTCTATGGGAGAGACTAAATTTTTTCTTGGACTTCAAGTCAAGCAAACTGACGATGGAATTTTTATCAATCAAGAGAAGTTTGTTGACAAGCTATTGAAGAAATTTAAGTTGCAAGACTGTCAGTCCATACGAACTCTAGTAGATGTTAACACCAAGATTGAACCTGATCCAAAAGGAAAATTTATTGACCAAACGCTATACACATCAATGATTGGTTCTTTGATGTATCTTACTGCATCTAGACCAGACATTATGTATGTTGTTTGTGTTTGTGCCAGGTATCAGTCAGACCCGAAAGAATCACACTTAATTGCTGTCAAAAGGATATTCAGGTATCTCAAAGGTAAACCAGCTTTAGGGCTTTGGTATCCTTATGAGGATAACTTTGAACAACATGGATATACATATAGTGATCATGGTGGATGTTGTTAAGATAGAAAATCTACTTCAGGTGGGTGTCAATTTCTTGGTCCTCGATTAGTCTCGTGGCAATGTAAAAAACAAACAAATGTCTCTGTTTCAACTGCAGAAGCTGAGTATATTGCTGCATGAGCAGGATGTTTTCAAATCCTCTGGTTGCAAAATCAACTACTGGATTATGGGTTCAATTTTCTTAAAACACCTATTTACATTGATAACACTGCTGCTATGTTCATTACAGCTAATCCTGTTCAACATTAAGAACAAAACATATTGAAATTCGATATCATTTTCTTAGAGATAACTCTGAAACAGGGTTAATCATATTGATTCAAATTGCAACGAAAAAACAGTTGGCGGATCATTTACTAAAGCCTTCCTACCAGGACGATTTGAGTATTTAGTGGAGTCAATTGGTCTTATTAATCATATGTGAACTCTCAAAATCAAAAGATCATCATAAGTGATCCTCTCAATGTTAATTGACTGTTTGTATTTTGTGTGTGTGTTTTTTTAGAAAAACCAAATACAAAAGTATAAATCAAAACTCCAAAAATAGAGTCTTTTCTAATTGTTAGTTATTTTTAGAAAAGAATATGTTTGTGCAATATGTGAGAAATGATAGTACATCAGTGAGATCAGTTGCATATTTCACTCATTAATAAAGTCTGGCATGATTAGATATGATGTGTAGACAATATCATGCTACTATACTGAAAAAGTAAATTCTTGTGATTACACTAAATCTTTATGCTTGTGTGTATTCATCTGAGTACTTTTGAGATGTATTGGCTTATCAGATTGATTGCTTGTTAAGTTACACCACTCACACCTGATGGTGATGTGATTAATCATGAGATCTGTTACAAGCATCATATCACTTCTTTGTTATGAGTCATCATAGACGTGAAGTGCTGAGATATCCTTTGTTGTAAGTCATTACAGACCTGGATTTTCTCTTTGATGAAAAAGATGCCAATATGCACAATCTATTCAAATGGATAGTTAGAGCTGATCAAATGGTTATCCATGATCATTCTCTATTCATTTAAGTAACATGAGCTCTGGTTATACATATGTTTCAGGTAATAACTTGAGTATGTGTTCTTTCTTGCATGTCTTGATCATAGTTGAGCTCACTAAGTCTCTGTATGTATTACATCATGTCCTATTTAAATATACCCTAATCAATTCAAGAATTGAAAAAGTAAGTGAGTTGATATTTTGTCAAAAACACTCATTTTTTGTCCTTAGATCTTGTGTCTCCTTTGTTATGATATCACTGACCTGGAACACACTTGATCAGGATTTATTCATTGTCTATGACTATTCATATTTTTTTTATTTTAATGTGCTGATCTTCATTGATATGATCTCACTGCAGACATTAATTCTTTTGTTTATACTAGATTTTGATTCTGCTTTCATTTTGATTTTATGCATGTTTTCTGTGTGTGAAGGCAATGTAATAATGAGATGTGTGATCTTATTATGTTACCTTAGGAAACTTATAAGTTCTTCAAACTGAAAAAGTTTAGGGGAGTAATAAATGGAAGAGTTTTTCTCAGAAAATTAAAATCAAAGTTAAAATGTTGAATTGAAAGGATGATGCTATATGTTCAAAGTGTATGTGAGTTTGATAATATAACTTTTGAAAATGATAATATGAACCTATATAAATTTGTAAGTGAAATGCTTCTTTCAAAAGTTGAAAATATGTTTTGAGAGTAAAATGAAGGGAAAGATAAATAAAAAAAAAAGTTAAACAACAAATGAAGAATTAAAATTGTTAAAAATTAAATTTGAGTGTGCAAAATGTAAAAAGTTCAAATTTGAGGGACTAAAATGTAAATTTTGGGAAATTCAGAAATATGCTTAAAATGTTTAAATATTAGTATGAAATATTACTAATATGTTTAAACAGTGTGCAAGTGAAGAATTTTGAAAGTCAACTCAAAGTCAACTCATGCGCCTAATTAGTGTTCATGCGTCTAAATAGGAGCATGATGAACTTTCAGGAAATTATACAAGTGTTTGGGCGTTTTTCATATTCCCATGCGCCTAAACAGTTGCAATAAGATCATGAGTTTAACCAAGTGTTTGGGCGTTTTTCACAAACCCATGCGCCTAAAAAGTGATTTAACCAAGTGTTGGACGTTTTAAATGTCTCATGCGTCTACAAAGTGTTGAAATATTTCAAGAGTTACTAGTGTCAGACGTTTCAGGAACTTCATGCGGCTGAACAGTGCAAAAGCGCCTACACGGTGCTTATGCGCCTGTATAGTGCTCATACGTCTCTTTATTTTGTAAATTTTAGGGTTTCATACGCACAAATAATGCTCATGCGTCTAAAATTTCACTTAATATATATTGAACACTTACACTTATTTCTCATTCGCACTCAAAATTCTCCGAAAACAAAACTCTCTGAACTATCAACTCTCGGTCTTCATCGAACTCTCAAATTCTCATTGATTGTAGCAAATCTTGTTGATTGTTAGATATTATTTGTGTTTATAAACATAAGATTGTGATTCAAATCAGTAGATTTTGGTTAAAACATGATGATTGGCATAGTCGTTTGACTGCTATTCGGGCGTTCGAACACTATATTATTGAACATTCAAATTTTAACTAATCAAATCTTAATCATATCTAAAATTGATTCTGGATTGTTGTTATGTATCAAATTTCGAGCATTTTAATATATTGTTCATCGACTGAAATTGTGAATGATGTTGATAATAGATTGGACAGTCGGGTTCTTCGAAGGAAGAAGAAGATGATGATCAGACAATTCAATTTTTGAATAAAAAAAATATTAAAAAAATTAAAAAAAAATATTTTTGAAATAAAGTTTAGATAAATCAGAATTCAAACAATTGATTGATAAAACTGATAGATACAAATTGAATAAATTTTAAGATTTCACAAATTAAATTCATAATTCAAAAGTCAAAATCATAAGTCAAAATTAAATTCAATATTACACAATTGCAAATTCATATGTAAAAATGAAAGTCATTAATCAAAATTTTAATGTTCTAATATTCTTTTTCTCTATATTTTGCAGATAGCAACTTTGAAGTTTGAGCCTAAATATAATGTTGCTGTATTTTTAGATGAGGAAAACAAAGAAGCTATTGGTTATGAAGAGATGATAAGATTTCTGCTCAGATCAAAATATGTCTATGCAATGTGTGCAAGACCTATTATTAATGCAAGATTGATAAAAAATTCTGGAGAACAGCAGAAATAGAAAGAGATGATGAAGGGAATAAAGTATTAAGAGCTTTTATTACATCTTATAGAATGCTTGAAGTTTCTGAACAAGCAATTAGAACAACTCTTAAGCTTGGTGAAAATGATCCAGAAGACTTAGCTGAGTATACTTTCAATGAATGTAGAGATGTATTTCTACAAATGGGTCATCCTGATCACTTTCCTAAGAAACAATTCTTTAGAGAAAGAGTATATAAACACTAGAAATTGTTGTGTTATATATTTTAACATTGCATGTCCGAAAGAAGTGCTGGTTGGGATTCATTCCCAATGGACATTGCATCTCCTATCATTGCTCTAGCCACAAACAGAAGATTTAACATGGCAAAGTGGATAATGAATGGATTCATATTCAATCTTGAAAGAGGAAAGATGAACAAATACTTGATGTATCCGAGATTTCTCCCACTGCTCATTAACGAAGAGAATCCAGATTTATATATTGAAGGAGTTGAAGGAGATAAGTTACAATTAGAGCACATGTCTGAAGTTGTGTATAAGAGACTTGCTATGATTACTCGTGCTCAAAACATTCCATTATTTGATTATATAAGGAATGTAGCTATGGATGAAGTAGACATCCATCAACACCACTATCATTTTTCTGAAGATGAACCAATAGATCCAAATGATCTTATTGAGGATGTTGTAGATGGTATGATTGATGATGATGATGAAGAAAGTGATGACAAAGCTACTGAAAGCTCATTAGATGATGTTGATGATAATAATGATGATGATGGTGCAACTAAAGCATATCAAGAAGCTATTGATGAAAGGAATGATCATGATAATCTCAATGAAACTCAAAACTTAGCTGAAGAAACTACTGATGCTGATATTTATGATGATTTTTTACATGAAGAAGATTCATAAAATCAAACTTTTGATTTTGAGTTCATGAATGATATGTTATATGAACTAGTGTTTTAAGCTAAAGTGACCAAAGAGGTTGAAGAAATTTTTGTGAGTACAACACATAATGTGTCGGTACAAACAAAGGAGATAGTTGATATAGATGAGATGGAGAATTTGAAAGAAGAAATTATGATTAAAGAGAAAGAAATTGAAGAATTAAAAGTTAAGAATGAAAGATTGAAAGAGATGAAAATATCTCTTAAAAAAGAAACTAAAAAGTTATAGGATGAAAATTCTAAGTTGAAAGAAGAAAATTTACTGAAAGATGAAAAGCTTGTAAGCTATGCAAAAGACAAAGAAGATGTTATCAAAAATTTTGAAGTTATGATAAAGGATTATGACATTCTTGAAGAGAAATTCAAGAAATTATCTAATGAGAATGAAAAATTGAAAGATGAATTAATAAAGGTAAAAGAATCTCAAAAGCCTATCTCACCAGATCAAATGATAAGTTCTGAGATGATGATTGTTGAAGAGAATCCTAAGGTGATCAAAGGCAAAAGGAAACTTGATCATGTAATACAATTTTAAAAGAGTCATCTTCAAAAGTACAAAGAATAAAAGAAACTGTTGAAGAGCAAAACATTCAAGAACAAATTGAAGCTTTAGAAGACACTGAAGAATTTTACAATAATGACTGGTATGACGAAGTCTTAGATGAAGAAGACATAGATGAAGCTCAATTTGTATTAAATTTCTCTTCACAAGAACCAACTCAAGATCAAGATGAAGTTCCACAAGACTTTGAAGATAGATACAACTATCTTGTGAAGATGAAATACAATAGAGTCTTTTTGGATGGACTGACTGTTTCTCAAATAAATGATGAATATGAGAAATGCATTGTTGCAGAGTCAGTTGCTCCTATTGATCCAAATAAGATTGTAATAGAACATGGTGAATGGAATAGAGCTAAAGAAACTATTAATGTAGATGAATTATTAAGCTCTAAGCTGTACCATCCTGACCCTGATCATATAAGTATTCTAGCATTAAGGTCTTGGTTGCAAGCTAGGAATTACCCATGGAGGAAACTGAAAAGATTATAATCTGTATCTTTGAGGAATCTTGTTAGAAGTTTTCAAGAAACTGTAAAACAATCAAATAAGATGATCATACTTAATACTAATAATCCTCAATACCTTGAGATTACCAAAAGAACAAGAGTGTTGAAGCCTCAAGAGATTAAACAGATGGCAAGAAAATCAGATGCTCATGATAGTAGAAAAGATCTGATTAAAATGTTTTCTAGTACTGAAAGGCAAGCATATAAAGCCTCTTCTGAACAAAGACAAATTTTTGATAATGCCAGATCTACTGGAGACTTGGTGAGAAATGTATTGCAAAAAGGACAATCGGTTGCTGAGTTGTTAAATGCTATGATTGCTCCTGATTTCACAAACCAAGTAAAGATAATAACATGGAAGTATGATGAGATATTTGATGCATTTTTTATAAAAATAGTAAATGCAGTTTGTGATGTATATCATTTTTACTCAAGCATCATTAAACTTCAAGTGCAAGACTTGAAAGAGTTAAACAGATTACCTCTGCTTAATCCATCTGATTCTAAACGTGGTAAGATGATGATAGAATTATTGAGAATATGAATAGATAGATCAAGTAATTATCTTCAAACAAGATATGATCAAGAAGACAAGGAGTACTTTGCTACATTAATGAAGAACAAAAAGCTTAAAGGATTACAATCTGAAGAAGACCATTTCATGATAGAATTTTATGATAGGTATTTTGAAAAAGTCATAACTCCTGGTCTAAAGGTGATTGATGGTAACCAGAAGTCAAAGCCAATTCTCAGATGGTTCTATAACTCTAAGACTTTTGAGCTTAAACTGGTCTGAAATCTCGAACACTGGGATGAGGATATGATTACATTATTTGGTGCTTTTGAACTGAAACTATTACATCCAAGTTATATATCATTTTTATATGTGCAAAAGTTTGAAAATGTATCTCCAGATATTGCAGAGCAAGATAAGAAGTATTTTCTTTCCATCATAAATGTGATGAATGCTGCCATGGAAAGAATATCATTAAGGAAAGCTCTTGCATATGCAAACATTGTTAAGAAGGATATCAAAGACATTGAGTTTATGAGAATTTCAAAAAAAGAAGTATTAGAAATATACTCAAAGGAAAGTCGAAATCCTATTGAGTTATATGCTAATATTGATATCACATGTCTATCAAAAGATACATTGGAAAGAATGAGCAAAATGGAGATAAAGACGAATGAAGCAAAACTAGAACAAGGCATTCTTGCTAGCAAATTTAAGTCAGCAATTGCTAATGCTTTGAAAGAACAGAAAATATATAAAAAGAAGTCAATGTTCAAGATCAAGGAAGAACCTGAATATTTCTTTGAGTGGTAAAGATAAAAGCTGAAGATGAAAGTTGAAGATAAAAGATAAAGCTGAAGGAAAGATAAAAAGAAGTCAAGATTGAAGATTTTGAAAACCAAAGACCATGCAAATCTTAAGGAGAGTATTGTTAGAACTCTAGAATGATTAACATGTTGTCTTTATGTGTCTTTTTAGTATAGAGACTAGTTTTGTAATTTGTTAGTTCCTTTTGTTTCATTATAAATAACTTAGACTTGTAGCAGTTAGATAAGCGAAGAACAATTGTTTTAGAACAGTTTGAGAACTGCTTACTTACTTTGTAATTGTCTTTGCTTGATATTAATGAAACTATGAATTTTGTTGATATCTTGCTTGATTTGATTACTTTGTTTGTATTTTTTGAATTGTGTTCATATATCATCATAGATTGGTATATTTGATCCTATCAAAGCTAGTGACCTAAATAGTAATTTACATTAATGTACCCAGATGACGCATCCATGTACAAAAGATTATGTATGTATGTATGTTTTATTCTACAAGGTAGGTGGCTGAATGCCCACCTCGATCTTTCTTTTTTACTATACATCGGTTTCCAACCTTCACATTAATTATATATATATATATATATATATATATATATATATATATATATATAATATATATATATATATATATATATTTATATTTGTTGTTGCAAAAACCATAGCTAGCTAGCAACGTCACCGATGGTGATGGCTTCCACATCAAGGCCAAGTACATTCCACCACTGTGGTTGTGACGGTTTTAGTGAACCCAACAGTTTGAGGGGGCTAAATTGGTTTACACGTTTCTTAATGTAATGTTTTAGAATATGATAGCTTTTAAACTTTCATAGAATAATATTAATTAAAAACCATGCAAATTAATTGCTTAACTATGGTTCATCATATAGTTTTTGTAGATCGATATTAGCATGTAAAAATCACCCGTCAAATTAAAACAATCTTAATTACTACTAGCTCATCGAAGGGGAAAAAATTATCTTGTGTATAAAGATCGACATAAGGACGTGGTAATTAATGACTTACACCAGTGTACTTTTCAATCATTATAATATAATAAGCACGTACTTACTATGGTTAACCAATACAAGATCCCTAGTGAATCAACAAGCTAAGTGACGTTGTACACCTATTTAATATTCCGTAGCAGTTTTTGATAAAATCATGTATATGAAAAGACGAGTTAATTAACATTTCAATTGATTTATAAGATGTATAGTTAATTAATATGTTATTGATCATCTTAGATAACTGTATATATAATAAGTGTGTGTGTGTGTTTTTTTTTTCGTTTTTTGGGTTTTCAAAGTTAAGTAAGATATGATTGATTATGTAAACAATCTTTTAATACATACAATAGATGATAATAATAAGAAGCATTGAAGTAGAAGGCATGACTAAATTAATAAGATAAGATGAAGATGAGTGAGTAGGTATTTGATATGATGAAGTATTACTATTTTTTCAAGGAAGAAATTCGATAAAGTGTTGCTGCGTGGTTTGAAAGAGACGTTTCTCGGGCGGTTCCATGCTGTTGTTGACCGGAAACAGCTCTAAGGTTTCATAATCATCAGAAGAAGAAAAAGAAGAAGACATGCTGTTGTTCCACATGGCGGTCTTCCGCCTACGATCATTGTTTCCTTCTTCAACAGCTCTCCATCCCTCATCTGCTGCTTTTCTTGTCCTTTCTTTAACCATGCTCTTCTAATCATCATTTCAACAAAATAATAATTAACTATTTATTAAACCCAAATTTAAAAAAATGAAAAAAGCCAGACAAAAACCCTAGTTAATGCAGAAGTAAGCTAGCCGACAGATAGGAAAAATACATTTCCCAAGAAGAAAAGAAACAACAAAACCTTTAATTTTCTTCTTTTCTTATATTTTTTCACCACACGGTACCTCGTCAAATGTCAATCATATTCACATTATTATTTTCCATTCTTGTCAAATAGATAGATCGATAACATTGTTAGATATAATGGGTTTAGTGTGGTTAATTATTTTCCATCCCCTTACAACATATATTTTCCGCATAGCTTTCAATCCCACATCTCCTTTCAGTTATCAAACCAGAACTTGCAAACTGATTACCTTGCACCCTTGCACCTTATGTTCCCATATTTATTGATTTATTTTATGTACTTAGTTAAACCATATTATATGTTGTTAATCACAAAAAAATACAAAATAAATATACAAAAACACAAGTCAATGCATCAAGTGATGAAAATTTATACCAAACAATGTTCAAAAGGTTATAAAAGTCACCAACATTTAAAACCGATTATATATAAAAACACTAAAATGGGAAAATATGTAAATTATAAAACTTGTATGTTATCAAAAGAAAAATACAAAAGCAAAGTTTTACAAGTATATCAAAAGAAGTCTGAAAAATCAAAATGTAATTGTAAAATGCAATTACTATTTTTATAAATGAAAATACTTTATAAAGAACTTAAAAAGCTGGGGCCGACCAAACCTTCGTTACTGAAATATCGAAAGATAAGACAAATGAAGAGTTGGAAGTTGAATAACAGAGTGGACCCACCCAGAATCTACACATTGACTGTCTACATACTCCAAGTGCTTTTTATTTTGAATTATAAACCCTAATCTTATTATTTGATTTTTATTATTTTAAGGGAAATAATTTTCATAAGTAATTCTCTTGTTTAATCATCCTAGACGAATATATAGATACATATGTCTGTGTTGACATGTTTTCTTGCTGCCCCATATTATTATTTTATAATTTTTTAACAAATTACAATAGTTATTAACAACTAAGACATAAAGAATAAGTAAGTATACTATTTTTAGTTTATGAAATTTATCAAACTTGGGTGCATGGTGTATATACACTGGTTTTCACTTAACACCAACTGCTACGTCTGTTTTTTGTATATTAATACTAACTAGACCTAATTAATCCTTCAATCCTCTTTATCACAACATCTTACTGTCATATGTCAAATCGCATACCAAGTTCAGTCACAGGTCACTGACGTAAGTGATGTATTATTATTAATATGATTTGCAAGTCTTTAATTTAAATGAAACTTTATGAAACTGAAATAAAATGGGATGTAAGTATTTATTTATTTAACATAAAATTAGATAAATAACAGAAAGGAAAAGAAAGGTGGCAGACCTGTGAAAGTGCAGGCATTGCCCAGTTTCTGGTCTCTTCAACCTCTGCAAGCAAACAATGACCCCCACCCATTCAACACATTGATATACATATACATTTTATATATATATATATATAAAATGTATATATATATAAAATGTATATATATATAAAATGTATATATATATACATTGTATATATATATATATATATGTATATATATATATATATGTATTAATTTATAAAAAGTAAACACACATGCATTGCCATCCAATTAATTAATTAAGTTGTATATATATATATTTCTTCATTCTTTATGTAATTTTAATTGGATCTCATGGTGCAAAGATGGAGTACTAGTTTATGGAATGGGGAATTGAATTAATGCGAGGTTTAATTAAATGAGATTCAATTAAAGCCCCCCGGCCTATCTGTTTTCATGATAGTTCGATCAGGTAGGAAGACAAAATAAAAAGAAAATAATAGTAGAGGAATATATATATATAGATATTTAGCATGTGATTAAAATGATGGTGGACCTAAAAGTTGTATGGTGTTAGTATGGAATGATGTTGTGGGGGGAGGTTGATGGAGACGGCGTCGTTTCTGGCGTTCTCTGGCCTTGTGATTCTGGAACCAGTAGAAAACATTCTTTCCTTCGATCTTGCCGAAGCGGCGGAGGTGGGCAGTGATGTGCTGGATTTCGTCGGCCGAGGGCGTTCGGGTCCCTCCCCGGTATAACTCCTCCAGCCTCTGCAGCTGCTCCGGGGTGGGGTTCCACCGGGAGCTCACCACCACCATCTGAGGCTGAGGCTGAACGAGAGGCTGAGGATGATGATGCTGAGGCTGAGGCTGAGGCTGATGATGCTGATGCTGATGCTGATGCTGATGCTGATGCTGATGCTTATGCTGATGCTGATGCTGATGCTGATGCTGATGCTGATGCTGATGCTGATGCTGATGCTGATGCTGATGCTGATGCTGATGCTGATACTGAAACTGAAACTGATTCATCATTCTCGTTGGAAGGAGATCATGACACCGGTTGTAGGACGCCGGTGGCCTTGGAACAAGAGCTCTTTGGACCCTCCGGCTCCCACTCCCATGATGAACTGCTGCTTGCTGCTTCTTGATGTGATCTTCATCACTAGTACTGTCGTTGTAACCCATCATCCACAATATTAATACTTCATTTCATTCTACCTACTTCTAGCTACCTATCTACTTAATGTGTGTGTATATATATCTATCCAAAATTAAGTATTTGAGGGGCGGGGCCCAGGGTGTGTGTGTCTATATATATATAATATATATATATATATATATATATATATATATATATATATATATATATAATGTATGAATGCGCGCGGGTGAATTATTATTACATCAGGGGGCAAAATGGATGCCAATGAGAGTGATAGATCGATGTAGAATATCGTACCTACCGACCTTACCCCCTCTTTCTCTCTCTTTCTGAATTAATGATCCATGGATGTCAAAATTCTCCAATACGACACCTCACTATTTTTCCTTATTTCAAAGCCAAAACGGGACAAAATAATACGTTATGAGTCTTCACTTTCAAATCAAAAGTTTTTCAAATATATATACTCCGCTAATGTGCACGTAATTTAACATTAATGCTATGTTTATTTCTTTATATATATATATATATTATATATATATATATACATATATATACAAATATATACATATATGTGTTATATATGTATATATATGTAAATATATGTATACATATGTATATACATATGTATATACATATGTATATACATATATGTATATACATATATGTATATACATATATGTATATACATATATATAGATATACATATATATATATATATATATATATATATATATATATATATATATATATATATATATATATACATATATATATACACACACACACACACATATATATACATACATATATATATGTATTGTAGAGATTAATAAAAAGGCTGATACAACCTAAACATCTTAAGTCTATCCTACATGCTGCATAAGTGCATTGAAAAAGAATTCTTAGGAAGTTTCACACATGCAAAAGAAAATACTCTATGTGTGAAATCTTCCGAAGCCAAGAACAATATCTTCCAAAGCCAAATATGAAGTCTTCTAAAGCCTCAGACACAAAGTCTTCCGAAGCTTCAACTTATGAAGACAGATTTCTTCCGAAAACTTTTAGTAACATGCTTTATCTGATGTACTTTTCCATAAGCTGGACACCTTTTCGCTGCATCTCCGCAAGTGACCAACTTACATGAGTTGGTGAAAAGGTCCATGCTTTTGGTAACTGTACATTGAGGTCTTGAGTTTGTAACTTTCTACTTCATGTACTTTATCCTTTTTGTAATAGATAAGGATGTGAGCTATAGCATGTCATAGTCAAAAGGCAATCTGCCTTTTCACTGATGAGGATAGGAAGAGAGTAGAGATTGACAGAAAAGCCATGACAGCCCTTCAAACTATCCTTCCAAACTCTATGTACAGAGGTTTCAAGAAGTGTAAAACAGCCAAGCAGCTGTGGATGCACTGAAACTGATGTATGAAGGCTCTTCTGAAGCCAAGGAGAACAAGAAGGATGCCCTGAAGTAGCAGTTTGAAAATTTCACCTTCAAGACAGGTGAAACCATGACTCAGCAATATTTCAGGTATGTTGAGATTATGGATACCCTTGTGGATGGAGGGGTTGCTCTTGAGAACAGAGACATTGTAAGGAAGTTCATGTCCTCACTTCCTAGGCAGTGGACACACTATTGTGTGGTGATCAAAAGAACTGAAAATCTCAAAACTCTTACTTTGACAGAGTTATATGGCTTTCTCAGTGGCTACCAGATGGAAATGAACATGCAAAACTCCTCTGGCAACTCCAACAATCAAATAGGTTCAGCCCTACATGTGGTTGAAAGGGACAACATAGAACCCCAACATCATCTCATATGCTATCCTGACAACTCACCAAAGAGTCTTTTCATAACCTTCCCAAAGACACCAAGGGAAAACTATACTCAAGGAAGCTCATTCCAAGAGACAAGTTCTTCTCAAGATTTTGTGTCTTCTAATGAAAGTTGTGGCAACTCTCTTTCACTGTTGAAGACCTGGACTGTATTCATTCAGATCATCTGGAATACATGGAAATAGTCCTGCAGATGGCTTTTCTCACTCATAGAGCCAAGAAGTTCTACAAGAGAACTGGAAGGAAGTTTCCAAGCAATGCAACCAGTGAAAAGTTTGGCCTGAACAAAGGCAAAGTCAAGTGTTGTAACTGTAACTTGATGGGTCACTTTGCAAGAGAGTGTAAGGCACTGTAACACCCCGAAATTTTATTTAAACGAATGGAAAAGAGAAGTAAGTGGAAGGAATGAAAATTGTACACAAATGGAAGGAAAAAAGTGTACAAAGTACAAATCTTATTATTTTAAGATTTTAAAGGGCATGGTCGCCCATATCAAAGCAGAAAGCTGCTTTGCTCTCGGAGGAAGAAGAAGAGAGAGAGAGAGAGTCCGGTTCTAGAGAGAGAAAGAGGAAGAAGAAGCTGTAAAAGGTAAGCCTTCTCTTGTTTGAGCTCGGTTTCAGCTGGGTTTTGAGTTCTTGACCGAAGTTCTGGTTGTTTAGAGTTTGTTTTCGGGATTCAAAGAGCTGAATCGAAGTGGGTCTTGAATTGGAAAAGTGTTGTTCAAAAGCTGCTCAAGGTGAGTTTCTAGAACCCCTCTTTTACTGATTTTTAACTGATTTGGGGCTATCATTCATACAAAGTAAACATTTTGAAAGAAACCGTGGGTTACAGCCTTATGTTCGAATGTTGTATGTATGTATGCATGTTATAGTGTTGATTATGGGTTAGAGATGATGTATAGCATGCTTAGATGGCCTTAGTATGGTAGATCTGTGGTTGGGTATGCTTACAATGATAATCGGGTGAAATTGATAACATAGAAAAGATTTCAGAATGTTTGATGAACATGAATAGTGGCCCATGCGCCCCGAGGTGGCTCATGCGCCCACACAGTTGTCCATGCGCCCAGCATGAGTGGCCAGATGCCTAAGTGTTGGCCATGCGCCCAAGAGTGCGTCATGCGTCTAAACAGTGGCCCATGCGTCTAAGTATTGGCCATGCGCCCAAGTGCTGGCCATGCGCCTAAATAGTGCCCATGCGCCCAAGTGATGGAAACGGCCAAGTGTTGGCCATGCGCCTAAATACTGCCCATGCACCCAAGTGATGAAACGGCTAAGTGTGGACCATGCGCCTAAACAGTGCCCATGCCACCCGGTGAATGAAACGACTAAGTATTGGCCATGCGCCTAAACAGTGCCCATGCGCCCAAACAGTGCCCATGCGCCCAAACAGTGCCCATGCGCCCAAGTGCTTGAAAAAGGCTAAGTGTTGGTGATGCGCCTGAACAGGGCAGAGACGCCTAAACAGTGCCTATGCACTCAAGTGCTGGCCATGCGCCTAAATAGTGCTCATGCGCCCAAGTGATGGAAACGGCCAAGTGTTGGCCATGCGCCTAAATAGTGCCCATGCGCCTAAGTGATGAAACGGCTAAGTGTGGACCATGCGCCTAAACAGTGCCTATGTGTCCCGGTGAATGAAACGGCTAAGTATTGGCCATGCGCCTAAACAGTGCCCATGCGCCCAGTGCTTGAAACGGCTAAGTGTTGGTGATGCGCCTGAACAGGGCAGAGACGCCCAAATAGTGCCCATGCGCCCAGACTGTTTACACTTAGAATTTTTATGCTCATACGCCTGGAAGGTCCCACGCACCCAATTTGGACTTGAGGTTTTCTAAGTGGATTATAAGGGGTAAAATGGGGAGCCTGGTTATGATGTGATGGCTTATGTTTGGTGTGTGTTATGCATGTATGATGTTGCCTGTATGGTGATGGTGTATGTTTATGTTTATGTATGTTCCTTATTATATATGTATGTCTTCCCTTGGCTTTGCGTTGAACGTTAATGAATGTAATGAAAGTATTATGTAACGTAAAGTGGAAGATAATGAAAAGAGAAACGTAATGATGAATGCATACATGAATAAATGAATGAATAAAAGAGAAAGTATAGAAAGGCTTGCAAGCATACGTATGAGGTGAGCGACTCTATGTCGCAACAGACTCGAGAGAGGTCCTTGTCACGTATCACGGTACTATGTCAGTCTTCGGACATGAGTCGGGGGTTTGTGAGCAGGCTTCAGCACAGTATCAGTCTTCGGACATGAGTCAGGGGTATTGCATGAGACAGGATATAGATTGCGTACTCCGGTACTGTGTCAGTCTTCGGACATGAGTCAGGGGTTTGTGAGCAGGCCCCGACACAGTATCAGTCTTCGGACATGAGTCGGGAGTATTGCATATGAGGAAAGTGACAGATGATGAGATCCGTGTCGCGTATCCCGGTACTGTATCAGTCTTCAGACATGAGTCGGGGGTTTGTTTATCAGGCCCCAGCACAGTATCAGTCTTCGGACATGAGTCGGGGATGTTGCATGAGACGAGATAATGAGGTGAGCAACTTTGTGTTGCAATAGACTTGGATAGAGTTCAATCCCTGTGATTGACTCATATGGGATCTTTGTCACGTATCCTGGTGCTGTGTCACTCTTCGGACATGAGTCAGGGTTTGTGAGCAGGCCCCGGCACAGCATTAGCTTTCGAGCATGAGTCGTGGATATTGCAAGAGACAAGATTCAAGTAATAAAGAGTAATGAACGAAAGATCATGTATGAAAGAACGAACGTATGAATGAACGTAAATGAATTATCGTAATAATGTACAGAACAGGATCCTCGTCATTCGACCTCAGTAATCGTGGCTGAGTGCCACGAAGAGGGTAAAGTCTGACTGGATCTAGAAAGAGAACTGAGTGATAATGTAATACGTTGAATGAACAAAGTTAAAGAACGTAATGATGAAGATAATAATGATATTATCTGTATGTATGTATGATGCATGAGCACGAACGGTTGTAAAGTATAGTATTTTGAAATAAAGTAAAGAACGGTTTTAACACAGAAAAATATGTTTTATTATAAACTAGAACTCACTCAGCGTCGCTGACTTTTGTATGCATGATAGTTGGCAGGTATGTTGATGCTGAGGAGTTGCAGGCATGGATGCATAAGCTACTGGGAGCAATTTGAGGCTGGCATCCGTATTTTGACATGTCTTGTATTTTGAGATGAAAACAAATGTTGTAAATGAATAAAATGACATGTTTTTAGTTATTAATGAAAGTTTTAAATTCTGCTGCAAAATAATGTACGTTTTATAAAGTTTTTAGTGCAATGAATGACCAACCGTAAGGTGCCCGGGAACGGGGGCCTTACAGGCACCTAGAACAAATAGTGGCCAAACGTAGTTCAGACCAAACTACACTATCCAGAATGAGAAGTCTAAATAGCAGGCTGCTATTGCTGTTGAAGAAGGAGGCTTTGACTGGAACTTTCAGGTGGAAGATGCTTCTCCTAACCAAGTATTGATGGCAGATCATGATGAAGCCAAGGTATTGGAACATCTCTGTACTCCTGAATTCATTGCTAAAGTTAACAGATACAAGTCCTATAACTTGGAGATGAGATCTGACCTTCAGTCCTTAAACATTTTAAAATCTGATTTTAGAAAGTCTGAAAATGATTATAGACTAAAGATAGAGGACTTAGAGAAAACCATTTCAGTTCTAAAACATGAACACATAGATTTTAGGACTCAAATCAAAGATCTCATAACCAAGCTAACTGAGTGCCAGGCTGAGCTTGTGATCAGCAAAGCCAGGGCAGAAAAGAGTGTTCTTGAAGAAGAGACTTTCAAGAACATGATATCCTCATCCCTGCACAACAAAGTGTGCTATCAAAACAAGCAGGAATTGGGATCCAATGAGATAGCTCCTCCACACATAATCTTTTCTGTAAGATCTCCTAGGTGTGGAACTTGTGAAGATGATCTTCCTCTTATAGATCCTATGAGTGAAGTGGATGAAGAAGAGATAGTGAAGAATTCCTCTAAAAAGAGTGAAGAGGAGGATTCCAAGAAAGGTCACTATCCTTCTGAGGAGAAAAAGAAGACTGTGATGACCAAGTTCATGAGAAAGAAATTGATCAAAAAGAGCAAAAGAAAGGCAAGGAAGGCTCAAGAGATCAAGGCTACTTTTGACTCTAAGCAGAAACAAGTTTTTATCTCTGCAGGGTTTAAAGTGGTAGGGACTGAAGACATCAACCAAAACTCTTCTGCTAAGAGTTCTGGTTCTTGTTCAACTCATCTCAGCAACAAGAAGAAGACTGATCCGCTGTGTACCACTGCCGCACAGCCTGGACCATCAAACTCCAAGCACAGTTCTCAGCCTAAGAGGACTGTCTCATCATCTGAAAAGATGAAGGTTGAGAAGGGATATGATCAAAGACAGTCTTGTTCCTAGCAAAAGGCTCTTGTGAAGAAGAAGATTAATTGTGTCATGTGTGAAAGTACCACTCACATTGCTAAGGATTGTCCCTACAATCCTAAAAGTACTGTCCATATGACCAAAACAAAGACTTCAAAGGGTCTCAAGAAGATTCAAGCTTCAGAAGGAAAATCTGTTTCCTTCGGAAGCTCCAAGTCTAAGAAGGAAAATGGAAAATTACCCTTGGAAGAGAAGTTGGTCTCGGAAGAAAGGAGTTCTTCCGAAGCACTGAAGTCTGCTTCAGTGTCTGCAGAATCTTCTGATGGTTCAGTCATCAAAACTTCCGAAGTTCTAAAAGCTTCCGAAGGTTTGAAGGTCAAGTCTAAGACTCTAAAGGTGGTGTGGATGTCTAAGACAGACCAAATGACTGAGAATTCTCCATCAACACAACTCAAGATCCTCTTAGTACAACCATAGGATCTATTACTATTGCATTACCTTCTGTTAATAAGCCCAAGACAAACAAGGCTTGGGTTTCCAAATGTAACTAATCATTTTCTTTGTGTAGGGACAGCTGAACACAAACAAAAATTTCTGGATCATTGACAGTGGCTGTTCCGGGCACATGACACACAATAGGTCACTAATCTAAAACTTTGAAAGGATTGATGGAGGACCAGTTGCTTTTGGAGGAGATAAAGGTGGTTACATTTCTGGAAGGGGCAAAGTCACAAATGGTAAGCTCGGTATTGAAAAGGTAAACTTTGTCAAGGAGCTTGGGTACAATCTTCTGAGTGTATCCCAATTTCGTGATCAGAGTCATAACATGCTCTTCACTGATCATGAGTGCATTGTTCTTAAGCATGGTGTGGTTATTCCTCATGAGCATATCCTACTTAGAGCCCCCAGGAAAGGAAACATGTACAAGATGGACTTGCAAGAAACCTCTCCCTCCGGAGAAGTTTCATGCTTTCTGTCTAAAGCAAATAGTGATGAGACTTTCCTATGGCATAAAAGAATGTGCCATGTAAACTTTAAGAACATGATAAATTAATTAAGCATGATTTGGTAACTGGAATACCAAAGAAAGAGTTTAGAAGTGATGACCACTATGTTGCATGCCTGAAAGGGAAACAACATAAGGTATCTCACAAGCCTAAGAAAGGAACTCCATCACCACACCCCTACACTTGTTACATATGGATCCATTTGGCCCTACCAGTGTAATGAGTTTAGGAAGGACCTCTTACTATCTAGTGATCACAAATGACTTTACAAGATTCACTTGGGTCTTTTTCCTTAGAACTAAAGATGAGACTACTAATATTTTGAAGAATTTCATCCTAAAGATTAAGAATTAATCTGATGACAAGGTCAAAATCATAAGATGTGATCAAGGAACTGAATTTAAGAACCAAATCCTTGATATATTTTGTGATGAAAAAGGTATTACAAGACAATACAGTGCTCCCAGGATTCCTTAGCAGAATGGTGTTGCTAAAAGGAGAAACAAGACACTGATTGAAGCTGTAAGAACCATGTTGTCTGACTCTAAGCTGCCCATCACCTTCTGGGTAGAGGCAGTCAACACTGCCTGCTATGTGCAGAATAGAGTTTTAGTAGGTAAGATCATGGCAAGACTCCTTATGAACTTTGGCACAAGAGGAAACCTTTTATTGACTTTCTCAGGTCATTTGGATGTCCTTGTACCATCTTGAATACCAATGATCAAATTGTCAAGTTTGCTGAGAAATCAGATGATGGACACTTCATTGGATACTCTTCTCAAGCTAAAGCTTATAAAGTATACAATCTCAGAACTGAAATTGTTGAGGAGTCAGCCAATGTGACTTTCAATGAAAACACACCCTGTGTGTAGCTGGTTCTGGTCCTGATTGGCTATTTGACCTTGACTTAGTTACCAACTATTTTAACAACTCTTGTGAGAATGTTTTAGGATCTGCAGAAAATTTAAATACAGATGATCCTGATCCAAGATTTGAGCTAAGAAGATCTTCAACTCATACAACTTCAGCTCCACTTAGAACTACTTCTGCTAATGAGGTTTCTATCAGCACTACAATGACAAACTCAACTGATACATCTGGGGTGCCTTCAAATTCTAGTTCAGAGGCACCACAACCAGATAAGAACATCTAAATTTTGGAAGACAACAATGGTGGTGGTGACAGTGATCAAGAATTTCTTGATGCCTCAAACCATACCATAGATGAGAACATCAATGATGACACACACTGCTTGGATCAAGTTTCTTTTGAAAAGTGTGCTGATGTAGTGGGAGAAACATCTATCCCAGATCTAAATTTCTCTAATTTAGATCTTTCTCAGCAACTTGCTGTGATCCTCAGCTTAGGATCCACAAGTCTCACCCCACCACAAACATCATTGGAGATGTTATCACATGGGTAAGGACAAGAGGACAAACCCATGAAAAAAATGTTTTTCTTCACTCTTGTTTCTTATCCCAGATAGAGCCAAAGAAAGTTGATGAAGCTCTAAAGGATGGAAGTTGGGTTGAAGCTATGCAATAAGAGCTGCTTCAATTCAAAAGGCAAAAAATTGGAACCTTTGTCCTCTTCCTTATGGGAAGACTACCATTGGAACCAAATGGGTATTTAGGAAGAAAAAAGATGACAGAGGCATCATCGTCAAGAACAATGCTAGACTGGTTGTTCAAGGATACACACAAGAAGAAGGGATTGACTACACTGATGTCTTTGCTCTAATGGCAAGATTAGAAGCTGTTAGGATATTCCTGGCATTTGCTGCATCCAAGAACTTCAAGGTCTTTCAACTTGATGTGAAGTGTGCCTTTTTGTATGGAGTGATAGATGAAGAGGTATATGCCAAATAGCCACCTGGTTTTGAAGACCCTGATCATCCTGATTATGTCTGCAAGCTTGACAAAGCTCTCTATGGGCTACATCAAGCACCCAGGAAATGGTATGAGACACTTTTTGAGTATCTTTGTAAACATGGATACAAGAGAGGTACTATAGATGGAACTCTCTTCATCAAAGGACACGGAAAAGACATATTGCTACTTCAAGTGTATGTGGATGACATCAGCTTTGGTTCAACTAATTCAAAGTTCTGCAAAGACTTTGAGAAGCTGATGAAAGACAGATTTGAAATGAGTGCCATGGGGAACTCAATTTCTCTCTAGGAATTCAAGTGAAGCAGCTGTAAGCATCCCGGGAATGGGGCCTTACATGAAGGCATTTCCCTCAAAACCCAACTACTAGCAAGTTCGGGTTTGACAAGACCAAGGCAAAGTGTTACAACTGTAACCAGCTGGGCCACTTTGCAAGGGAATGCAAGGCTCCCAAGACCAATCCGGAACCCCACAGGCCTCCACACATCCCTAAATCTCAATGCCCACTGAGAAGTCAACTGAAATAGCTGCAATGGCTCAAGAAGATGACTGGAGCTTCATGGTACAGGATGTGACTCCTGCTCAAGCTCTCATGGCCGGAACAGACGATGCCCAGGTATATGAACATCTCTGCACTCCAGCCTGTATAGCTAAAGTTAAACTCTATCAGGATTATAATATGGAAATCAGATCTGACTGAGTCTTTAATATCTTAAAATTGATTTTAAAAGAGCTGAATCTGACTATCAAAAGAAAATTGAGGAGTTGGAGAAACTGTGTCTCTTTTAAACATGGACACACCAACTACAAGACTCAAATCAAATATCTGATATCCAAATTGTCTGAGGCTCAAGCTCAGCTTGTCACTACTGAGGCTCATGCCAGGAAGCATGCTATCTCTAAGCAAAACTTCCAATCTATTCTTGCATCATCCTCCCACTCCAACTCTACTATCAGAACAAGGAGGGTTGGGACCAATGAAATTGCTCCCCACACTCCTATGAGTCTATAGACGTCTAGATGTGGTACTGAAGAGCAAGAGGTTCCAACTACTACCCTTCCTCACCTGGGTTGAAGGATGAAGCAACAATAGTGGTGACCACAGGAAGGAACAGGTAGATATACCCATCTCCTCCTGTGAGGAAAATCCTAACCACTAAGGCCAGAAGAAGCAGAGCTAAGCTGCTAGGAAACTGCCAAGAAGGTGGCCGAGTCCAAGCTGAAGATTGACCCGAAGCAGAAAGGTGTCTTTATCTCAGCTAGATTCCAAGTGGTAGGTACTTCTGATTCAGGATAGGAGTGTAATACCAGCACTTCTGTCCTGCCAAAGGATCAAAGTTGAAAGGAAAAGTTGCTGATGAAGAAAAGATGCCCAAGAAACGCAACCCTCACATTCCCAAAGAGCTAACATTGCATGCATAATGTCTGGTGTGCAAAACCACATGGCAAAAGATTGTTACTACAATCCTGCAAGCATACATTATGCAAATAATGTTAGGAAAGAAGGAGTCAAGGAAGGTTTCACATTTGGATCTTTTCAAATGGTTCAAGTGATGAAAAAGGGAAAGCTAGTCTCAGAAGCCAGGTTGCTTTCGGAAGAAACTCCTTCTTCCGAAGAGAAAATGGTTTCGGAAGCAAAAGCTACTAAGGTTCGGAAGAACAAGAAAGTTCCCTTGAAACCTCCCCAGAAGAAGACTGCTTTGGAAAAAAAGGTGGTGAAGACTTCTTCCGAAAAGAAAGAGCTTCGGAAGATAGTCATGCTACTAAAGCTTCAACAAGCTCATCCTCCAAGATCAACCAAAGAATGGACTGGAAGATCAAGGAAGATGCTACAGCCCAAACCTCTTCTTCAAAGACCTCTATTGAACCCTCATGCATAACCTTTGGTTCAATTATGTCATTATCTTTGGAAGAACCCAAGACCAGCAAGGCTTGGGCTTCCAAAGAAAACTAACAATCTCATCTTATGTGCAGGGACATCCATATGACAAGAACAACAATATATGGAGTGTAGATAGTGGATGCTCCAGGCACATGACAGGGAACAGATCTCTCCTTCAACAGTTTAAGAACTATGATGGAGGTCCTGTCCAATTTGGAGGTTAGGCTGGAGGATATATTTCTGGCAGAGGGAGTATACCCAATGGTAAATTAAAGGTTGAAAAAATTCACTTTGTCAAACAGCTTGAACACAACATGTTAAGTTTTTCTCAATTCCGTGATCAAAAACACCAAATGCTTTTCACAGAACATGAGTGCATTATCCTCAAACCTGGGATAACAATTTCTCCAGAATTGGTGCTTCTTCGATCTCCCAAAAAGGGGATATATACAAGCTTGATATGAACAATGCTTCCCCAATGGGTGAAGTATCATGCTTTCTTTCCAAGCTGATGGTGATGAGTCAACACTGTGGCATAAACGTATGTGTCATGTAAATTTTAAGACAATGAATAAATTGGCTAAAAATAACTTGGTACATGGCTTGCCTAAAAAGGAGTTTTTCTGCAAAGATAACTGTGTTGCTTGCCTGAAAGGGAAACAACACAGGACATCTCATAAATCCAAATGCGTTAACTCTACCACTGCTCCATTACACTTATTGCACATGGATCTTTTTGGTCCCACAAGTATAATGAGCATTGGAAGGAAATCATATTGCCTTGTGATAGTTGATGATTTTACAAGATTGACATGGGTATTCTTTTTAAGAACTAAAGATGAAACTGTTGAAACACTAAAATCTTTTATTCTTAAAATAGAAAATCAAATTGATCACAAGGTTAAAATCATTAGAAGTGATCAAGGGACTGGGTTTAAGAACTTAGTTCTTGACTCATTCTATAACTCAAAAGGGATCGCTAGACAATATAGTGCTCCCAGAACTCCTCAACAAAATGGTGTTGCTGAGAGAAGGAACATGACACTTATTGAGGCTGCTCGAACTGTGTTAGCTGATTCAAAACTACCTCTAACATTCTGGGCAGAGGCAGACAGCACTGCATGCTATGTGCAGAACAGAGTTCTTGTAGTTAAGCCCCATGAAAAAACCCCTTATGAGCTATGGAACAAGAGGCTACCGTTCATTGGCTTTCTAAGGTCCTTTGGCAGTAGGTGTACCATACTTAACACAAAAGACAATTTAGCAAAGATTGTTGAAAAGTCGGATGATGCTATCTTTGTAGGATACTCTTCTAGCTCCAAAGCTTATAGAGTATACAACATTAAGAATCAACAATTTGAGGAGTTATCCAATATAGTTGTTAATGATCACACTCCTTGTGTTAGGGGGAATGGCCCTGATTATATCTTTGATTTAAAATTATTTCCAAACTATTCTAAACATCTTATGAGAATGTTTCAGTTGGAACAAGTGCTCAAAATGATGTTGATGCTGCTGCTGACGATCAACTGTAAGCTTCCCAGACCTAGTCCAAATTCTCCAAGAACTGCAACAAACGAAGTCTCCACCATTCACAGATCTGATATCTTGATCATATCAAGGAATTGTGAAGCTTCTTCAAGTGAATCACTCACTGAGCCTCAAAATCAGGTCATCCATCATAACACCAGGCAGATGGAAGTAGTGTTTGAAGGGACATGAAACTGTTAACACCACTTCACAGCCACCCATTGATGATGTTTCTCACTCATTCGTTCAGTTCTCATTGAATGATTTTGAAACAACAGCAGGACAAAGTGTTCTAGTTTCTGAGCAGAATATGTCCAACCTGGATCTATCTTTGAAACTAGAAGTGATTCCTCGCCTTAGGATTCATAACACTCATCCTACTGAGAACATCATAGGGGATGTCACAGAGGGTGTGAGAACAAGAGGACAAACTCATCATGGGAATGTCTGCTTGTACTCATGCTCTCTATCCCAGATGGAGCCCAGAAGGTAGAAGATGCCTTAAAAGATAGTAGCGGGCTTGAATCGATGCAAGAGGACCTGCTTCAATTCAAGAGAAAGAAGGTATGGAACCTATGTCTGCTACCATCTGGTCCAGTACCAATAGGCACTAAATGGGTTTTTAGAAACAAGAGAGATGATAGAGGCTTGATCATCAAGAACAAAGCAAGACTTGTGGTTCAAGGATTCACACAAGAGGAAGGAATTGATTATACTGATGTCTTTGCACCAGTTGCAAGACTTGAGGCAGTTAGGATCTTCCTTGCTTATGCTGCATCCAAGGATTCACTGTCTATCACTTGATGTCAAGTGTGCATTTCTATATGGGGATATAGATAGGGAAGTCTATGTATGCCAACCTCCAGGATTTGAAGCCCCCAGCACCCGAACTATGTGTGCAAATTGGATAAAGCTTTATATGGGCTGCACCAAGCACCTAGGCTGTGGTATGAGACATTGTCTCAGTTTCTTCTGAAGAACGCCTACACTAGAGGTACCATGACAAGAATTTCTTTATCATAAGTCTTGAAAGGTGATCTTGCTCTCAAAGATGCATATGTTTGGCATTCAGTTGTCACGACCAGTGTGTAAGGACTTTGAGAGCCATTATGAAGAAGAAGTTTGAGATGAGTTCCATGGGAAAAATGGATTTTTCCTTGGAATTCAGGTAAAGCAAATGAAGGAAGGGTTCTTCATTAATCAATCTAAGTATGTGTCTGACATCTGAGAAAGATTTGAAATGAAGGATTGCAAGCCTGCCAAGACACCCATACCCAGAAACCATAATCTTTGTCCTGACCTTGAAGGGGAGGGTACTGATCAACATCAGTATAGGGCAATTATGGTTCTCTGATGTATCTTACTGCTAGTAGACCTGATATCATGTTTGCTACTTGCATTTGTGCAAGATATCAGGCTGCCACAAAGTGTCTCACTTAGCTGTTGTTAAGAAGGAATTCTCAAATACCTCAAAGGAGCACCTAAACTAGGTCTCTGGTATCTAGAAATGAGGATTTTAATCTTTATAGATACTTTGACAGTGATATGGTGGCTGCAATATTGACAAGAAATCAACATCAGGGGGTGTCAATTTCTTGGTGGAAGGATCATCTCATGGCAATGCAAGAAACAATCCTAGTATCTACATCAACTGCTGAAGCTGAATACATTGCTGCTGCTAGCTGCTGTGATCAACTGCTATGGATTCAGAATCAGATGTTAGATATGGATTCAACTTAATGAGTACTCCTATCCATATTTACAACAACAGTGTTATCTCCATTATTGAAAATCCGATGAAGCACTCCAAGAAGAGTTGAGATTGAAAAGACAAGAAAAATAGGAAAGACTTCCCACCACAGGCACTGCCTTTCTACAGATGGTGGAGGGTCAAGAATTGGAACCTATAGTCAGATGGAATAGATTACACTTCCCATCAACTAACTCTTTTCAGAAGGCAACAACAGAGGGTATATGTTATCCAAGGTGACAGATTGGATTCCTGTCCAACAAGGATCTGTACAAACTTCTCAGCACCACATGAGGGAAGAACAAGGAGACAGACAAATATTTACTCTCCTGGTGCTGAAAGTTTTCAGAAGCAAAAAAAGTGAAGTTTTGGTAGCACCAGCCTAGGGGGAGTTTGTTGGATCAAGAAGAAGGCTAATGCAATCAAAACTAAGTCATTAGATAATTTTGGTACTGAATGCAAAGGCTTCTGAAGCTTAGCATGGAACTTTCAAAGGTTGTAGAGTTCTTCCAAAGACAAGTCAAAGATCAACTTCCGAAGACGAACTCTACTTCCAAAGTCAAGTGTTTACTTCCGAAGTTCAAGCCTTAGAAGAATGAGCTGAAGACCACTACCGAAGTATGATAAAAAGAAGAAGTCTCCAAGTCTCGGAAGAAGTAGCCTCTTTCGAAGTACTTAATCTTCCAAAGACATTTAACCTTCGGAAGACACTGATACTGTTTGGTCTCTGACACTCCGCTACGGACCTCTGATACTGTTTGGCTTCTTCCTAAAGAGCCAAGCAGTTGACCATATTTTATTCCACTATTCACCTTTTCATGATAGTACATGTTACCAACTTTAGTTTATGACAAAAGGTAAGTCAAAGACATGTCCTGACTACCAAATCTCAGATAAGAATTTATCCAAGATATCTTAAACTTTAGTCTTATAGTATAGACTTTAGGTAGAGGATCCCAGCTGGTATCAAATGTTCAGAGACAAACACTTGAGGTCCCACAATAAAGCCACACTTCAAATCCAACTTCAACTTCATCTACTCCTATCATCACTGTGTCTGAGCCATCCCAAGTCATTCTGCAGATTGACTTAAGGATGCTCAGTGATCTCTACAGACTCTTCACCAGGTTTCTGTTGAGATCTCCACAGATCAGCCAAGCCCAGATGCTGCAATGCTGTACTTTGGAGCTGAAGAACTTTAGAGGCTGACTGCACCTTCCACCAATGTGGAAGAAGTTGGTCAACCTACGGTCCACATGGAACCTAAGATTCATTTCGAAGCGGAAATAGGGACTGATGGCCCAACAACTAAAACAGTTGGGACAGAATCTGCATCTCTTCTAACTTCCGAACCTAAAGTTAAAGCCTCGGAAGAACAAGCTGAATCTTCCGAAGCTGAAATGGAAGCTGCGGAAGGACTATTTAAAATGTCCGAGGAACTGATCATCACAGATGCAATACTTGAAATGGCATCTGAGGTGAACAGCAAGAACTTTCTGAAACTTCCTCCATCAGAGACACCATCTCTACCTCTGTCACAGGCACAACCCTCTCTCCAAGATCCACCACAGTCAAGCACTTCAAAAGACAAATGCAAAAGAAAATTGACTGCGGAAGAGCTTCAGGAAGAGGAGAAGATTGAGAAACTTAAGAAGAAAGGATGACTTCCAACTGAGAAGTTGCTAGCTGCCAGTACAAAAGCAGCTGCAACCAATCAGTAGGGGGTCAACAACAAAAAGAAAAGAGATCATTGACCAACTTATCCAAATAGGAGCTACCAATGAAAAGACACTCCTGCTACCACAAGAGGAGTTGGTAGATCTGGAGAAGGCAACCCGGCTGAAACTTGAAAAAGTAGCCAGGCTGGCCTTGGAGAAAGAAGAAGTAAAACAGAAGGAGGCTTAGCTGCAGCTAAGGAGAGACAGGATAAACTTCCTACTCTCCAGAAGCTTTAATCTTTAATAATTTTCCACAAAATGATGATACGATCCTCTTGCTCTACAAAAAAGAGCAGGATCAAATGGAGAAAAAAGGAAGAAGGCTGCAAGAGAAAAGGCAAAAGAGAAGAAGAAGAAGGAAGAAAAGGATAGGGACACTACAACCAAGAAGCTCACTGAGAAGGCCTGGATGAAAGACTATCTTCGGGCCCATGGCTTCTCTACCAGTCAAGTGGGTCCCATGTCTGAAAAGACACTTCAACGGATTGTCAGTGAAATCAAGGCTGACATCCGGATAGGCAAGAGAAAAGAGATGTACAGAAGGGTAAAGGGGATGACCTTCACTGCAACCACTCCACCTGTACCTGAACCCTCACCCTTCACCATTAAAACCGAATCTTTCACCTCTGAACCTCAACCTACCCAACTACCATCCAAACCATCCTCTCATCCTTCTCAACATCTCTCTCTTGAGGAGTTTAAGGTAATCAAGACCAAGCTCATCAACTGCACTACAATGAGCGAAGTCTAATGTGATGAAGATTCTATCAACATTACCTATGTTGATGGATCCTCTTGTTCCCTCACAAGAGATCAATTTCTTGATTTACCGAGAGGAACACTGGACCAGGCAACTAGACTTCTAGGCCTCAACTCAGATTCATTAAATGATGAAGAGAAGAAATTTAAAAGGAAACTAGTGACTCTGTTGGACACTAAGAAAGAGGACAAGATTCCCAGTCAGTCTCTTGTGCCTATAAAGAACATAGTCCAGTGGAGGTTCGATGAGCTTCTCACAACTTTTTTGTGGAAAGGGATAATGGCGAAGTCAATAGACTTAATGCAACCTCTCTACTACACTCCAGCAGGTTTGATATTGCCGAGTTAGCAGAGAAGCCATTCTCCAACCCCTGCAACTCTGAAGCTGCTGCTCTCATAAGAAATCATCTTAGCAACCTTCACCTAGCCGAGTTAAACTGCAAAAGCCAAGATTGAAGAAGAGTTTAGATTGAAAAGACAGGAAGACAAGGAAAGACCTCCCACCAAAAGCACTGCCTTTTTATAGATGGTGGAGGGTCCAGAATTGGAACCTATAGTCAGATGGGATATGATTACAGTTCCCATCAACTAACTCTTTTCAGAGGGCAACAACAGAGGGTACATGTATCCAAGGTGACAGTCTGGATTTCCTGTCCACCAAGGATCTACACAAACTTCTCAGCACCACATGAGGGAAGAACAAGGAGATAGACAAATATTTACTCTACTTGGTGCTGAAAGTTTTGAGAAGCAGAAACAAGTGAAGTTTTGGTAGCATCGGCCTAGGGGGAGTTTGTTGGATCAAGAAGAAGGCTAATGCAACCAAAGCTAAGTCACTTAGATAGTTTTGGTACTGAATGCAAAGGCTTCCGAAGCTTAGCATGGAAATTCCAAAGGTTGTAGAGTTCTTACGAAGACAAAGTGAAAGATCAACTTCAGAAGACAGAACTTTACTTCCGAAGTCAGTGTATACTTCCGAAGTTCAAACCTTAGAAGAATGAACTGAAGGACCATTTCCGAAGTATGATGAAAAGAAGAAGTCTCCAAACCTCGGAAGAAGCAGCCTCTTTCGAAGTATCAATGGCTTCGGAAGTACTTACTCTTCCGAAGCCATTTAACCTTCGGAAGACACTGCTAAGACCAATGGACACAAGTACGGTCTCTGACACTCCGCTGCGGACCTCTGATACTGTTTGTCTTCTTCCTAAAGAGCCATGCAGTTGACCATACTTTATTCCACTGTTCACCTTTTCATGATAGTATATGTTACCAACTTTAGTTGGTGACAAAAGGTAAGTCAGGGACATGTCCTGACTACCAAATCTCTGATAAGACTTTATCTAGAGGAACCCAACTGGTATCAAATGTTCAGAGACAAACACTTGAGGACCCCCAACAAAGGCACACTTCAACTCCAACTTCAACTTCATCTACTCATAACATCACTGTGTCTGAGCCATCTCAAGTCATTCTGTAGATTGACTCAAAGATACTCAATGATCTCTACAGACTCTTCACCAAGTTTCTGTTGAGATCTCCACAAATCAGCCAAGCCCAGATGCTGCAATGCTCTACTTTGGAGCTGAAGAACTTTAGAGTCTGACTGCACCTTCTACTACTGTGGAAGAAGTTGGTCAACCTAAGGTCCACATGGAACCTAAGATTCATTTCGAAGGGGAAATAGGGACTGATGGCCCAGCAACTGAAACAGTTGGGACAGAATCTGCATCTCCTCTAACTTCCGAAGCTAAAGTTAAAGCCTCGGAAGAACAAGCTGAATCTTCCGAAGCTGAAAATGAAGCTGCGGAAGGACTGTTTAAAATGTCCGAGGAAATGATCATCACAGATACAATACTTGAAATGGCATCTGAGGTGAACAGCGAGGACATTCTGAAACTTCCTCCATCACAGACACCATCTCTACCTCTGTCACAGTCAGAACCCTCACTCCAAGATCCACCACAGTCAAGCACTTCAAAAGACAAATGCAAAAGAAAATTGACTGCGGAAGAGCTTCAGGAAGAGGAGAAGATTGAGAAACTTAAGAAGAAAGGACGACTTCCAACTGAGAAGTTGCTAGCTGCCAGTACAAAAGCAGCTGCAACCAATCAGTAGGGGGTCAACAACAAAAGAAGAGAAGAGATCATTGACCAACTTATCCAAATGGGAGCTGCCAATGAAGAGACACTCCTGCTACCACTATAGGAGTTGGTGGATCTGGAGAAGGCAACCCAGCTAAAACTTGAAAAAGAAGCCAGGTTGGCCTTGGAGAAAGAAGAAGAAAAACAGAAGGAGGCTGAGCTGCAGCTAAGGAGAGACAGGATAAAGTTCCTACTCTCTAGAGGCTTTAATCTTCAAGAAGTTTCTCCACAGAATGATGATACAATCCTCTAGCTCTACAACAAAGAGCATGATCAAATAGAGAAAGAAAGGAAGAAGGCTGCAAGAGAAAAGGCGAAAGAGAAGAAGAAGAAGGAAGAAAAGGATAGGGACACTGCAACCAAGAAGCTCACTGAGAAGGCCTGGATGAAAGACTATCTTTGGGCCCATGGCTTCTCTAGCAGGAAGTGGGTTCCATGTCTGAAAAGACACTTCAACGGATTGTCAGTGAAATCAAGGCTGATATCCGGATGGGGAAGAGAAAAGAGATGTACATAAGGGTAAAGGGGATGACCTTCACTGCAACCACTCCACCTCAACCTAAACCCTCACCCTCACCCTTCACCATTAAACCGAACCTTTCACCTCTGAACCTCAACCTACCCAACTATCATCCAAACCATCCCCTCAGCCTTCTCAACATCTCTCCCTTGAGGAGTTTAAGGTAATCAAGACCAAGCTCATCAATTGCACTACTCTGAGCGAAGTCTCATGTGATGAAAATTCTATCAACATTACCTATGTTGATTGATCCTCTTGTTCCCTCATAAGAGATCAATTTCTTGATTTACCTAGAGGAACACTGGACCAGGCAGCTAGACTTCTAGGCCTCAACTCAGATTCATTAAATGATGAAGAGAAGAAAATTAAAAGGAAACTGGTGACTCTGCTGGATACTAAGAAAGGGACAAGATTCCCAGTCAGTCTCTTGTGCCTATAAAGAACATAGTCCAGTGGAGGTTCGATGAAGCTTCTCACAACTTTGTTGTGGAAAGGGAGAATGGCGAAGTCAATAGACTTAATGCAACCTCTCTACTACACTCCAGCAGGTTTGATATTACTGAGTTAGCAGAGAAGCCATTCTCTAACCCCTCTAACTCTGAAGCTGCTTCTCTCATCAGAAATCATCTTAGCAGCCTTCACCTAGCCGAGTTAAATGCAAACGCCAAGATTGAAGAAGAGTTTAGATTGAAAAGACAGGAAGACAAGGAAAGACCTCCCACCAAAGGCACTGCCTTTCTACAGATGGTGGAGGGTCCAGAATTGGAACCTATAGTCAGATGAGAATATGATTATAGTTCCCATCAACTAACTCTTTTCAGAGGGCAACAAGAGAGGGTACATGTTATCCAAGGTGACAGACTGGATTTCCTGTCCACCAAGGATCTGTACAAACTTCTCAGCACCATATGAGGGAAGAACAAGGAGATAGACAAATATTTACTCTCCTTGGTGCTGAAGGTTGTGAGAAG
Source organism: Flaveria trinervia (assembly GCA_025506515.1). Classification (NCBI taxonomy): domain Eukaryota; kingdom Viridiplantae; phylum Streptophyta; class Magnoliopsida; order Asterales; family Asteraceae; genus Flaveria; species Flaveria trinervia. The sequence continues at coordinate 569,308 of CM046447.1, read as the reverse complement.
CATAAACAAGTGAAGTTTTGGTAGCATCGGCCTAGGGGGAGTTTGTTGGATCAAGAAGAAGGCTGATGCAACCAAAACTAAGTCACATAGATACTTTTGGTACTGAATGCAAAGGCTTCCGAAGCTTAGTATGGAACTTCCAAAGGTTGTAGAGTTCTTCCGAAGACAAAGTGAAATATCAACTTCATAAGACAGAACTCTACTTTCGAAGTCAAGTGTATACTTCCAAAGTTAAAGCCTTAGAAGAATGAATTGAAGACCACTTCTGAAGTATGATGAAAAGAAGAAGTCTCCAAGCCTAGGAAGAAGCAGCCTCTTCCGAAGTATAAATGGCTTCGGAAGTACTTACTCTTCCAAAGCCATTTAACCTTCAGAAGACACTACTATGACCAGTGGATCCCAGCTGGTATCAAATGTTCAGAGACAAACACTTGAGGTCCCACAACAAAGCCACACTTCAACTCCAACTTCAACTTCATCTACTCCTATCATCACTGTGTCTAAGCCATCTCAAGTCATTCTGCAGATTGACTCAAGGATGCTCAATGATCTCTACAGACTCTTCACCAGGTTTCTGTTGAGATCTCCATAGATCAGCCAAGCCCAGATGCTGCAATGTGGTACTTTGGAGCTGAAGAACTTTAGAGGCTGACTGCACCTTCCACCATGTGGAAGAAGTTGGTCAACCTACGGTCCACATGGAACCTAAGATTCAATTCGAAGGGGAAATAGGGACTGATGGCCCAGCAACTGAAACAGTTGGGATAGAATCTGCATCACTTCTAACTTCCGAAGCTAAAGTTAAAGCCTCAGAAGAACAAGCTGAATCTTCGAAGCTGAAATGGAAGCTGCGGAAGGACTATTAAAATGTCCGAGGAACTGATCATCACAGATGCAACACTTGTAATGGCATCTAAGGTGAACAACGAGGACTTTCTGAAACTTCCTCCATTAGAGACACCATCTCTACCTCTGTCACAGGCACAACCCTCTCTCCAAGATCCACCACAGTCAAGCACTTCAAAAGACAAATGCAAAAGAAAATTGACTGCGGAAGAGCTTCAGGAAGAGGAGAAGATTGAGAAACTTAAGAAGAAAGGATGACTTCCAACTGAGAAGTTGCTAGCTGCCAGTACAAAAGCAGCTGCAACCATCATGAGGGGGTCAACAACAAAAGAAGAAAAGAGATCATTGACCAGCTTATCCAAATGGGAGCTGCCAATGAAGAGACACTTCTGCTACCACTAGAGGAGTGGTGGATCTAGAGAAGGCAACCCGATTGAAACTTGACAAAGATGCTAGGTTGGCCTTGGAGAAAGAAGAAGAAAAAAAGAAGGAGGCGGAGCTGTAGCTAAGGAGAGACAGGATAAACTTCCTACTCTCAAGAGGCTCTAATCTTCAAGCATTTTCTCCACAGAATGATGATACGATCGTCTGGCTCTATAACAAAGAGCAGGATCAAATGGAGAAAGAAAGGAAGAATGCTGCAAGAGAAAAGGCAAAAGAGAAGAAGAAGAAGTAAGAAAAGGATAGGGACACTGCAACCAAGAAGCTCACTAAGAAGGCCTGGATGAAAGACAATCTTCGGGCCCATGGCTTCTCTGACAGGCAAGTGGGTCCCATGTCTGAAACGACACTTCAACGGATTGTCAGTGAAATCAAGGCTGACATCCGGATAGGGAAGAGAAAAGAGATGTATAGAACGGTAAAGGGGATGTCCTTCACTGCAACCACTCTACCTCAACCTGAACCCTCACCCTCACCCTTCACCATTAAAACCGAAACTTTCACCTATGAACCTAACCTACCCAGCTACCATCCAAACCATCCCCTCAGCCTTCTCAACATCTCTCTCAGGAGGAGTTTAAGGTAATCAAGACCAAGCTCATGAACTGCACTACTCTGAGCGAAGTCTCATGTGATGAAGATTCTATCAACATTACCTATGTTGATGGATCCTCTTGTTCCCTCACAAGAGATCAATTTCTTGATTTACCTAGAGAAATACTGGACCAGGCAGCTAGACTTCTTGGCCTCAACTTAGAGTCATTAAATGATGAAGGGAAGAAACTTAAAAGGAAACTGGTGACTCTGCTGGACACTAAGAAAGAGGACAAGATTCCCAGTCAGTCTTTTGTGCCTAGAAAGAACATAGTCCAGTGGAGGTTCGATGAAGCTTCTCACAACTTTGTTGTGGAATGGGAGAATGGCGAAGTCAATAGACTTAATGCAACCTCTCTACTACACTCCAGCAGGTTTGATATTGCTGAGTTAGCAGAGAAGCCATTCTCCAACCACTCCAATTCTGAAGCTGGTGCTCTCATCAAAAATCATCTTAGCAGCCTTCACCTAGCCGAGTTAACTGCAAAGGCAAAGGTCGTAGAAGAGTTTAGATTGCAAAGACAGGAAGACAAGGAAAGACCTCCCACCAAAGTCACTGCCTTTCTACGGATGGTGGAGGGTCCAGAATTGGAACCTATAGTAAGATGGGAATATCATTACAGTTCCCATCAACTAACTCTTTTCAGAGGGAAACAACAGAGGGTACATGTTATCCAAGGTGACAAACTGGATTTCCTGTCCACCAAGGATCTGTACAAACTTCTCAGCACCACATGAGGGAAGAACAAAGAGATAGACAAATATTTACTCTCCTTGGTGCTGAAAGTTTTGAGAAGCAGAAACAAGTGATGTTTTGGTAGCATCGGCCTAGGGGGAGTTTATTGGATCAAGAAGAAGGCTAATGAAACCAAAACTAAGTCACTTAGATAATTTTGGTACTGAATGCAAAGGCTTCTGAAGCTTAGCATGGAACTTCCAAAGGTTGTGGAGTTCTTCCGAAGACAAAGTGAAAGAGCAACTTCAGAAGACAGAACTCTACTTCTGAAGTCAAGTGTATACTTACGAAGTTCAAGCCTTAGAAGAATGAACTGAAGGCCACTTCCAAAGTATGATGAAAAGAAGAAGTCTCCAAGCCTCGGAAGAAGCAGCCTCTTCCGACGTATAAATAGCTTCGGAAGTACATACTCTTCCGAGTCCATTTAACCTTCGGAAGACACTGCTATGACCAGTGGACACAAGTATGGTCTCTGACACTCCGCTGCGGACCTCGGATACTGTTTGTCTTCTTCCTAAAGAGCCATGCTGTTGACCGTACTTTAATCCGCTGTTCACCTTTTCATGATAGTACATGTTACCAACTTTAGTTGGTGACAAAAGGTAAGTCAGGGACATGTCCTGACTACAAAATCTCAGATAAGACTTTATCCGAGATACCATAAACTTTAGTCTGCTAGTATAGACTTTAGCTAGAGGATCCCAGCTGGTATCAAATGTTCAAAGAGAAACACTTGAGGACCCCCAACAAAGCCACACTTCAACTCCAACTTCGACTTCATCTACTCCTATCATCACTGTGTCTTAGCCATCTCAAGTCATTCTGCAGATTGACTCAAAGATGCTCAGTGATCTCTATAAACTCTTCACCAAGTTTCTGTTGAGATATCCACAGATCAGCCAAGCCCAGATGCTGCAATGCTCTACTTTAGAGTTGAAGAACTTCAGAGTCTGACTGTACCTTCTACTATTGTGGAAGAAGTTGGTCAACCTAAGGTCCACATTGAACCTAAGATTTATTTCGAAGGGGAAATGGGCAGCAACTAAAACAGTTGGGACATAATCTGCATCTCCTCTAACTTCCGAAGCTGAAGTTAAAGCCTCGGAAGAACAAGCTGAATCTTCCGAAGCTGAAATGGAAGCTGTGGAAGGACTGTTTAAAATGTCCGAGGAACTGATCGTCATAGATGCAATACTTGAAATGGCATCTTAGGTGAAAAGCGAGGACTTTTTGAAACTTCCTCCATCACAGACACCATCTCTACCTCTCTCACAGTCACAACCCTCTCTCCAAGAACCACCACAGTCAAGCACTTCAAAAGACAAAGGCAAAAGATAACTGACTGTGTATGGATTTAAGTGGACAAGTATACTGATAATCATTGTGGCTGCAAGTTTTAAATGTCCAAATCAATGTGTGTGTCTTATAGTACTAGTATGATTTCCTTAATTTGCTAATGATTCACGATGAAGACAAGAATCTAGCATCAAATAATTTTGGTAACACGTCTTGAATGAACTGATTACCTGTATGATTCCATAATGTATCGTTCCACTTATGTTCAAAATAATTTGAAGTTGCCTGTTCAAAAATAAATCTGTTAGATTTCTATCTTAGGATATCCACCTTACACAAAATCACAAAAGCATTTTTAGTTCTGTCTTTTAATTTTAGGTGTCTAAATATTTAGTCAATTTTGTTTATAACGTCGGACTATGCCGTGGAATTCAATCTGGGATTTAATCACTTAAAAGGGTCACTTCTGAGGTGACCAAACGTGTTTTCAACTGTTAAATGGGTCACGTCTGAGGTGACAAAATGTGTTTTGTTTTAAAGGATCACGACTGAGGTGATCAAAAGTTTTCAAAGTTAAAATGATCATGTCTGCGATGATCGAATGCTCAAAATGTTATATCAAAAGTTAAAAGGGGTTAAGTGTCAAATGGGCATAAAGTCAAAATCATGAGTATGATCCATTCACATGACTGGACCATGAGTATGTACCAGTCGTACGATTGGACCATACTTATGCACTAGTCAACCAAAAGGAGCATGAGTATGAACCATTCACACGACTGGCTTACAAGATTCAGCCAGTCGCTTGAATGGAGTTGTCCGATTGAGTTAGTCTCCCGACTGAAACCTAGTCGGACAACTGAATGTGATGGACTGAACCAATCGCACGACTGAGATCCAATCGTGCGAATGAAAAAAGAGAATGGATCCAGTCACTCGATTGGAACCAGATTCAATATAAATAGGGCTATAGTCAGTCACATATACTCATCACTCCTCAGTCACCCTAAAATCACTATAATGTCGTTACTCTACCCAATTTTCTTCTGACCTTGCCAGACTTCAAATTGCTATATTCTGACGATCCATAATGTTTATACAGGTACAATGCGGTGCAATCTACTCAAATGGAATTCGATTTGTGACCTAATTAACCGATTTCTGGCCTAACATAGAACCGAGACTTAGTTGGATTAATAAACTAATAAAACTAAGTTAAGTGTTGAAATCAAGGCTATTAGGTGCTATGTAGGGTGATTGCGAGTCTAATGAGCCAAACCACAATATCTAATATTAAGATCAACTCAAAATTTGAATTTCAATTGAACAGACAGTCTGTCATGCGATTGGACACCTTGATGAACTCCAATCGCATGACTGAGCTGGGCGAATGACTCAATCGGTTGATTAAAAGAGGCGTATGAGCTCAGTCGCCCGACTGAAATCAGTCGCAGGCCCAGTCAACCGACTGAACTCAGTCGCTAATCAGTCGCCCGATTGAGCTAAGTCGCATGATAAGTCAACCGACTGAACTCAGTCGTATGGTTCAATCGCACGGTTGAACCAGACAAATCTCAAACAATTTAGAGTGAATCGATTTCTGTTATGTGTTGATCTAATATATATGTGTCTTGTGTTACATAGTTATGGCAAATTGGTGGGCCATCAACACCAAGCACAATATCTGTGCTCATTTGGATGCCACCACTCGGAACACTGCCGAGTTTGCTGACATCATTGCTTTTCTAAAGAGATCAAGGATACACAGAGCGATATCTACACCATGCACTCCCTACAGGTCTATACAGCAGGCCTTTTGGGAGGGTGCATCGGTTGACCGATCTAGTGAGCCCTACTGCATTCGGAGCACCATCTTTGGGCAAGAGATAGAGGTGATAGTGGTAGACCTTCGATATGTACTGTACCTGGGTGATGATGCTGCTCACCCAACTAAGTTACACCCACTAACTGTGAGGGGATGTTTTCTCAGGATGAGGTACTCCGGGGATATCAATACAGGTATGCTAAACAAAAGCAACCTGTGTCCCCAGTTCAAGTACTTAGCACACGTCATCCTCAAGTGCATTGCGTTAAGAAGGGGTGGATTTTATGACTTATCTGACTAAATCCAGAATGCCTACGTGGCATTGGTGCTGAATCACTCCTTCAACTTCTCTAACATTATATTTGCATACCTGATCGAGAATCTTGAGGCCAAAGGTAATGAAGGCTTCTGTATGTACCCAAGATTCTTACAGATGATTATATATGAGAAGCTTCCTTCGCTACCTAAGGAGAGCCATGATGCAGTATCTCTCAAGATTACGGATGACACAACTCTCAGGAGAATGAAGGTCTACAGGGGAAAGCAAGTCAAACCCCTTGTGAGGAGACTGTTCGGGCACCTGGCCCGGGAGGATTACATGGCACCGGCAAGGCGTAAGTGGTGCCACGAGGAGAGTGACTCAGATGTTGAGCAGATTGCTCTTCCATCTGATGACTCCGGTGATGATGACCGTGGCACTGGTGGAGACTCTGGCCCCGCTGCTTCTAGGCCACCACTACACATGTTACACCTCCACCACCCACTCATGGAGATGCCACCATCGCCAGTTTCCATTAGGATTTTTGCCCTCCTGATGAGGAGGAGGAGAGTGATGAGGAGCCACTAACAAGGATGGTGGGCAGCAGGGTGGTTGCCACCGAACGAGGTATTCGGGAGGTTGGAAGACGCCCTAGCGAGTCTGGGGAGACTGCTGTAGATCCTAGTTACACCTGATCAGCTCAGCAGCATCCTAGGGGGAGCATCCTCCTCAAGGGGCATGAGGAGAAAAAGGATGGCTCAGCGCTATGGGATGAAGTCTAAGAGGAGGAGGATGACATTCATCATTACCACCACCATAGCCTCCACTACCACCGTTCCACCCACCACCAGTATCACCATTCCACCCACCACCACTACCACCATTCCACCCACTACCACTACCACAGCTACCATCACCACTACTACCACCTCACCCACCATCAATACCACAACCACTCCACCACCTATCTACACCACCTCCACCACCACTACAGCTTACCCATCACCACCCATGCATATACCACCACCTATATACACCACTTCCACCACCACCAGCCACCAAGCTGGTCCCTCATCCCATACCACATTCACCACTGGATCACCTTTACCTCCCAGTGGGGTAGAGGAACAGCTGTCGGCACTAAATCGTATGGTGCTGAAGCTGTTAGCTGCCAATAACGAGAAGAGTGCATAGCTACGACAGCTGATGGAGCTAACTGCTACTCAATCACGGCAGATCTCCCAGCAGGTAGAGGAGATCGCCTAACTCAAAGAGCATAAAGCCGAATCAACAAAGAAGATTGAAGAGTTAAGAGTCATCTAATAGATCTGTCATGCTCAAGCTTAAAGGATCCAAAGAAGAGCCCCTGAAGATCAGAGAAGATGATGACGATGGTGATGACGATGATAAAGAGGATGAGGATGACACAGAGGATGGAGGAGATGATGACGAAGGAGGAGATCCATCTACTTCGGGTGCCCAAGAAGCTAGTGAGAGGCGGACTAAAAAGAATCAAGATCAGGGGGCCTCAGCATCAGCCCTGACAGCAGAGGAACACATGATTCATGACAAATGTATTGCATAGATGTTTATGTAGTTTAAATCATGTGTAATTGAATATTGTATGAAAATTATGTAATGAATGGTTGTATATATATTTGATTATTTAACCGTCTTGATTATCTACTAATGAATGATGTGTTACATGTTTTAAATCAAGCAGATCCAAATTATCACCGAGATGAATACGATATTGCTCTCCTGCAACAGATCAAGACTCAGTTCATAATGATACTTGATCTGCAAGGGATTGTCAGGAGGTCGGTGAGCTATACTCTCAAAGAAGGAGAAATCATTCACGACCTCATTGATGAGCAACTGGCAGAGATGTTCCGGTTAAATCCAGATGAATTGGTTCAAGATGCTCTTACCGTCAATGTTGCTAATGATGACAAGCTCACCGATGTTGATCAAATAGAGATAGAAGACGTCACAGCACAACACTATCCTGAATATACTGATCGAGAGGGAAATGTGGTTCCTGATTTTGGAGACACACTCGATAGTGATATGTATGCTAAACTAGATACGATGGAGAGGGAGACCGAGAAATCAGAAAGCCAAGCCCAAGCCTCGGATGCTGATGTTGAGATCAAAAATGCTGAATGGGTGGCTTGCTTTGCAGAGATCCGTGCCCAACACTCAGCGCCAAAACCAAGTGCCTACGCCAAGCTCTACATAGTAAAAAGGCATCTAAAGGTGTCTGGCAAGATTACAGCGTGGGCTTACTTTGAGGATCTTAATTATATGCCGTGAAGAGGGAAAAGGGAATCGAGTACTTCAAATTTACACATAATCTGAAGACTCTTCCTAGTTTTGAGCTTAACCATTTGGCATGCCTGAACCAACTATATGCTGACCCCAGGAAGATGTAAGGCTGGTTTGAAGCTGCATTGAAGAAAGAATACTACACTCGATAGGTTAACTTCAAGCCTCAACAACCTACGAGGTATATTAGAAGGTCGGAGGTGGACCCAAGGACTGGGAAACCCAAAGTGGTGCTGAAGTAGAGTCCTCCGCGCACTATGTCAAAGATCCCCATGAAGGTAATGCCACAGGACTTCACTCCCCACTTCAAGTGGTGGTATTATGACTGGAGAACAGGAGAACTGGTCATCGTGTTGCAGAAAGAGAGCAAAATGGAGACCATTTGGGCATTTGACCCTATGTGGCTAACTAACTTGTCAACAAGTGATGTTTATACTTTATACAGGTGGCCATTATTCTATGATCCGCAGGATATTGTACAAGCTCTCTAGTTCCAAAATGTGATACGACTCTGTTTTGCATTCGAGATACATGCTGGAGCCACAGTCGAGGAGAGGCATAAGAAGTTTGACGAGCTAATGAAGGATGCCAGACAATGAAGGAAACTAGGTCCAGAGGGGAGTTTTTTGATTCATATGTACCTAGTTTACGATCTTAATGTAATATGTCTGTCATGTCCTAAATGTAATGAAACGAATGTGTTGAATGAAACAGAATATGTGGTTATTGATATTAATGTTTAATGTTTATAATTTATTAACGCATATTGAACTAACCATATAGGTTCGTGGTTGTTTGAATAGATCTTTGTCAAGTTATGATTGAGAAACATGTTCAAACTTAGTCGTATGAAGTCTTCATGCGAATGGACTATACGCATGAATACTTCATGCTAATGGACTAGTTGAACGATTGAACCAGGAGACTAGATCAGTCGCACGACTGAGACATACGGATGACTCAATCACACGACTGAACCTTTAGTCGTGTGATTGATTCAGTCACATGCTTTAGTGGCACGACTGAACCATGATAACGGTCCAGTCGTACGATTGACTAACCCTAACCTATAAATACCACTTAATTCGTGGAAAAACGGAACACTTGGAATATTTTGACTCCTAATCGTCCTATAGCCGTCCAGAGACTTCTTAGAACCTGTTCCAAGTTCATAGATCTCACTAAATCGGTTTGCAATCATTCTTAACGTTTAGATTCAATCTAAGATAGATTCTATATGCGTTCTCACTTGTTGGATCACCAATCAAATAAGATTCCGCACTATTTGAGTTGGTACACATGTAAATTAGTTAGTACTCTGTTCTGTACACGGTCCTAACAATATAATTGACTAGACACAAACATAATCAATTGTAGAGTCAAAAGACAGATTGCCTTTTGACTAGTGACTATGACAAGCCATAGCTCACATCCTTATCTATTACAAAAAGGATAAAGTACATGAAGTAGAAAGTTACAGACTCAAGACCTCAATGTACAGTTACCAAAAGCATGGACCTTTTCACCGACTCATGTAAGTTGGTGACTTTACAGAGATGCAATAGAAAGAGATGCAATGGAAAGGTGTCCAGCTTTATGGAATAGTACATCAGATAAAGCATGTTGCTAAAAGTCTGCGGAAAAAATCTGCCTTCATAGTTGAGGCTTCGGAAGACTTTGTCTCTCAAGCTTCAGAAGACTTCATCTTTGGCTCAGGAAGATATTGGTCTTGGCTTCAGAAGATTTCACACTTAGAATATTTCTGTTGTATGTGTGAAACTTTTGAAGCATTCTTCTTCAGTACTTGTGCAACATGCATGCATAAAGACTTTGGTTGCTTTAGCTTCTATGCATATTCTCTACAAACTCCCCCTAGCCTGATGCTACCAAAACTCTTGAAGACTTTAGATATCAACAGTCATCATCAAGATGACAACGGGCCCTTTCTTCATAAGATGATCAGGATCCTTAGGACTATCAAAATGTCTTCTCATGTCAAAGAGATCATGCAGAGGCAACTGAAACATATCTTGCCAAGTGTAGACATTCTCAATGCCATGATCTCTGATGACGTGCCACTTTTCTAGATTTGTAGCGTATGTCCTAACAGGATGGTCTTTCTGATGCAATAGGAGCTATTGAAATGGGAGATGATAGAGCATCCTCTGGATGCACATCCTCAGGATGTTTTGACTCATCCTGAGGTTTAGAAAAGGATGCAGTCTTCTTCTTCTTCTTCTTCTTCTTCTTTGTCTTTGGTTTAGAAGTCATCCTTTTCATTCTCTTTGCAAAGTTTAACTAAGAAGACTAGCCTCCAGTACCTGATTGATCTTCATTGTCTTTCTTAGTTAGGTCTTCAATTCTCATAGGTTTAGATTGAGAGTGAGTTTGACCCTGCTATGGATCATAAGATGAAGCTTGCTGAGATTCAGCAGGAGGTCCAGGTTGTGATTCTCTGGTTATTCAACCTTAACCTCCACTTCAGGTGGGGCTTGACTTGGAGGGGAATGTAAGTCAACCAGCTCTCCACTCTTGATCTTCTGCTTGATCACCCTGATATGCTCATCCATAGTGGATAGAGACATGGGGCCAAATCTCCTTCCGGAGAATCCATACAACTTCAAGAAGCTCATCATCCTTTGCCTGTCAGCAGACTTCTTCATATTTTTTTGGATGACGGCTCTTGTCTTAGCATCTTCTTCCCTTAGCTTTCTCTTGGTTGTCTTTCTTTCCTTGACTATCTCAAGTTTGAGTTGTTTGAGATACTCAAACTCAACATATTCATAGGACAAGGGAAGAAGTGCTTCTTCCTGATAGAGGCATGTGGCACTCAGGTAGTTGATCATCTTGATCCTATCTTCTTCTTTATCTACCTGAGGTTGTTGTTGAACCACATCCTCTTGTGTGGGACTTTCTTGAACTGGGGAGAGGGTAGGCATATACTTGTACAATCTTTTGTTTCTTCTGTCTTCTTTGATTTGTACTATAAGCTCTGCATCTTCTGCCTCCTTCTTCTCCCTTGACCTTTCCAGGTCAATCAGTTCATTCAATTCTTCCAAGGGGAGAGAGATGACATTGTCTATATCATAGTTCCTAGTCTGCAGATAGTTTATCCTGACTGCCCTTAACTCATCATTCTGAGTATCTGGTCTAGGGGCAGCCCTGATTGCAGTCTTCATAAGTCTAGTAGACGCAGAAAAGGAACCTTCTCCCCTCAACTTCCTTTTCCTCTCTCTCTTCTCCTCCTCAATCTCCTTAGATGTCATTTTTCTTTTCCCTTTGTCACTCACAGACCTTTGAGACTTAGGGTGGAGAGAGCTTTGGCCTTCATTGCTTGATGCAGCTTCTAAGCTCTGGCCAGAGAGAGGTTGAGAAAAATCTTCACTAGCAGGTGTCTCAGAAAGGGCATTGATCTCTGCAGCAGTTGTTGGTGATAAGACTGGGCTCTTAGGTTCTGTCACTAGGCTTTTAGTCAAGGTTTCCCATATGAAGCAAATCTTAGGTTCTGCCTTAACATCCAGTTGACCGATGACATTGCTTGATTGCCATAGTCTTCTTCTTAGGCTGAACTCTGCAGTGATCCTGTCTTGGATTATTTGTGCCACCTTATCAGCTTGTCTTGATTGGCTTGGATTGATAAGTGGCATGTTGACTAAATCCAAACCTTCATAGAAGTTCATGGTATGAAAGTTGAAAATCTCTTGTTGCCCTTGAACTCTTATGATGATTAGGCTTTCCTGTTGCTGTTATACGTCCACCCAAAGATGTGATTGGAAGATGGTGGAGATGACATAGACCTTGGTATCCCATCCTCAAAAAGACTCTGTATGAAGGAGTCTGTGTAGTCCACATCAATGTAAATTTGAGGAGGTTGCTGAGAATGCACAATTTCAAGTGAAGATGGTGAGTCCTCAGTGTGCATTCTCTATGAAGAACTCCCAGGTTCGGTAGCTGTAATGACTTTCTCCCCCTTTTTGGTAGCATCACCCACTTGCATAGGTGAGCTAGGAGTTAGATCAATCACATCCATAGTTTCTTGTGTTCCTGGTTGAGCTCTTCTTAAGGGTCTCCCAACTAGATTTTCCTAAAGATAAGAAATCTCAAGTTGCTGATCATTGATCCTATTGTGTAAGGTAGTCACCTGAGATTCAAGGTGACTAACCTTGGAGACTAAATAGGTGCATGTTTTAGATAGTTTGTGCACCTTTAGTCTTACATTCCCCTCATCTTCATCAGAAGAATCATTGCAAGATGGGATGATTGGAACAGAGTCCTCACTCTCACCAGCAACTTCAGGTTCTTGGCTTCTAGATTTCCTCTTATCACAGGTAGTCTTAGTTGAGATGACAGTGGGCTGAGTTGCCATGGTTGGGGTCTTAGTGATGTAATCACTTTCAAAAGTGAGAGCCTCTTCCATATGGACATCCTGAACAGGTTTAGAAGTGTCCACCTCAGTAGTAGGTGATTGATGGGGGTATAAATAGGAGCCTCAGAAGCACTCATCTCTCTTTGAGTAGGGGAAAAGAAGAGAGAATCATGGTACTCACTGAAACCTAGATCTTCATCAGTATAGAAGTCAAGGTTGGGGATTGGTTGGTTTAGATCTAAAGGCTGGGGATGGTAACTGTCCCCTCAAGGTTGATCACCTGAGTGTGCAGACTCAGAGTGATGGCTTAAGGCAGTTTGGCTTATGAGCTCATCAGGCTGAGCATGTGGAACCTCAACACTAATTCTTGAAAAGATGGGAGTGGTATGCTCCTTAAGAGAAGTGGGAGCTCGAGTGTCCACTTCTTCCTGTATGGGTGAGTGTATGGGGGCCTCCACAGACAGAATAGTTTGAGCAGGGGTTCGTTTGGATTTTCTTTTGTAGGTGAGGGTGATTTGTGGCTGTTTAAGTGGTTAGGAAGTAGAAGGTGTGGGTTCAACATTAGTTGATATTGCTAAGTTGTCACCTTGAGCAATAAGCTCTAACATTTTTGGGACCAGGGCTGTTTCTATCCCAGAAAAACCAACAGTGGGTTTTCTTAGTATTTTAAAGATTCTGGGCTTCATCTGTCCCAATTTAAGAATGTTACCTATTCCTATTAACTGTGAGCCCAGTTCACAATTAAGAATGTACTGGACATATCTAGGGAACATGTAATATTATAAGGAGTCCAAGTTTGCAAGCAAGTTAGTGTAAACAAACTAAGAATACCTAAAATTTACCCCCTGAATCATTCCATGGATAATGAAGGAAAGATCCTCAGGAATCTGGTCCCATCCACCATGCTTGTTTGATAAGCTGTGGATGACCACATGGAGCAGGAATCTCCAATAGGATGAGACCTTCCCTTTCCTGAAGGTCTTGACAGAGTAATCTCCCTCATACCCTATCTGCTCAAAAGAATGATTAATAGATTCCTAGGGCAGAACTAATCACCTTCTTCATCATCCAGCTGAAGATGCATGTTGATGATGGTCGGAGTGATGAAGACTGTTCTCCCCTGCACTGTGGCAGATAGTGCCTTTTGCCCGTCTATTTTGACCTCTTAGCAGGTCTTCCAGAATTCAAGTAGATGATCCACATAAAGTGGAGGGAGGTGAGGTAGTTAGACAGAGCTAAGAAGCAACAAACCTCTGAGAAATGAGGATCTTTCTCAAAGCTTAACAGAGCAACCTGATTGTGTTGTTTGTGGAGCTACATGGTAAAGTTCGAATCATTTTTGTGAGTGGGGTTGGCCATTGTGAGGTAGCTTAAGGATGAAGAAAGAAAGAAGAAAGAAATTTCAAAGAGAAATTTGGGATTTTAGGTTTGGAGGAAGAAGCAGATGATAGAAAGAGGGGGAAACCATTGGGTTTATATGTGAAAAAGGATTTCAAATAAAGTTTAATGAAAGAGGATAAACTTTGAAATCTGCAAGTGGTCCCAACTCTGAAAAAGTAGTTCACTTTTGCTGAAAAAGTAGTTTTCTTGGAAGTCAAAAAGCTTCCGAAGGTAAATTATATTCGGAAGTTTTAATGAAAAAGCTTTCAAAGCTAAAATGACTTCAGAAGAATTTCCTAAGAGTTTAGAAAATTTTGCTTGGAAAGAGAAATTAAGATTTCAAAGCTTTGTACACAAAAGAACAAAGCTTTCGAGAGTTAATTTTACTTCAGAAGAAAAAGGTCCTTAAAAACATATAAGTGTTTGAGGCAAGTGTTTAAGCTTTGGAAGATATTACAGAAATCTCTTCCAAAGGTGAAATTTCTTAGAGAGTTATTTGTTTTGAAGGTATGATTTTCTTCCGAAGGTAAAAACATATCTTCCGAAGGATCAGAAATTTTCAAAAATCTAAGGAAAGTCTTCAAAAAGATTTTCACCAAAGAAAACAAGAGCTTATGAAAGTGATGAACTAGACAACTTAGGACAAACATATTTTAAGAAATAATAAGAAGTAGTTTTACGAAAAACCTACTCAAAGTTGATCATCCCAATAGCTTATATTAGATATTTAAATCTTTGTTCATCAAAAGCATTTGTAAACATATCAGCATATTGTTCATCTGTGTGCACTTTGACTAGTTTGAGTAACCTCTTATCATAATTATCTCTTATTAAATGATACCTGATATTTATGTGTTTGGTCCTTGAGTGATGTACAGGGTTCTCTATGATTGAGATAGCACTATTGTTGTCTTTGAGGTATCTTAGAATCCTTTTGATAGTGATGAGGTGAGACATCTTAGGGTTGGCTTGATGTCTTGCACAAACATATGTAGGAAACATGATATCAGGCTTGCTAGCTATAAGATACATAAGAGACCCAATCATAGCCCTATATAAGTGTTCATCTACACACTCCCCCTCAAGATCTGGTCCAAGGGAGTGGTTTCTGGCTATGGGTGTCTTAGCAATCTTACAATCAGTCATGTTGAACCTCTTAAGTATGTCCTGAACATACTTTGACTAACTAATGAATATTCCATCTTCAACTTGCTTCACTTGAATTCCCAGAAAAAAACTAAGTTGCCCCATGGCACTCATTTCAAATCTATCCTTCATCAGCTTCTCAAAGTCTTTGCAAAGCTTTGGATTAGTTGAACCAAATATGATGTCATCTACATACACTTGAACTAGCAATATGTCATTTCCCTGTCCTTTGATGAAGAGAGTTCCATCTATATTACCTTTCTTGTATCCATGTTTACAAAGGTACTGAGATAGAGTCTTATATCACTTCCTGGGTGCCTGATGCAGCCCATAAAGAGCTTTGTCAAGCTTGCAGACATAATCAGGATGATCAGAATCTGCAAAACCAGGTGGTTGTTTGACATACACCTCTTCATCAATCACTCCATAAAGAAAAGCACATTTCACATCAAGTTGAAAGACCTTGAAGTTTTTGGATGCAGCAAATACCAGAAATATCCTAACAGCTTCTAGTCTTGCTACAGGAGCAAAGACATCAGTGTAGTCAATTCCTTCTTCTTATGTGTACCCTTAAACAACTAGCCTAGCTTTGATCTTGATGATAATGCCTTTCTCATCCTTATTCTTCCTAAACACCCATTTGGTTCCATTAGTAGTCTTCCCATGAGGAAGAGGACAAAGGTTCCAAACTTCCACCTTTTGAATTGAAGCAGCTCCTCTTGCATAGCTCAACCCAACTTCCATACTTTAGAGTCTCATCAACTTTCTTTGGCTATAACTGGGATAGGAAACAAGAGTGAAGACAAACATTTTCTTCATGGGTTTGTCCTCTTGTTCTTACCCCTGTGACAACATCTCCAATGATATTTGTGGTAGGATGAGACTTGTGGATCCTCTACTAAGGGATCACATTGCTGAGAAAGATCTAAATTAGAGATATTTAGATCTGACATAGATGTTTCTCTCTCCACATCAACCCACTTCTTAAGAGAAGTTTAATCCAAGGAGTGTGTGGCATTATTGATGTTGTAATCAATGGAGTGGTGTCAGTATCAAGGAAGTCTTGATCACTATCACCACTACCATTGTCTTCTGCATTTGAAGTATCTTTTTCTAGTTGTGGAGATTTTGAGCTGGATTTTGAAGGCATACTAGATGTATCAGCTAAGTTAGTCATTGTGGTGCTGATAGAAACTTCACTTGCAGAAGTAGTTCCAACTAGAGCTGAAGATTTATTGCTTGAGGATCTTCTAAGCTTAAATCTTGGATCAGAATCACCTGTAGGTAAGATTTCTATAGATCTTAAAATAGTCTCACAAGATGTTGGACCAAAAGAACCAATGAGCCTGATCAGAAAAAAACTCTAAGTCCCATAGACATTACAACTGCTAAAGAAGATCACAACAGCTGAAGACATCAGCTGATTACAAGGTCTGAAGACAAAGTCTGAAGCCATCAGCTGAAGACAAAGTCTGAAAGTAAAGTACTGAAGTACAAAGACTGAAGACAAAGACTGAAGACCAAAGTGATCAGTAGTTGTCACAACAGCTGAAGTAATTAACTTCATTAGTTGTGATGGTTTCCTTTCAGTACTTGTAATTTATTTTTCAGTAGTTATAGTTTCAGTAGTTGTAGTTTAGTAGTTTTATATTTTTGTACTTAAGCATTCTCTGAGTTGTAATCAGTAGTTGAGAACATTCTCAGTAGTTTGCATAGTTTCAGTAGTTTGAATAATTCTGTTAGATGTCACTATCAAGTGACATCAGCAGACGTCACATTTCTTATATAAGAAATGTTGACCTAGTTGTAATGTGTGACATTCAGCCACCACGAAAGCATATGAATGAAATATTTCTTTTGCAGAATTCTCTCTTTCTATAACCGTTTACTGTTACATTGAATATCAATTGTGTTCTTGTGAATTGTTTAATTCATTATTCGAATTCCGCTACAATACTCTCTAATAAATCAAACTTAGATCACTGATCCTAACAAATGGTATCAGAGCAGGTTAATCATTGATCGATCTAACAATTGATCATTGAAACTGCTATTTCGATATCTAAGTTTGATTGAATTAGCATATTTGCAAGAATTGGTTATAGATCATTGAATTTCTGCTGCTTTCGGTTATTTGCTTTGAGTTTTCTCTTGGTTCATATTTGTTTGTTGTGTTTTGTTCTAAATCAGTTAAAACTTAATTGAATTTGGTTGAATCTGAGAATGACTACTCCTTCTAATGACCTTCATAATACCGGTTCCTCAACCAAGCCTCCGATGCTGGTTAGGACTGAGTATAACATATGGCAATGAAGAATGCTTCATCACCTGTCTGTTAACAGTTCAGGTTGTTGGACATCTGTGGTACATGGTCCACACAAGCCCATGGTGAACAATCCGGAAACCAACCAAATGGTTCCGAAGAAGAAGGAACAATACTCAGATGAGGATCGAAAACTGTTTGAGATTGATGCTAAAGCGCATGGTATTCTGGCCATGGCTCTGCCTAATGAAATCTATTCTGGGCTTATGCATCATGAAACTACTCATGACCTCTGGAATGCATTGAAGGAACAATTTGGTGGAACAAATAAGGTCTTAGCAAACAACAGAGAAATCCTTGCCCAACAATATGAGATATTCTCTCATAGGAAGGGTGAGTCACTGACTCAATAGTTTGAGCGTTTTTCCTGTTTGATCTCAAAGCTGAAAATGGTTAAACATGAATACACTAATAGTCAGATGAACAACAGATTCCTCAGATCACTGCCTGACAGATAGGATACATATACCATTGTCCTACGCTCCAGTGCAAATCTAGATAGCCTATCTCTCACCCAACTCCATGGGAAACTGCTTACATTTGAAAGAGAGATAGAGCAGAAAAGGAAACTGGCATCATCAGGAAAGCTCACTGATGACTTTGTACCAGGGAACACTGCCTTGGTTGGTCATGAGTCAGAATATGCTGCATCAGAAAGCCATTATGATGAGCATATAGATTTCTCTTCAAACAGTTCAGATCATGCATTTGTTAGTGTTGACAGTCAGTCAGGCTGTAATAGTGACAATTTGTGTTTCATTATGGATGATTTAAAGGGTATTGCTGATGATGACTTAGAAGAGATGGATATTCTAAGCCAAATGGCCTTGATTAATATCATATCTCAAAAGTTCTACAAGAGAACTGGTAGGAAATTTCCAGGATTCTCTGGCAAAACCAAAGTTGGTTTTGACAAGAGTAAGTTGAGGTGTCATAAATGCCACAGGCTTGGACACTTTGCAAGAGAGTGTAGATCAACTGGATCTAACTCCTCTGCACCCTTTGTGACTTTTCCAAGCAATAGTTCACAAAACAGAGGGCAACATCCTGCTAGTTCTGGTCATCATTCACAACCTATATCTCCTGCATATTTTGTCCCTCAGGGTCCACTGTCATACCCATATCCTTGCTATTATATGCCTCAGCCAAATCAAGTTCAAGTCCCTATGCACACAACCTCAAGCCTTACCTGAGCCTCTACCATCTCAATCATCTAAATCACAACGTCATCACAGCTTCTTCACCCCTGGTGTTGTTGACTGGAGCAGTTTACCAGATGATCTCTCTCGTAATGAGCAATTATTTGCTGGTGATGGTCAACATGGTGGTGAACATACATTTTGGAATCTAGCTCTCATGGCCCTGGAGTCTACTGAGAGTTCATGCTCCAATGCATCTTCATCACAGATAACCCAGGTATCCTCTGAGGCTAAGGCCAAGCTATGTTCTGAATCTTGCATAGCTGCATTTATCTCTATTAGAGAGGCAAATGTAGCTTTAATTATTCAAAATCTTAATCTTGAGCAAACTATTTCAAAAAGAAAAACCGAATATGAGTCTGTCCTTAAGGATAAGATGATGAGATTTATAAGCTTAAATGCCAATTAAATGATGAAAAGGCTAAGCTAGAGGTCATTCTTGAGAACCACAGAGAACTCAAAGAAAAACTTGCAGTTACCCAAGTTGAGTGTGACCGCTGGGTATCATCCTGTAAGGGATTTGAAATGCTGCTCAACAAGCAATCTGCTTCGAATGTGAAGTTTGGAATAGGTTACAACCACATTGCACCACCTACAAATTTTACTCCAAAATCAATAGTAAAACCTGGAGTAGTGGAGAGAAAGAATAGGACCCTAGTTGAAGCTGCAAGGTCTATGTTGCCTGACTCTGGTTTGCCATTGACCTTTTGGGCTGAAGCTGTCAATATAGCTTGCTATGTGCAGAATAGAGTTCTAGTAAATCAGAGGTTGATGAAGACTTCATATGAAGTTCTACATCATTTGGCTCCTCTCATTTCATTTTTCAAAGCCTTTGGGTGTCCTTGTTTCATTCTCAACACAAAGGATCAACTCCACAAATTTGATCCTAAGGTGGATGCAGGGTATTTTGTAGGTTATTCATCCACATGCAAGGCTTACAGAGTCTTCAATTGCAGAACAAACATAGTTGAAGAAACCTTGCAAGTGAAATTCAATGAATCTCCTAAGGATAAAATTCCACAAAACCCTGTGGAGTTGTTTGATCTGGACATACTGCAATATGTTCCTTATCAACCTCCAGCTGTTGCAGATCATGTGGATAAATCATCTTCTGCAGCAAGTCTTCCACCTGGTGGTACTGAAGATGATGATGATATCAGTACTCACCTTTTCAAGTTTAGTGAGCAACTGCCTGAGTCTGCTAAACTTGATGTTCCTGTAGCTTCTGTAGCTCCATCCACAACAAATGCTGATGAGATTTCTGACTCCTCTACATCATTTCACTTGCCATCTAATACTTGGTTTCAAGAATCTGGATCACCATCTGCTGTTGTTGAACCGGCTACAAACACTTGTATTGATCTTATAGTATACCAAGAGCTGAAGAATCACCCCATGTCTCAAATCGTTGGTGATATCAATGCTGGTGTCTCAACCAGAAGTCGATTGTCTAACTTCTGCTTCTATGCTCTCTTCATGAGTCAGCTAGAGCCAAAGAACTATCATGTTGCTTTGAGAGACAATGGATGGGTTGAAGCCATGCAGCTTGAGCTACTTTAGTTCAAAAAGCAGCAAGTGTGGGAACTGGTTCCTCTACCCCTAGGTAAGTGTGCAATAGGCACTAAATGGGTATTTAGGAATAAAACTGATGAAAATGGGCTTATTGTCAAGAACAAGGCTAGACTGGTTGTACAAGGGTTTTCACAAGAAGAAGGTATTGATTATGATGAAACCTTTGCCCCTGTAGCCAGACTAGAGGCAATTAGATTATTCTTAGCCTATGCTGCATTCCACAATCTTAAAGTTTTTCAAATGGATGTCAAAAGTGCATTTTTATATGGTAAAATAAAAGAAGAGGTTTATGTGTGTCAACCACTAGGTTTTGAGGACAATAACATCCTGATTGGGTGTATCAACTTGATAAGGCTCTTTATGGTTGAAGCAAGCTCCTAGAGCTTGGTATGAAACACTTTCAAATTTTCTTCTTAAAAATAATTTCACTAGAGGCTCCATAGATAAAACTTTGTTTATTAAGAAAGTGGATCAGCATAAGCTACTTGTTCAAATTTATGTTGATGATATTATTTTTTCATCCTCTGATCCCCAGTTGTGTGATGATTTTACAAGTTTAATGAAACAAAAGTTTGAAATCAGTGCAATGGGAGAATTACAGTTCTTCTAGGCTTGCAAATCAAACAAAAGGCTGATGGAACCTTTATTAATCAATCAAAATATACAAGAGAACTTTTGAATAAGTTGATTTACAAAATTGTAAGCCCTGTTCTACTCCCATGTGCAACACCACACAACTGGATGCAGATCAGAAAGGTAAAGCTGTTGATGAAACACTTTACAGATGTATGATTGGGTCCTTGATGTACTTAACAGCTTCTAGACCAGATATCATGTTTGCAACTTGTGTTTGTGCTAGGTTCCAGGCTGCTCCTAAAGAGTCTCATTTTATTGTAGTCAAGAGGATCTTTAGATATCTGCAAGGTACTCAATCTCTAGGTCTATGGTATTCCACTAGACACTCTTGCAAATTAGTTGCTTTTTCTGATAGTGACTATGCAGGGTGTAAGTTAACCAGAAAGTCAACTTCTAGTGGATGTCAATTCCTAGGCAACTGTTCGATTTCTTGGCAGAGTAAGAAATAAACATCTGTTGCTACATCCACTGCTGAAGCAGAGTACATTGCTGCTGCAAGTTGTACATCTCAGGTACTCTGGCTTCAAAACCAATTATTGGATTATGGCATTACAGAGACTAAGACTCCATTATTAATGGATAGTGCTTCAGCTCTGTGTATTGTCAAGACTCCAGTCTAGCACTCTAGGACCAAACATATAGAGATCAGACACCATTTTATTAGGGATTGTTTTGAAAAAGGTCTGATTGATCCAAAGTTTGTGCCTAGTGCTGATGAGCTTGCAGATATATTTACTAAGCCTTTGGATAGTTCAACTTTCCAAAACCTTGTGTTAAGGCTTGGTATGCTGCAGCTAGAATAAGTGATAACTACTGATGATCTCAGTAAACAAGTACTGATGATCATTAGTAAACATGTCACAAATATGTACTAATTCTATTAAAAGAAACTGATGCAGTTACAACTACTGATGTAGTTATAACTCCTGATGTTAGTAAAAACAGATAAGTACTGATATCCTATGAAACAACTGAAAATAGCTACAAAGTCTAATGAGTAAGTGTTGAGGACAATGTGAAACAGTTGAAAAGCTACGAATTGACGAAAACCACTGATGAGAATTTTCTCTTCAATTGTTTCCACAAACTGCTGTTTCACCCTAATAGGTGATGACAAAACCATGTCTTCAGTAGTTTTACAACTACTGATGACTAATACCAAGTCCTCAGTTGTTTACAACAGCTGAAGTCAAAACCAAGGTTTTCAGTAGTTTCACAACTACTGATGACTAAAACCAAGTCTTCAGTTGTTTTCAAACGTCTGATAGTTAAAACCAAGTCTTCAGTTGTTTTCATAACAACTGATGCCAACACCAACACTTTCAGTCGTTTTCTTTCCTGCCTTTTCTTAATCTATAAATACCTGCACTTATAGCCAAATGTTTCATTAGCCGTTTTTCAAACCTTTTCTCTCTCAACAATGGCGACCATGAAACTCAAACCCTGACACAACTGTGTTGCCTACCTTTCAAAATCGGCTTTCTGGAACAAGTTTGACAATGCCATTGATCTTATGGTGGATTCCCAATACCGAACAGCCTTTCTTCTGAATCCTACCATATACCCTGATTCCTTAACCCAGTTCTGGACCAACGTCTCTGTAATAACTGGTGAGAATGATAGCCAACTCACTCTCCAGTCGTTGGTGAACCAGAAACAGGTGCTCATCACCCCCAACCTCATTCGCAAAACCCTAAATTTGCATGATGGCACCTATGTTAAAGAATACCCGAAAGGCATCACTGATATATCTTTCATCAATAACGTGTATGAAGGTGACTTAAGTGCTACAACCAAACTTAAAAAGCACTTCCATGATGCTGAAAGACTTATCTTTCATATGGTGAATGTCTGCCTTGCATCAAAGACATCTTCTTGGGAGATGTCTTCCCGATGGAAACAGGTATTGTACTCTATCTTTGAACGCCAAAATCTAAATTTTTCTGAGATAGTGTTCATGGAACTAAAGGATCTGGCTTAGAAACCTATGGCAAACAGATGGCTACTTTATCTCAGGTTTCTGATGGCCATAATTTTGAATCAATTAAAATCTGATGGCCTTGTTAGTCTTGGAGTCCCTACTCCAGCTGTTTTAGCTGAGGTATACTCTAGACATAACTCAGACCTTACTCTAAAAGGGGCTGCCCGGATGCTAAAACCCATGTAGAGGGAACCCACAGCCTCCACTTCCAGATCCAAAGTCCCCACCAAACCCAAATCCAAAAAGCCCAGAAAGGCTACTCAGGGAGAGGAGTCCCCTGAGGATACCCCTGTACCACAAACATAGGAAATACATACTTGTTCTAACCCCCCAGTTATGTCCATGACTCAACCTGCTGAAGCCGCATAGGTATCCTCTCAACAGGATCCTGTTGCAACCACAATTGGGGATCCCACATTTCTGGAACCTATCTCAATTGAGAGGGTTACCATTGAAGAGCACCTCTCACCCCGGGTGCAATCTGTTTCAGACCAATCTCCACATGCAACCGCCCCTCAAAGCCCAACACTGATAGTTGCTAAAGTGCTGAGTCAGTTGCATTCCTCACCCCCTCCCCAGAAACCACTTACCATTGGGAATACCTTAACTATTGAGGGGGAGGACCAAAATGATTCTGATAACCCACAGCACAGGGGTACAATGTTCACTCTCCAAGTGTAGAAACGGAGAATAGAACATCTGGTAAGGCTGCCACTTCTACTGATTCAGCAAATGATCGGGAAGCAGTTGGTAACATCCATAAGAACTTACCAGAGGCAACTACCAATGAAGGACACAGTCCTGATGCAGGAAGTCCCCAGTACCAAGAACAAGGGGCACATGCTTCTACTGATCTACACTCAGAGCATGTACATCCTGATTCAATCAGGAGGTCAAATGATTCAGCATAAACTGATGATGACCTGGGCTTTTTCTATGATGTATTAGCCCATAATACCATCCTTGAGACTGAGGTGAGCAAACTCAAAGAGTTTTTAGCCAATATATCTCAAGATCAAAGTCCATCTACCTCACAAACCCCACAGATGGCACCTTCCATTGAAGGTTCCCCAAACAATGAGCCTACACACGTAACTGAGCCATCGGCCACTACTTTTGGCACCATCTCTCAGGGATGGAACCCCTCTGAGTAGATGGTTGCTATCTTTCAAAACTCCTTACCTCTCATCACTCCCATCATCACTGCATAGTGCATAAAGCCATTGATGAGAGGATACCCTCAAATCTACAACCCTCATTGATGATGCTGTTCACAAATCTCTTTCTGCCTTTCAAGCCCCTGATCCCAATGAACCAAAAAGGGGGAGACTTCCATGTCTAAGGCAGTGAAAGAAAAGAAAAGAAAAAGAGTTGATGATGAGAAAGAACCTGCAAAAGAGAAGGAGGTGGAGAAAAAACTGATCTCGAATAGCTGATCACATATAAAAGAAAGAAAAGTGCTGAGTCAAAAGCTGATGAAGATAAATCCTTAGAAGATCTTGTCAAAGATGCTGATGAAGCTCACAACAGATCCATGGATAAAATTATAGATCAGCTCTTTCGACAAGGTCATGACACAGCCACACTAGACACTAAGATCAGAAGGTTGGAAATAGAAGAGATTCAAGCTAGATGGGCTGGTTATAGTGTGTTGGAAAGGGAAAGATTGGAGATAATGATCAGATTCATTGCCAAATACCTTGGAAGATCATTGATAGAGATAAAGGCCTAGTCCAGAGACAGTATCTTGGAGATAACCAAGAAAATCTGCTCTGCTGGAGGCTATAATAAAGGGTTGATCATCGAAGCACTGGATGAAGCAGGTGCAGGGAAGAGAACTGAAATGGCAAAGCTCTCCAAAGCCAAACTCACCACCAAAATGCTAAGTTAGTCTTCTCACACTCCCACTCAAACACACCCTTATCTCTAAAATCTCCCAAATCTATCCCTAAACCAAAGCCACCCACAACTCAACCCACAAAACCAATTCCTTTACCCCAAAAACCATCTCAAACCTTACCTAGTGATACACCCAAAAGGAGGAGAAGGTGTTGAGGGTAGAAGAAGATGAAGAAGGGGATGATGATGAAGATTGTCTGCCAACTCTGCTGTTCTCAACCTTAAAACACCTGAGCACAGAAGTCAACAAGTGATTACACCTGACTTGCAAATGCAGATGGTGAAGGTAAAGATTGAAGAAGCAGAATAGCAGAAGCAGCACGATGAGCAGCTTCTCAAGATGGTTGACAAGGATTTCACTTAGTCCTCATCCATTCAAGAAATGAAGAAACAGGCTCTGAGGCTGTACACTCTTAGACATACTTTTCAACATCAAAGAGAAAGAGTGCGGATCTGGCCAGACCCCAGGGTAAGTTCTAGAATTCATAAGAAGAATATACCAAGTAGATATCATGGCCAAGTGAAGAAGACCTTGAATGCTGCAATTACGTTGGCCATGGTAGCCTCACCCTGGGAAATCATTGAAGAATTCAAGAGAGCTCACAACTCCAAGACAACCCCTCAATCTATTATTGAGAACAAAATGATCAAGAAGGGGTTGTTATACAAAAGACTTGAAGATCTTTAGAAGAGTGAACTCCAGTTGTTGCTTGAAGGCTCTCACCCTGATGAATTTGCTTACAGAGAGATAACAACTATGGAGTTGAAAAATGGAAAGACAGTGAGATACCTGTCTGAGTATTATGGCCCAGAGTTCTTCTTCGAGGGAGAAGCAGAAGAACTCACCAAGGAGGAACAAGTTGTTCTCCTTGAGGCCTATGCTAGTGAGTCTTATATACTCATTAATGGGAATTAGGTTTCATGGTTGGGACAAGACTCTATGTCCAGTTTCCCCAAGACAGAGTTCCCTTCCATACTTAGCCAATCAAAAGATTAGAAACCTTTTCCCGGCCTGTGCTTAACTGATTACCTCTGAAGTTGATCAAGAGGGTGTTTCCGCCAAGAATAAGTGGGGTCATCAATAAGTTTAGAGGTTTTGGCTGCATTGGTTCAGGGGGAGTTTGTTGGACCAAAAGAACCAATGAGCCTGATCAGAAAAACCTCTAAGTCCCACAGACATTACAACTGCTGAAGAAGATCACAACAGCTGAAGACATCAGTTGATTACAAGGTCTGAAGACAAAGTCTGAAGCCATCAGCTGAAGACAAAGTCTGAAAGTAAAGTACTAAAGTACAAAGACTGAAGACAAAGACTGAAGACCAAAGTGATCAGTAGTTGTCGCAACAGCTGAAGTAATTAACTTCAGTAGTTGTGATGGTTTCCTTTCAGTACTTGTATTTATTTTTTAGTAGTTATAGTTTCAGTAGTTGTAGTTCAGTAGTTTTATGTTTTTGTACTTAAGCATTCTCTGAGATGTAATCAGTAGTTGAGAACATTCTCAGTAGTTTGCATAGTTTCAGTAGTTTGAGTAATTCTGTTAGATGTCACTATCAAGTGACATCAGCAGACGTCACATTTCCTATATAAGGAATGTTGACCTAGTTGTAATGTGTGACATTGAGCCACCACGAAAGCATATGAATGAAATATTTCTTTTAAAGAATTCTCTCTTTCTATAACCGTTTACTATTACATTGAATATCAATTGTGTTCTTATGAATTGTTTAATTCATTGTTCGAATTCTGCTGCAATACTCTCTAATTAATCAAACTTAGATCATTGATCCTAACACAAGATTTGTTAAAACAGTTGGTAACTAAATCAATATCAAAAAGCCAATCAGGACCAAAACCAGTCACACAGGGTGTGCGTTCATTGAAAGTCATATTTGCTGACTTTTCAACAATTCTAGTTCTGAGATTGTATACTCTATAAACCTTAGCTTAGGAAGAGTATCCAATGACGTGTCCATCATCTGATTTCTCAGTAAATTTGGCTCTTTGATCCTTGGTATTCAAGATGGTCCAGGGACAACCAAATGACTTGAGAAAACAATGAAAGGTTTCCTCTTATGCGAAAGTTCATAAGGAGTCTTGCCATGAGTCTTAACCACTAAAACTCTATTCTGCACATAGCAGACAGTGTTGACTACCTCTACCCAGAAGGTGATGGGCAACTTAGAGTCAGACAACATGGTTCTTGTAGCTTCAATCAGTGTCCTATTTCTCCTCTCAACAACACCATTCTGCTGAGGAGTCCTTAGAGCACTATATTGTTTTGAAATACCTTTTTCATCACAGAATGCAGCAAGGATTTGGTTCTTGAATTCAGTTAACTGATCACATCTTATGATTTTGACCTTGTGATCAGATTGATTCTCAATATTTAAGATGAAGTTCTTTAGAATCTCAAGAGTCTCATCCTTAGTTCTAAGGAAAAAGACCCAGGTGAATCTTGTAAGTCATTTGTGATCACCAAGCAATAAGAGGTCCTTCCTAGACTCATTACACTGGTGGGGCCATAGAGATCCATATGTAACAAGTGTATGGGTGTAGTGATGGAGTTCCTTTCCTTAGGCTTGTGAGATACCTTATGTTGCTTCCCTTTCAGGCATGCAACACAATGGTCATCACTTATAAACTCTTCTTTGGCATTCTAGTTCCCAAATCATTCTGAATTAGTTTATTCATGCTTTAATGTTTACATGGCACATTCTTTTATGCCATAGGAAAGACTCATCACTATTTGCTTTAGACAGAAAGTATGAAACTTCTCCAGAGGGAGATGTTTCTTGCAAATCCATCTTGTACATGTTCCCTTTCCTGGGGGCTCTAAGCAAGATATGCTCATGAGGAATAATCACCCCGGGCTTGAGAACAATGCACTCATGCTCAGTAAAGAGCATGTTGTGACTCTGATCATAAAATTGGGATACACTTAGAAAATTGTACCTAAGCTCCTTGACAAAGTTTATCTTTTCAATGCTGAGCTTACCATTTATGACCTTGCCCCTTCCACAAATGTAACCACCTTCATCTCCTCCAAAAGCAACTAGTCCTCCATCAATCCTTTCAAAGTTCTGGAGTAGTAACCTATTGCCTGTCATGTGCCTGGAACAACCACTGTCAATGATCCAGACAATTTTGTCTGTCTTGAGCTGTCCCTGCATAAAGAAACTGATTAGTTATATCTAGAAACCCAAGCCTAACTTGTCTTGGGCTCACAAAGTGAAACAGAAGGTAATGCAACAATAATAGATCCTATGGTTGTGCTAAGATGATCTTAAGCTGTGGTTGATGGAGGATTTTTAGTCACTTAGTCTTTCTTAGACTTCCACACCACCTTTGGAGTCTTGGAGTTGACCTTTAATACTTCGGAAGCTTTTGATAATTTGGAAGTTTTGATGACTAATCCTTCGGAAGATCCTGCAGACACTGTAGCAGGCCTTAGTGCTTCGGAAGTATTCCTTTCTTCCAAGACCAACTTTTCGTCCGAAGGCAATTTTCCACTTGCCTTTTTCTTAGATTTGGAGCTTCTGAAGGAAACAAATTTTCCTTCCGAAGCTTGAATCTTCTTAGAAACCCTGGAAGTCTTCGTCTTCGTCATGTGAAGAGTACCTTTAGGATTGTATGGACAATCCTTAGCAAGATGAGCAGTACTTTCACACATGACACAATCCATTTTCTTCTTCCCAAGAGCCTTCTGCTAGGAACAAGATTGACTTTGGTCACATCCCTTCTCCACCTTCATCTTTGCAGATGCTGAGACAGTCCTTTTGGGCTGGGAACTGTTCTTGGAGTTTGATGGTCTAGGCTGTGCAGCAGTGGTACACAGAAGACTAGTTTTCTTCTTAGTACTGAGATGATTTGAACAAGAACCAGAACTCTTAGCAGAAGAGTTTAGGTTGATATCTTTAGTCTTTACTACTTCAAACCTTGTAGAGATAAACACTTGTTTCTGCTTGGAGTCAAAAGTAGCCTTGATCTTTTGAGTCTTCCATGCTTTTCTTTTGCTCTTCCTCATCAAGTTCTTTCTCATTGACTTGGTCATCAGTCTTCTTCTTCTCCACAGAAGGATAGTGGCCCTTCTTAGAATCCTCCTCTTCACTCTTCTCAGAGGATTTCTCCACTATCTCTTCTTTATCCTCTTCACTCAAAGGATCTATAAGAGGAAGCTCATCATCACAAGTTCCACACCTT
This sequence comes from Flaveria trinervia, assembly GCA_025506515.1. Classification (NCBI taxonomy): domain Eukaryota; kingdom Viridiplantae; phylum Streptophyta; class Magnoliopsida; order Asterales; family Asteraceae; genus Flaveria; species Flaveria trinervia. Next base: position 540,280 of record CM046447.1, on the reverse strand, counting down.
GGAGGTCTAACAGACAAGACTATGTGTGGAGGAGCAATCTCATTAGATCCAAGTCCCTACTTGTTTTGATATCACACCTTGTTGTGCAGGGATGAGGATATCATGTTCTTGAAGGTCTCTTCTTTAAGAACACATTTCTCTACCCTGGCTTTGTTAGTCACAAGCTCAACCTGGCATTCGGTCAAATTGGTTATGAGATCCTTGATTTGAGTCTTAAAATTTGTATGCTCATGTTTTAGAACTGAAATTGTTTTCTCTAAGTCCTCTATCTTCAGTTTATAATCATTTTCAGACTTTCTAAAATCAGCTTTTCAAATGTTTAAGGACTCAAGATCAGATCTCATTTCCAAGTTATAGGACCTATATCTATTTACTTTAGCAATGCATTCAGGGGTACATAGATGTTTCGATCCCTTGGCTTCATCATGATTTGCAATTAGTGCTTAGTTTGGCGAAGCATCTTCCACCTAAAAGCTCCAGTCAAAGCCTCCTTCTTCTTCAGCAACAGCAACATGTTGTTTTAGCTTGTCATTCTAGGGAGCTTTGTTAGTGCAGTTTGGTTTGGACTGTGTTTGGCCACCCATTTGTTCTTGGTGCCTTACACTTGACTTTGCCTTTGTCCAGGCCAAACTTTCCACTGGTTGCATTGCTTGGAAACTTCCTTCCAATTCGCTTTTAGAACTTCTTTGCTCTATGAGTGAGAAGAGCGATCTGCTGAACTATCTGCATGTACTCCAGATCATCTAGATGGATACAATCCAGGTCTTCAAGGGTGAACAGAAAGCTGCCACAACTTTCATCAGAAGACACAAAGGCTTGAGAAGAACTTGTCTCTTGGAATGGGCTTTCTTGGGTGTAGTTCTCCCTAGGTGTCTCTGGAAGGTGACGAAGGACCCTTAAGTGAGTTTTCAGGGTAGCATATGAGATGATGTTTGGGTTGTATGCTATCCCTTTCAACCACATGTAGGGCTGAACCCATTTGATTGTTGGAGTTGCCAGATGAACCTTGCATGTTCATCTCCATTTGGTAGCCACTGAGAATCCCATATAACTCTGTTGGAGTAAGAGTTTTTAGATTCTCAGTCCTCTTGATCACCACACAGTAGTGTGTCCACTGCCTAGTAAGTGAGGACATGAACTTCCTTACAATGTCACTGTTCTCAAGAGGAACTCCTCCATCCACAAGGGTATCCGCAATCTCAACATACCTGAAGTATTGTTGAGTCATGGTTTCACCTTTTTTAAAGTTGAAGTTTCCAAACTGCTGCTTCAGAAGATCCTTCTTGTTCTCATTGGCTTCAGAAGAACCCTCATACATCAGTTTCAATGCATCCCACAGCTGTTTAGTTGTTTTGCACTTCTTGAAACCTCTATATACAAAGTTTGGAAGAGCAGTCTGAAGGGCTGTCATGGCTTTTCTATCAATTTCTACTCCCTTCCTGTCTTCATCAAAGTAGTTTGCCACATCCTTGGAGATCATACCAACACCAGTAGCAGAAGGGGTGGAAGGTATGAAAGGTCCATTTTCAACAGACTCCCATATTCTTGAGTCTAGAGACCTAATGAAACCTTCCATTCTTAGGCACTAGATATCAAAGTTTTCAAGTGTGATCAGTGGGGACTTGTTCATGGTTCCAGTTTCTATATCAGTTTTGGAAATCGCTGCCATTGAAAAGTTTAGTATTTTGTGTGTGTGTGAGGGATCTTAAGATGGTGAGATCTTATATCAAGAGCTTGGAATGCTCTAATACCAAATGTAGGACCGGTGAAGGGTGGTCACTTACAACACAACAACACAATGAGGAGATAACACTTAACATAGTCTAAGCAGTCACCCGGATTAACCATAATAAGACACTAAGAACACAACTAATTTAGTAAGAGACAGAACAAGAGAACAAGATACACAAGTGTATGGTTTTCAAGGTTGTAGTATATTGTTTCTCTATATTCTATTACAAGTGTTAGAAAGCATAAAGGAAAGATACAAGAACATGAGATACTTACACTACATCTTACAGCCGACTATTCTATAAAAAGCCAGCTGAATACAATTGACTAGACACAAACAAAATCAATTGTAGAGTCAAAAGGCAGATTGCCTTTTGACAAGTGACTATGACATGCCATAGCTCACATCCATATCTATTACAAAAAGGATAAAATACATGATGTAGAAAGTTACAGACTCAAGACCTCAATGTACAGTTACCAAAAGCATGGACCTTTTCACCAACTCATGTAAGTTGGTGACTTTATAAAGATGCAGTGGAAAGGTGTCCAGCTTTATGGAATAGTAGATTAGATAAAGCATGTTGCTAAAAGTCTTCGGAAGAAATCTACCTTCATAGTTGAGGCTTCGGAAGACTTCATCTTTGGCTTCGGAAGATATTGGTCTTGGCTTCGGAAGATTTCACGCTTAGAATATTTCTGTTGTATGTGTGAAACTTCTGAAGCATTCTTCTTCAGTACTTGTGCAACATGCATGCGTAAAGACTTTGGTTGCTTTACCCTCTATGCATATTATCTACAGTATATATATATACATACGTATATATATACGTATGTATATATATATATATACGTATAATATATATATACGTACATATATATACGTATATATACGTATATATATACGTATATATACGTATATATATATGTATATATATGTACGTATATATATACGTATGTATATATGCGTATATATGTATATACATATATGTATACGTATATATTAGTTAATACGGAAGACATAACTCTGATGCGGACAAGTGTTTAGTCTTCCGCATTGACTAATGCGGAAGACATAATACTAATGCTGAAGAACAAGTTACTCTTCCGCATTGACTAATGCGGAAGAACAAAAGAAGATGCAGACAAGACTTTGCTCATCCGCATTGACAAATAAGGATGACCGACCAAAAGCGCAGAAGTATTTGTTCATCCGCATTAACCAATGCGGATGACCAACTTAGTAAAGCGGATGACCAACTTAGTAAAGCGGATGATCAAGTGGAAATGTTGATCAAGATTATCTCATTCGCATTTGCCAATGCGGATGAACAAGCAAAGATGCGGATCAAGAATTAGACTAGTTTCTGATGTAATAGGTCAGGGGTAGTTTAGTCATTTTGTAAAGGCATCTTGTCTGCCTATAAATAGAATAGTTAACCTCAAACTGAGGTGATGGCTGATAGATAGAGAATTTTTATTGTAATTATTCTCTGTAACTTATCAACTTTCATATATCAATACAAACAACTTTTATGAGTATTTTTCTTGCTTTGAATGTTCTTTGATTGTTTATTTCCGCCACTCGTTCATTGACTTGATTATCATATTCGATTCTCAGTAAGAATATCACTCTTACTCAACCCCAGTCAATTGGTATCAGAGCTTTGGCTCTTGATTCTCTTTCAGATCTGCACACAGACTGAATAGAACTCGATTGATCTGGTAATCAAGTTACTAGTAGTGGATATCATCATCCGTACTTAGTAAATAGCAAGAATACCCAAGTCAAACAGCAAGAAAATCATTACAGAACTCATTTTGAACCTCGAAAGAACTACTTGAACAAGTTGGACTCATCAAACATAATCAATCTTAAAATCAACTAAATCTATAATTATACAAATCAACATGGATTGTAACAGTTACTCTGAACTAGGTCATACACCTAAACCTCCCATGCTTAAACACAAATCTGAGTTTAAACAATGGAGAATAAGGTTTAGAAATTATATCACAGGTGTAGGTCCTAATTTTTGGATCTTAATATGTAAGGGTCCACATATTCCTATTGCTCTATTAACAGCTCAAGCTGCACTTTACAAAACTGCTAAAATACCAATTGAAGACTTAACTCTGGATGAAGATGACTATAAGAAAATCAAAATTGATCTCAAAGCAAACTCAATTTTGACTCAAGCACTCAAAATGGATGTGCTAAAAAGATTGGAAAAGTATAGAACTGCTAAAGTTGTTTGGGATGCACTCAAAATTATATGTGAAGGAAGCAGTGAAGTTGCTAAAATTAACAAAGACAAGCTGGTCAATCAGTATGAAACCTTCCATCACACCAAAGGAGAATCCATATCAAAACAACTACAAAGATTTATAAAGTTGGTAAATGACTAGGAAATTATGGGTGTTTCTTACAACATTAAAGAACTTAACAAAAAATGCTTCATAGTCTACCTGAAAGCTGGAAGCAAAATGTCACAATGCTGAAAAATACTCTTGCTCTTGAGAGTACCACTCTAGACATTATGATAGCCAAGATTGAAGCCTTGGAACTTGATGAACGAAACAAAAACCTGAGTGGACCAAGAGTGACTGAGGCCTACAAATTTCCTTCAGAATCTCATTCTGTTGAAAATGCTTTCATCACAGAGGAAGATGACTTCATGTCATCAAGAGATCAAATGAACAATATTGGGTTCATTGCATCTCCACCATTCAATCACCCTTCAACTTCAGCTCAAGCACCTAAAGTCACGACTGCTCCTCAAACCTCTCCGAAAGACTTAAAATCAGAAGAGCAAAATGCAACTTACAATGCCTTTGTTGCAAGTTTTGAAGCATATCTGGGAGAAAGAGTCACTTCTGCCCACTTAATTCAGGAAGATTTAGAAGAAATGGATCCTAATGATGTTGAGGAGATGGATCTACAGTGGAAAATGGCAATGATTGCCATGAGGGCAAAGAAATTCTTCAGAAAAAGAAAAAGCTGAGCTTGAATGAGAACACAAAACTTGGATATGATAAATCCAAGGTGAAATGCTTCAACAGTGGCATGACTGGCCATTTCTCAAGAGAGTGCAATGCTCCCAAAAGAAACAATTATCCAAGGAACTCTCCAGGCCAATCATCATCACAACTCAATTCAAGCTATCATTCTAACAATCAACAACAGCAGTATCATCATTCTCATCATCAACAAACATACCAGAATCAACCATAGCTGACAAATCAAGCCCATGCAAGCAGTCAGCCTTCTGCCAGTGCCCTTGTGATCAAACAAGATGGGATATGTGACTGGAGGGTGTATGCTGAGGAAGTCAAGCCTTAATTCTAGAATCATGCTCTTATGGCTCACATCAATGATGGACCATCTTTAATGCGTACTGAGGTAAAAGCTAACCTTTGTAGTGAAAAATGCATAAATGAATTACAAGACTATAAAGAACATAACCATAAACTGGCAGATAAAATTAAAGAAGAAAAAGTGAAATCAGAAATGATGAAGAGAGAATGCAGGATCGTAAAAGGGTGTAGAGTTACAACATAACACAAAGAGGAGATAGACTAAACATAGACCAAATAGTAAACTGGATTAACCAAGTGATGACACTAAGAACACATGTAGTATACGAGACAGAACACAAAGAGCACAAGTGTTTGGTTTTCAAGAACGCAGTATATTGCTTTCTCTATGTTCTATTACAAGTGTTACAAAGCATAAATAAAAGATACAAGAACATGAGATACTTATACAACATCCTACAGGCGGCTATACTTGAAAGCCAGCTGGATACAATTGACTAGACACATAAAATCAATTGTAGAGTCAAAAGGCAGATTGCCTTTTGACTAGTGACTATGACATGCCATAGCTCACATCCTTATCTATTACAAAAAGGATAAAGTACATAAAGTAGAAAGTTACAGACTCAAGACCTCAATGTACAGTTACTAAAAGCATGGATCTTTTCACCAAACCATGTTAGTTGGTGACTTGCAGAGTTGCAGCGGAAAGGTGTCCAGCTTTATTGAACAGTACATCAGATAAAGCATGTTACTAAAACTCTTCGAAGAAATCTGTCTCATGAACTTGAAGCTTCGGAAGACTTTGTCTTTGAGGCTTCGGAAGACTTCATCTTTGGCTTCGGAAGATGTTGGTCTTGGCTTCGGAAGATTTCACACTTAGAGTATTTCTGTTGCACATGTGAAATTTCCGAAGCATTCCACTTCAATGCACTTGTGCAACATGCAGGAAAGACTAAAGATGTTTAGGTTGCATCAGCCTCTTCATTAATCTTTACAAACTCCCCCTAGGCTGATGCTACCAAAACACTTAGAAAACTTCAGATATTAACAGTCCTCATTAGGATGATCACCATTCCTTTGTTCATAAGATGATCAGGATCCTTCAGGCTGTCAAAGTGTCTTCTCATGTCAAAGAGGTCATGCAGAGGCAACTAAAACATATCTTGCCATGTATAAATGTCTTCAATGCCTTGATCTCTAATACATGCCACCTTTCTAGATTTGTGGTGTATGTCCAAGACAAGATGGGTCTTCCTGATGCTAAGGAGCTACTGAAGTTGGAGTTGATTAAGCAACCTCTGGCTGCACATCCTCAGGCTGTTTTGATTCCTCCTGAGGTTCAGAAGTGGATGCAGGCTTCTTCTTCTTCTTAGACTTTGGTTTAGAAGCCATCCTCTTCTTTCTCTTTCCAAATTTTAACTGAGAAGACTGGCCTGCAGCACCAGATTGATCTTCACTGTCTCTCTCAGTTGGGACTTCCTCTCTCTCAGTCTCAGAAGAGAGGGAGGTTGACCCTGTTGTGGATCAGAAGATGAAGCTTGCTGAGCATTAGCAGGAGGTCCGGTTGTGTTGTGTCTATTTGTTCAACCTTAACCTCCACTTCAGGTGGGGCCTGACTTGGAGTGGAGTGTAAGTCAGTGAGTACTCCACTCTTAATCTTCTGCTTGATTACCCTGATATGCTCATCCATAGTGGATAGAGACATGGGTCCAAGTCTCCTTCCGGAGAATCCATACAGCTTCAAGAAGCTCATCATCCTCTGCTTATCAGCAGACTTCTTCATGCTCTTTTGGATGATGGCTCTTGACTTCGCAGCTTCTTCCCTCATCTTCTTCTTTGTTTTCTTTCTTTCCTTGACTAACTCATGCTCAAGTTGTTTTAAATACTCAAACTCAACATAGTCATAAGGTAAGGGAAGGAGTGCATCTGCCTGATAGAGACCTGTGGCACTTAGTTAGTTAATCATCTTGATTCTGTCTTCTTCCTTATCTACCTGAGGTTCTTGTTGAACCATATCCTCTTGTTCAGGGCTTTCTTGAACTGGTGAGAGGGTAGGCATACCTCTGTACAGTCTTTTTCTTTTTCTTTCTTCTTTGATCTGTACTAGGAGTTCTGCATCTTCTGTCTCCTTCTTCTCTCTTGACCTTTCCAGATCAACCAGCTCATTCAATTCATCCAAGGGGAGAGAGAAATGATATTATCTATGTCATAGTTCCTAGTCTGCAGATAGTTGATCCTGACTGCCCTTAACTATCATTCTGAGTATCTGGTCTGGGGGCAGCCCTGATTGCAAACTCCATGAGTCTTGGATACTCATTAGAGGAACGTTCTCCCCTTAGCCTCATTTTCCTCTCCCTCTCCTCCTCCTCAATCTCCTCAGATGTCATTTTTCTTTTCCCTTTGTCACTCACAGACCTTTGTGACTCAGGGTGGAGAGAGCTTTGGCCTTCATTGCTCGTTGTAGCATCTGAGCTTAGGCCAGAGAGAGGTGAGAAGCACCTTCATCAGCAGGTGTCTCAGAAGGAATATGGATCTCTGCAGCAGTTGGAGATGATAAGACAGGGCTCTCAGGTTCTATCACTGGGCCTTCAGTCAAGGTTTCCCCTATGAAGCTAATCTTAGGGTCTGCCTCAACATCCAGTTGACCGATGACATTGCCTAATTGCCTTAGTCTCCTTCTTAGACTGAACTCTGCAATGATCCTGTCTTGGATTCTTCTAGCCAGTTGGTCAGCTTGTCTTGATTGGCTTGTGTTGACAAGTGGCATGTTAACTAGATCCGGACCTTCATAGTAGTCCAAGTTCTGAAAATTAAAGACTTCTTGCTATCCTTGAACTCTTATGACAATGAGGGCTCTCCTGTTGTTGTCATACCTCCACCCAATAATGTGATTGAAGGATGATGAAGGTGACATAACCCTTGGTATCCCATCCTCAAACAGACTCTGTATGAAGGAGTCTGTGTAGTCCACATCAATGTGAACTAGAGGAGGTTGCTGAGAATGCACAGTTGCAAGTGAGGATGGTGAGTCCTAAATGTCCATTCTCTCGGAGGAACTCCTAGGTTCTGTGGCTGGAATGACTTTCTCCCCCTTTTTGGTAGCATCACCCACTTGCATAGGTGAGCTGGAGGATAGGTCAATCACATCCACCGGTTCTTGTGTTCCTGGTTGAGCTCTCCTTAAGGGTCTCCCAGCTAGGTTATCCTTAAGATAAGAAATCTCAAGTTGCTGATCATTGATCCTATTTTGTAAGGTAGTCACCTGAGATTCAAGGTGACTGACCTTTAAGACTAGGTAAGTGCATGTTTTAGACAGTTTGTGCACTTTTAGTCTCAGATCCCCCTCATCTTCATCAGAAGAATCACTGGGGCTGGAGAAGATTGGACCAGAGTCCTTTCTCTCATGACCAGTTTTAAGTTCTTGGCTACTGGATTTCCTCTGCTCAGGTAGTCTCAGTTGAGATGTCAGTGGGCTGAGTTGCCATGGTTGAGGTCTTAATGATGTAATCACTTTCAGAAGTGAGAGCCTCTTCCATATGAACATCCTGAATAGGTTCAGAAGTGTCCACTCAGTTGTAGGTGATTGATGTGGGATAGATGTAGGGGACTCAGGAGTACTCATCTCTCATTGAGTAGGGGGAAAGAAGATAGATTCATTATACTCATTGAAACCTATATCTTCATCAGTATAGAAGTCAAGGTTTGGAATTGGTTGGTTGAGATCTATAGGTTGGGGATGGTAACTGTCCCCTAAAGGTTGATCAATGGAGTGTTAAGACTCAGAGTGATGGCTTAAGGCAGTAGGGCTAATGAGCTCATCAGGCTGAGCATACGGAAACTCACCATTGATTCCTGAATAGATGAGAGTGGTCTGCTCCTTAGGAAAATAGGAGCTCCAGTGTCCATTTCTTCCTGTATGGGTGAGTATATGGGGGCCTCTACGGACTGAATAGTATGAGCAGGGGTTCGTTTGGATTTTCTTTGGTAGGTGATGGAGATTTGAGGTTTTGTGGTTGGTTGGGAAGCAGCAGGTGTGGGTTCAACACTAGCTTGTGCTGCTAGGTTGTCACCTTGAGCAATGACTATAACATTTTTGGGACTAGGGCTATTTTTACCCCAGAGAATCCAACAGTGGACTTTCTTAATATTTTAAAGATGTCGGGCTTCATCTGCCCCAATTTAAGAATGTTACATTTCCCCTTAACTGTGAGCCCAGTTCACAGTTAAGAATGTACTGGACATATCTAGGAAACATGTAATATTCTAAGGAGTCTAAATTAGCAAGCAAATTTGTATAAACAAACTGAGAGTACCTGAATTTGACCCCTTGAACCATTCCATGGACTATGAAGGAGAGATCTTCAGGAATCTGATCCCATCCACCATGCTTGTTTGATAAGTGTGGGATGACCACATGAAGCAGGAATCTCCATTGGATGAGACCTTCCCTTTCCTGAAGGTCTTTACAGAGAAATCCCCTTATACCCCATCTACTCAAAGGAATGACTAACAGCTTCCTTTGGGAAGACCACCTCACCTTCATCATCATCCAGCTGAAGATGTCTGTTGATGATGGCCGGAGTGATGACATTGTTCTCCCCTGCACTGTGGCAGACAGTGCCTTCTCCCTATCCACAATGACCTCTTGGCAGGTCTTCCAGAATTCAAGCAACTAATCCTCATATAGTGGAGGATCAATGGTGAGGGAGGTGAGTAGTTCGATAGAGATAAGAAACGGAACACCTTTGAGAATGAGGATCTTTCTCAGGGCATAACAGACAACTTGATTGTGTTGTCTGTGTAGCTGCATGGTAAAGTCGGGATCATTTCTGTGAGCAAGGTTGGCCATTTTAAGTAGCTTAAGGATGAAGGAAGAAGAAGGAAAGAAATTCAGAGAGAAATTTGGGTTTTTAGGTTTGGAGGAAGAACAATGATAGAAAGAGGGGAAAACCGTTGGGTTTATATGTGAGAAGGATTTCAGATAAAGTTTAATGAAAGAGGATAAACTTTGAAATCCGAATATCGGTCCCACCTCTGAAAAGTAGTTTACTTTTTTCTCAAAAAGTAGTTTTCTTGGAAGTCAAAAAGCTTCCGAAGGTTAATTATCTTCGGAAGTTTTAATTAAAAAAGCTTCCGAAGCTAAAAAACTTCTGAAGAATTTCCTAAGAGATTTGAAAATTTTGCTTCGAAGAAAAGTTAAAGCTTGAGTGCTTTGTGTGTAAATAGACAAAGCTTCCGAGAGTTATTTTGCTTCGGAAATAAATATTCCTTAAAATTTAGTAAGTGTCTGAGACAAATATTTAAGCTTCGGAAGATAAATTTTGAACCCTTCCGAAGGTAAACTTCTTAGACATTTATTTAATTTTAACGCATGATTTACTTCCGAAGTTAAAAACAAAAACTTTCAAAGTATCAGAAATTTTAAAAAATCTAAGGAAAGTCTTCAAAAAGAAATTTTTCATCCAAAGAAAACATGAGCTTATGAAAGTGATGAACTAGACAAATTAGGACATACATATTTTAAGAAATAATAAGAATTAGTTTTAAGAAAAACTTACTCAAGGTTTATCATCCCAATAGCTTATATAAGATATTTAAATCTCTATTCATCAAAAGCCTTTGTAAACAGATCAGGATATTGTTCATTTGTGTGAACCTTGACTAGTTTAATTAATCCCTTTTCATAGTTATCTCTTATTAAATGATACCTGATGTTGATGTGCTTTGTTCTTGAGTACTGCACAGGGTTTTCTGTGATTGAGATAGCATTGTTTTTGTCTATGTGAATGGGAGTCTCCTTGAAGTTTAACCCATAGTCCAACATTTGATTTTGAATCCAAAGTACTTGAGCAAAGCAGCTTGCAACAGCAATGTATTCAGCTTCAACAGTTGATGCAAAGACACAGGATTGTTTCTTGCATTGCCATGACACAACCCTTCCACCAAGAAATTGACATCCCCCAGATGTAGACTTTGTAGTCATATTGCAACCACCATAATCACTATCTGTATAGGCATACAGATTAAAGTCAGAATTCTTGGGATACCATAGGCCAAGTGATGATGCACCCTTGAGGTATCTTAGAATCCTCTTGATAGTGATAAGGTGAGACATCTTAGGGTTGGCTTGATATCTTGCACAAATACATTTACCAAACATGATATCGGGCCTGCTAGCAGTAAGATACATAAGAGACCCAATCATAGCCCTGTATAAATGCTCATCTACACACTCCCCCTCAAGATCAGGACCAAGCGAGTGGTTTCTGGCTATGGGTGTCTTAGCAATCTTGCAGTTAGTCATATTAAACCTCTTGAGTATGTCCTGAACATACTTTGACTGACTTATGAAGATGCCATCTTCAACTTGCTTCACTTGAATTCCCAGAAATAAATTGAGTTCCCCCAAGGCACTTATTTCAAATCTGTCTTTCATCAGCTTCTCAAAGTCTTTGCAGAGCTTTGGATTAGTTGAACCAAAGATGATGTCATCCACATATACCTGAACTAGCAATATGTCTTTTCCTTGTCCTTTGATGAAGAGAGTTCCATCTATAGTACCCCTCCTGTATCCATGTTTACAGAGATACTCAGACAGTGTCTCATACCACTTCCTGGGTGCCTGATGCAACCCATAGAGAGCTTTGTCAAGCTTGCAGACATATTCCATATGATCAGGGTCTACAAACCAGGTGGCTGTTTGACATAAACCTCTTTATCTATCACTCAATACAAAAGGCACACTTCACATCAAGTTGAAAAACCTTGATGTTCTTGGATCCAGCAAATGCCAGGAATATCCTAACAGCTTCTAATCTTTCCACAGGAGCAAATACATTAGTGTAGTCAATCCCTTCTTCTTGTGGTATCATTGAACAACCAGTCTAGCTTTGTTCTTGATAATGATGCCTCTATCATCTTTCTTGTTCCTAAACACCCATTTGGTTCCAATGGTAGTCTTCCCAGAAGGAAGAGGACAAAGGTTCCAAACTTTCTGCCTTTTGAATTGAAGCAGCTCTTGTTGCATGGCTTCAACCCAACTTACATCCTTTAGAGCTTCATCAACTTTCTTTGGCTCTATCTTGGATAGAAAACAAGAGTGAAGACAAACATTTGCTTCATGGGTTTGTCCCCTTGTTTTTACCCCTGAGACAACATCTCCAATGATGTTTGTGGTAGGATGAGACTTGTGGATCCTAAGCTGAGGGATCACAACAAGTTGTTGAGAAAGATCTAAATTTGAGAAATTTAGATCTGGCATAGAAGTTTCTCCCACCACATCAACACACTTTTCAAGTGAAACTTGATCCAAGCAGTGTGTGACATCATTGATGTTCTCATCCACAATGTGGTTAGTGGTATCAAGAAATTCTTGGTCACTGTCACCAACACCATTGTTCTCTTCCACAGTTGATGTGTTCTTATCTGGTTGTAGAGCCTCTGAGCTGGAATTTGAAGGCATACCAGATGTATCAGCTGAATTTGTCATTGTAGGGCTGATAGAAACCTCATTTGCAGAAGTGGTTCCAACTGGAGCTGAAGATATGTGTCTTGAAGATCTTCCTAGCTCAAATCTTGGAACAGGATCATCTGTATTCAAATTTTCTGCAATCCTGAAACATTCTCACAAGATTAGTTAAAACAGTTGGTAACCAAATCAAGATCAAACAGCCAATCCGTACCAGAACCAGTAACACAAGGTGTGTGTTCATTGAAAGTCACATTGGCTGACTCCTCAACAATTCTAGTTTTGAGATTGTATACTCTATAAGCCTTAGCTTGGGAAGAGTATCCAATAAAGTGTCCATCATCTGATTTCTCAGCAAACTTGGCAATTTGATCTTTGGTATTCAAGATGGTGCAAGGACATCCAAATGACCTGAGAAAACCAATGAAAGGTCTCCTCTTGTTCCAAAGTTCATAAGGAGTCTTGCCATGAGTCTTACTACTAAAACTCTGTTCTGCACATAGCAGCAGTGTTGACTGCCTCTGCCCAGAAGGTGATGGGCAGTTTAGAGTCAGACAACATGGTTCTTGCAGCTTCAATCAGTGTCATGTTTCTCCTCTCAGCAACACCATTATGCTGCGGAGTCTTGGGAGCACTAAATTGTCTTGTAATACCCTTTTCATCATAGAATGTGTCAAGGATATGGTTCTAAATTCAGTTCCTTGATCACATCTTATGATCTTGACTTTGTGATCAGATTGATTCTCAATCTTTAAGATGAAATTCTTCAGAATCTTAGGAGTCTCATCCTTAGTTCTAAGGAAGAAAACCCAAGTGAATCTTGTAAAGTCATCTGTGATCACTAGACAATATGAGGTCCTTCGTAAACTCATTACACTGGTGGGGCCAAAGAGATCCATATGTAACAAGTGTAAGGGAGTAGTGATTTAGTTCTTTCCCTTAGGCTTGTGAGATACCTTATATTGCTTCCCTTTCAAGAATGCAACATAGTGGTCATCACTTGTAAACTCTTTCTTTGGCATTCCAATTACCAAGTCATGCTTAATTAATTATTCATGTTCTTAAATTTTACATGGCACATTCTTTTATGCCAAAGGAAAGACTCATCACTATTGGCTTTAGACAGAAAGCATGAAACTTCTCTAGAGGGAGAGGTTTCTTGCAAATCCATCTTATACATGATTCCTTTCTAGGGGGCTCTAAGCAGGATATGCTCATGAGGAATGACCACACCAGGCCTAAGAACAATGCACTCATGCTCAGTAAAGAGCATGTTATGACTCTGATCACAAAATTGAGATACACTCAAAAGATTGTATCCTTTACAAAGTTTACCTTTTCTATGCTAGCTTACCATTTGTGACTTTGCCCCTACCAGAAATGTAACCACCTTCATCTCCTCCAAAAGCAACAGGTCCTCCATCAATCCTTTCAAAGTTATGTAGTAGTGACCTATTACCAGTCATGTGCCTGGAGCGGCCACTGTCTATGATCCAGACATTTCTGTCTGTCTTCAGTTGTCCCTGCACAAAGAGAATGATTAGTTATATCTGGAAACCCAAGCCTTGCTTGTCTTGGGCTCACTTGCAGAAGGTAAATTAACAGTAATAGATCCTATGGTTGTACAAAAAGATCTTGAGCTGTTTTTGATGGAGAAATCTTAGTCACTTGGTCTTTCTTAGACGTCCACACCACCATTGGAGTCTTGGACTTGACCTTCAAAACTTTAGAAACTTTTGGAGTTTCAGAAGTTTTGATGACTGAACCATCGGAAGATTCTGCAAACACTGTAGCAGACTTCAGTGCTTCGGAAGAACTCCTTTCTTCCGAGACCAAATGTTCTTCTAAAGAGAATTTTCCACTTACCTTCTTTTAGATTTGGTCACTTCCCTTCTCCACCTTCATCTTTGCAGATGCTAAGATAGTCCTCTTGGGCTAAGAACTGTGGTTGGAGTTTGATGGACCAGGCTGTGCAACAGTGGTACACACCAGATCAGTCTTCTTCTTGCTATTAAGATGAGTTGAGCAAGAACCATAACTCTTAGTAGAGTTTTGGTTGATGCCTTCAGTCCCTACCACTTTAAACCCAGCAGAAATAAAAACTTGTTCTACTTAGAGTCAAAAGTAGCCTTGATCTCTTGAGCCTTCCTTGCCTTTCTTTTGCTCTTTCTGATCAAGTTCTTTCTCATAGACTTGGTCATCATAGTCTTCATTTTCTCCTTAGAAGGATAGTGGCCCTTCTTGGAATCCTCCTCTTCACTCTTTGTAGAGGGATTCTTCACTATCTCTTCTTCATCCTCCTCACTCATAGGATCTATGAGAGGAAGCTCATCTTCACAAGTTCCACACCTAGGAGATCTTACTGACAAGATTGTGTGTGGAGGAGCTATCTCATTGGATCCCAGTCCCTGTCTATTTTGATAGCACACTTTGTTGTGCAGGGATGAGGATATCATGTTCTTGAAGGTCTCTTCTTCAAGAACACTCTTTTCTGCCCTGGCTTTGCTTTCACAAGCTCAACCTGGCACTTAGTTAACTTGGTTATGAGATCTTTAATTTGAGTCCTAAAATCTGTGTGTTCATGTTTTAGAACTGAAATGGTTTTCTCTAAGTCCTCTATTTTCAGCTTATAACATTTTCAGACTTTCTAAAATCAGATTTTAAAATATTTAAGGACTCAATATCAGATCTTAGTTCCATGTTATAGGACCTGTACCTGCTAACTTTAGCAATGCATTCAGGAGTACAGAGATGTTCCAATACCTTGGCTTCATCATGATCTGCCATCAGTGCTTGGTTTGGAGAGGCATCTTCAACCTGAAAGCTCCAGTCAAAGCCTCCTTCTTCAACAACAACAGCAGCTTGCTGCTTTGACTTCTCATTATGGAGAGCTTTGTCAGTGTAGTTTGGTCTGGATTGTGTTTGGTCATGATTTGTTATAGGTGCCTTACACTCTCTGGCAAAGTGGCCCATCAGGTTACAGGTGTAACACTTGACTTTGCCTTTGTCCAGTCCAAAATTTCCACCAGTTGCATTGCTTGGAAACTTCCTTCCAGTCCTCTTGTAGAACTTCTTGGCTCTGTGAGTGAGAAGAGCCATCTGCTGGACTATTTCATGTATTCCAAATCATCTGGATGGATACAGTCCAGGTCTTCAAGAGTGAAAAGAGAGTTGCCACAGCTTTCATCAGAAGACACAAATGCTTGAGAAGAGCTTTCCCTTGGAATGGGCTTCCTTGAGTGTACTTCTCCTTTGGTGTCTCTGGGAAGGTGATGAAAGGACCCTTGGGTGAGTTGTCAGGGTACCATAAGAGATGATGTTTGGGTTCTATGTTGTCCCTTTCAACCACATGTAGGGCTGAACCCATTTGATTGTTGGAGTTTCTAGATGAACCTTGCATATTCATCTCTATCTGGTAGCCACTGAGAATCCCATATAACTCAGTCAGAGTAAGAGTTTTGAGATTTTTAGTTCTCTTGATCACCACACAGTAGTGTGTCCATTTCCTAGGAACTGAGGACATGAACTTCCTTACAATGTCTCTGTTTTCAAGAGAAACTCCTCCATCCACTAGGGTATCCACTATCTCAACATACCTGAAGTACTGCTGAGTCATGGTTTCACCTATTTTGAAGGTGGAGTTTTCAAATTGCTGCTTCAGGAGATCCTTCTTGTTCTCCTTGGCTTTAGAAGAACCCTCATACATAAGTTTCAGTGCATCCCACAGCTGCTTGGCTGTTTTGCACTTCTTGAAACCTCTGTATACAGAGTTTGGAAGGGCAGTTTGAAGTGCTATCATGGCTTTTCTGTCTATCTCTACTCTCTTCCTATCTTCATCAGAGTAGTTAGCCACATCTTTGGGGATCATAGCAGCACCGGTAGCAGAAGGTGTCCTGAGTATGAAAGGTCCATTCTCAATAGACTCCCACATTCTTGAATCAAGAGACCTGATGAAACCTTCCACTCTTAAAAACCAGGTGTCAAATTCATCAAGAGTGATCAATGGGGACTTGTTCATGGTTATAGTTTCCATATCAGTTTTGGAAATGGTTGCCATTTGAAAAGTTTAGTATTTGTGTGTGTGAGGGATCTAAAGATGGTGAAATCTTATATCAAGAGCCTGGAAAGCTCTGATACCAAATGCAGGATCGTTGAAGGGTGTACAGTTACAATACAACAACACAAAGATGAGATAAGCTAAACTTAGATCAAACAGTAAACTGGATTAACCAAGTGTTGACACTAAGAACACAAGTAGTATATGAGACAGAACACAAAGACAACAAGTGTTTGGTTTTCAAGAATGCAGTATATTGCTTTCTCTATGTTTTATTACAAGTGTTACAAAGCATAAATAAAAGATACAAGAACATGAGATACTTATACAACATCCTACAACCGGCTATACTTTGAAAGCCAGCTGGACACAATTGACTAGACACACATAAAATCAATTGTAGAGTCAAAAGGCAGATTGCCTTTTGACTAGTGACTATGACATGCCATAGCTCACATCCTTATCTATTACAAAAAGGATAAAGTACATAAAGTAGAAAGTTACAGACTCAAGACCTCAATGTACAGTTACCAAAAGCATGGACCTTTTCACCAAACCATGTTAGTTGGTGAATTGCAGAGTTGCAGCGGAAAGGTGTCCAGCTTTATGGAACAGTACATCAGATAAAGCATGTTACTAAAAGTCTTCGGAAGAAATCTGTCTTCATGAACTTGAGGCTTCAGAAGACTTTGTCTCTGAGGCTTCAGAAGACTTCATCTTTGGCTTAGGAAGATGTTGGACTTGGCTTCGAAAGATTTCACACTTAGAGTATTTCTGTTGCACATGTAAAACTTCCAAAGCATTCCACTTCAATGCACTTATGCAGCATGCATGAAAGACTAAATATGTTTAGGTTGCATCAGCCTCTTCATTATTCTTTACAAAGAACTAAAAAGTTTTGAAATTAAAATCAAAACTCTCATTTCTGACATAGAAAAATTGCATGGTGAGAAATACAATCTTGCAGCTGAAAATGAGCTACGTACTGAAAAGTTAGGTGAAGCTAAAGCTCAACAATCTATGACTGAAGTGAAACTTGAAAAGTTTCAAATGTCTTCAATCAAGCTGCAAGAGATGCTGGATTCACAAAAAGATCCAAAGGACATGTCAGGGATTGGGTATAATTCATGTCATCCACCATACAATGACAATTACACTGTCATGCTTGACTCTGTCTCACTCTCTGAATCAATTAAACCTAAAACTATGGAACCTAAATCAGTAGTGAAACAAGTGACAAATCCTCAAAACAAACCTGATGTTTATTTTGAAACCAATGAGGATAAAATCAAGTTAGGTCACCCAATCAAAATCAAAGAGTATTCAGACAAGACAGTGAGTGTCATGAAACCATCAAGCCCTATAAAAGCAATTGTACCTTTTATAAAATTCATACCATCTGTTTTACAAGGCAAAAAGAAATATGTCAAGATAGTGAAACCCATACTGAGAGTAGTTTGATAATGAGATTGTATCACAAAATTCAAGCAAATCAAAAAGGTTTCACTGAAAAAGAAACAAACTGTAAAACTGAGTTCAACACATAAAACTTCATCAGACCCTCAATCATCAAGGTTAGGCAGGGAGTTGGGTTTGATATCTGTAACAAAGAACATGTTGACCAGTTTGAGAAAAAGAAGTGAGAAGTAGGTTGAAGAAACAGAAACACCCCATAATCTGAACAAAAGTAGTGTTGTGAAACAATCTACTAAAAGGGCTGATTCTGATTCATCACCTAAAGAAAAGAAAATGACTCATCAAAAGAAAGTATCAGTTGTGTCACAAAGGAAAAATCTGATTCAAGAAACAAACAAATGTATTGTGATATTTGTGACATGTTCAATCACAAGACAGACAGCAATGCAAATGCAATCAATTTTTATCTGTGTTATGAAAAATCACTCCACAAAAAATTGCTATTTCAACAAGTATTGTTCAATCTGTGACATGAACAATCACAATACATCTGATTGTTACTTTAATCAGAAGGGGTTGGGAATTCCACAACACAAGCCTATCTCAAAACATCTACTGTGATGCACTCTGTCAGACCTCATCTTCATAATACTCAATCTAGGACACCTAGATCAACAAATGATAGAAATAACTTGAAGGATTTGAGGAAGGGTCAAAGAAATCATCTTACAATGAAACACACAACTTGACCTTCTTAAGCAAAAACCAACTTTTGATAATGAAACTCGGGCTAAATTTTTACAAAGAAATAGAGACCAACGATTTCATTATTCATCTGAATCCTCAGTTGATGTTGATGAGATGACTAGACCAGTTCATCATCAAAAGTCTCCCAGAACACCTCCATCCAAATCACAATTCAAAGGGAAATATCAGGAGGTGACTATCATGAATAGGAATGGGAAACCCAAGACCATCATGGCTTGGGTTCCTTATTATAATTAGTTGTTTTGTTTGTAGGTTCATTCACACAGGTCTAATAGCATATGGTACGTAGACAGGTAGCTCCCGACACAGACTGGAGATCGTTCCCTCCTTCATGATTTCAAGTACATACAAGGAACTACTGTGGCATTCGGTGAAGATTCAAAAGGTGGTAGAATTACAGGAGAAGGATCTGTGACCAATGGGATGCTGAGCTTTGACAGAGTGAATTACTGTGAACAAATGAATTTCAATCTGCTAAGCGTGTCTCAGATCTGTCACAAAAATATTCCACTCACTTTACAGACACTCACTGCTACATTCTGAAACCTAGATTTCAGATTCCTAAAGAATGGGTTGTCTTAAAGACTCCAAGAAGAATAATACATATGTCTTAAACCTGTGTTCTACATCACCTAAGGAAGAAACATGTCTTTTGTCTAAAGCAAAATTTGATGAGTCACAGCTTGCATAGATGTTTGGGGCACACTAACTTTAAAAATATGAATAAGTTAGTCAAAGGCAACCATGTCATTGGTCTTCCTCAAAAAGAATTCAATTTTATTGATCAATGTTCAACGTGCCTCAAAGGAAAACAACACAAACTGTCTCACAAAACCAAGCTGGTGAACACTAACAATACTCCATTGAAGTTACTTCACATGGATCTTTTTGGACCAACTTATGTAATGAGTGTGGGAGAGAAACAGTATTGTTTAGTGATCATTGATGACTTTTCTCGATCACATGGGTGTTCTTCCTACTTCATTAAAACGAAGCATCCCAAATCATTCAAGACTTTACACTAAAGTTGAAAATCAACTTGATCTTAAGGACAAAATAATAAGGAGTGATAATGGTAAAGAGTTCAAAAATGAAAACATGAGTTCCTTTTGTGCAACCAAAGGCATTTCTCATCAATTCAATGCAGCTAGAACTCCTCAACAAAATGGGGTAGCTGAGAGGCGAAATAGAACACTGATTGAAGAAGCAAGAACGATGCTAGCCGATGTTAAACTGCCAATCACCTTCTGGGCGGAAGCAGTTAACACGTCGTGCTTTGTGCAAAATTGAACTCTGATTGTTAAAGAAAGTAACATGAAACCTTATGAACTGATCTTTCATAGGAAACCATTTATTGGATTCCACAAATCATTTGGCTGTCCAGTCTCAATATTAAACGCCCGTGATCATTTGGGAAAATTTTCATCTAAGTCTGATGAAGGATTCTTTGTAGTTATTTTTGTCTCAAAGGCTTATAGAGTGTTCTATCCTAGACTGAACATTATTGATGAATCTACAAATGTTCAATTCAAAAAACATTCGTTTCCCAAATCTACAAATGGTCTTGATTGGTTGTTTGATATTGACACTTTTACTAAATCATTTGACCAATTTCACTTGTCTAATGCAGGAAATATACATTCAGGTGATACTTCATCAACTGTAGAAAGAAGAGATAATTATCCATTGATTCCACCTACATCTGATGAACATATGAATGAAGATGTTCCTCTTAAGCTGATCCCATCAGACATCTGTCACAAAACCTTAGTGTTTCTTCTAAAGAAGGTCCCAGCCTGGTACCATCTCACTTAGATGACTTGTCAAATGAGATCAGAAATCAAAAACAGGCTTCTCATCCATAGAAACTCAAGGTACATCAAATGATGCAAGCAACCTTAGTGCTGTTGAAGATGTAGCAGTTACTCAACAGAAGTTGACAATCCTCATAATTCAACAACAATGCAAGATGAATGTGCCTCTGACCATGATGAACTGAATGTCTCCAATCTTGATGTAACTATTGCTTGTGACACCATTCCAACCACAAGAATACACAAGAATCATCCAGTTGAAACCATTATTGGTGATCTTAATAAGAGGGTGACAAAAAGCAAGTCCAGTATTGCAAACATCTGTTTGTTCTCATGCTTTCTATGTCAAACAATACCCAAAAACATCAAAGAGCCACTTCAAGATAATAGTTGGATTGAAGCAATACAGCAAGAATTGCTCCAATTCATGAAGCAAGAGGTATGGCAGCTGGTAGATCTTCCCGAAGGACAATACCCTATCAGTACCAGATGGCTGTAGGAACAAGACTGGTGATATAGGGATAGTCATCAGAAATAAAGCAAGACTAGTGACACAGGGATACACTCAAGAAGGAATCGACTATGACAAAGTGTTTGCTCCTATTGCCAGACTAGAAGCAATCAGAATCTTTCTTGCATATTCTGCGTCCATGAATTTACTGTTTATCAAATGGATGTAAAGTGGGCCTTCCTGTATGGAAAGATTGCTGAAGAGGTCTATGTGAGTCAACCACCTAGCTTTGAAGATCTAGACTTCCCTCACAGAGTTTACAAGCTTGACAAAGCTTTGTATGGTTTTCATCAAGCACCAAGAAATGGTATGAGACTCTATCATCCTTTCTTCTTGAACATGGGTATGAAAGAGGAAAGATTGATCAGACTCTCTTTAGTTGAACAAAAAGGAAAGACATGCTGTTAGGCTATATCTACGTGGATGACATCATATTTGGCTTGACAAACAAGCAACTCTGCAAAGAATTGATGACCTTATGCATTCAAAGTTCCAAATGAGTGCTATGGGGGAACACACCTTCTTTCTAGGGTGCAAGTCCAACAAACAGCAGATGGAATCTTCATCAATCAATCAAAATATATGGAAACCATGTTGAAGAAATTCCACTTTGCTGACTGTCAGTCTATCAGAACTCCTGTGGATACTAAAATGAAGATTGGACCTGACCTGAAGGCATATCAGTGGATCAAACTCACTATCGATCAATGATAGGTTCACTTATGTATCTAACAGCCAATAGGCCTGACATTATGTTTGGTGTTTGTGTGTGTGCCAGATATCAAGCTGATCCAAAAGAATCACATGTGAACGCCGTAAAGAGGATATTCAAATATCTGAAGGGCAAGCCAGCTCTTGGATTACGGTATCCAAAGGAAGGAGTATTTAATCTCTATGCCTACACAGACAGTGATTATGGAGGATGCAACTTTAACAAAAAATCCACTTCTGGCGGTTGTCAATTTCTTGGTCCCAGACTAGTATCCTGGCAATGCAAGAAGTAGACAAATGTGTTTGTGTCCACAGCAGAAGCTAAGTATATTGTTGCATCAGCATGTTGCTCTCAAGTTCTCTAGATTCAAAACCAGATGCTTGATTATGGTTTTAGCTTCTTGCATACACCAAATTCTATTGACAACACAACGTTGTCTTTATAACTAATAATCTAGTTCAGCACTAAAAACAAAACATATTGAGATTAGATATCATTTTTTGAGAAACTGTGCTAAAAAGGGTTTAAACAAATTGATTCAAGTACCAACTGAAAATCAATTAGCTGATTTGTTTACCAAGGCATTTGAACCTAGTAGGTTTGAATTTCTTGTTCAGTCAATTGGCATGATTAACCTTGAGTAAAAACTATGAAAAACATCAAAAACAATTTAAAACATCGGAAAAACCACAAAAAGAAATCAAGTTTTATGAGGAAAATAATTCTGTGGGAAATGATATAATTACAGTCGTTATATCATTCACTGTGCTTAACTTCAAAATGTAAAAGACTGAAATGACTTACCAGATATGTTGGTAGGCTCAACTTGGAAGAAAAGATACATGTAGTGATGAATTAAAGACATATTCAATTGTGAAACACTTATCACAAAATACAGGTATGTATTGGCTTATCTGAATGCATGTGTGTGTAGTAGCCTAAACACACCAGGTAATGATACTTTATGAATCTCTTTCACCACATCATGTTTCATCTTTGTTTTGCTAAGCAAAAACCTGATGAAACTTGCACATAGTGCAGATGTCATGATCCAAAAGATTCCCAATGTGGAACACATCCAAAATTGGATGAATCAACAAAGTAATACATTCTAAGTGAATGAACAAAAGAATCCTATCATGGATCACCTTCCAAAGTGAAGTGAAAAGAATCCCAATATGGGTCAACATGAAAAAGGCTCAAATTAAAAGAATCCCAATGAGGATCAGTGAAAATGAGATTTCATGACTTAAGTAACCTAGTAAGAGAAGTTGTGAAAAAGTTCTACCATGCATTGTATAAGGAGGGTTGTTCATTTCATGCTTATGTGTGTGAGGTACACATTGAATAATAAATCAACTCAACCAAAACATGATAAAAGTCATTTGCATCAAAATATCAACCAGGTATGGGTTTAAGAGGACAAACATACCTTCAATCTTCAAGTTCATGATCATGTCCATTTAATCATAAAGGATGCACATGTGTAATGTAAGACTGATATGATCCCAACAAAGAGATCTCTCTCTTCATTATTAATATTAATCAAAATACTATTCAAAAGTTTTAAATCTTTAAAGTTTCTATCCAAATGTAGACATAAACTTTAGGGGGAGTAATTTAAAATTTTTGAGTAAGTCCAAATTTTTGTTTATTAACTTAATTTTGAAAAACAAAACAAAAAGAATTTTAGTTGGTGTTGTTGCAATAAGTTATACCATTATATCTCAGCTTATGCAGATTCTTAGAAGCATGATAAGCTCGAGATCTGTCAAAATTGGGAAACTTGTATTAATTGTAACATACAAGTGAATCCAAGCAAGAATTGACAAATTCAAAAGCCAACTTCATAAGAAAAATCAATCAAGGACACCTCTTCATAAGATGAATAATCAATTCAATCACATTAACTTTTGATTAAGTTTAAAAGCTAATGCAGGTAAGTGCATTAGTTAATGTAGGTGAAGGTAACCCATGCATGTAACTAATGCGGGTAACAATATTTTTTCTCAAGTGCAACTAATGCGGACAACGATTTTACTCTAGCGCATTAGTGTGTGAAGTGAATGTGGAATTTACTCTATCATATTTGAGACAGTTAACAAATGCATATGAACAGGTCTCTATCGCATTTGCTACAGCGTTGTGTTGACTTGTCAACCGCATTTGATATAGTTGCACAAATGCTGATTGACTTTGTTCTATCGCATTTGCTACTATGTACAAATACGGATAGGATAAAACAAGCCACTCACCCGCATTTGTTATTCTCCGCATTTACTACAACACAAATGCGGACAGCCAAACTTTCAAGTTTAACTTCTGCATTTGCAACATCACACAAATGCTAATGGAATACAAAATTTCCGCATTTGCAACAGTAATGGAATGCGGACAGTCAGTAAAAAAAATTAACCTTCCATATTTGCTATAGCAACAAATGCATATTACCAAAAGTAGCCAAATGCGGATTGTCAATGTCAAAAGTTTGTCTTCGGCATTTGCTACAGTCAACAAATACGGATGATCAAAAGTCAAACAAATTAACCTTCAGCATTTCCTACAGTGGTGACTGTATCTGCTTGTAAACTTATAAAATTTTTCAAAGTGTATTATTTGACTATTAAAAGGAATTCAAATGGGTCATTTAATACTTTTCAAATTTGAGAGACTTTATAGTGAGACGAGGGCAAACCTACAGTATACCACCTTCAATCATCATCATCATCATAAACATTCAAAGATTTTATTGTGTTTCTTCTTAAAACATTCCTGTCATCGATTCAAAACTACAGTTATTTCGAAGGTAAAGTATAATTCAATAAAATTTTGAAACCAAGACCTAAGTTTCGGACTATTAACCTAAATCAACACAATAAACCAGATAATAAAGAAGAACACCAAAATCAAACTTATTAATGTGATGTAATACACATTTTCGACTTCAATAACATATAAATTGATAGGAATTCAACTCATATTGAAAACCTTGATAATCATGTTTACTGCGAAAAACAGCAAAATGAAAAGAAAAATGTGTAACAAATCAAAGTCATATTATCTATTGAGTGGTTCAACATTTAAATTGTGATTGTTAAAAGAGAAATTCACTATTTGCCATTACAGAAATTCAACAAGCAGTCCTCCTTGTCAATTTAAAGTCAAAACTGATAACTAACACACATGTCTCTTGTCCAGATTACATGGCAAATCTTACATGGAGCAAACTCCATAACGTCAACGGTTATTTAAACCCTGATGTGCCTAAAGCCGAAGGTCTTAGAGATATGATAAGATTCTTATCTACCACAAGGGTAGCATATGCCATGACAGTGATACCAACAATCTACGAGAATCCCATCAGGTCCTTCTGGGAATCAGCTGAGGTAGTTGAAGATGATGGAGTGAGAACTCTAACTAGGAGAATCAATAATGAACTTACTCTGAGGATCATAGAAGAGTCTGTTAGAAGATGTCTACAATTCGGTGATAATGCTAACGATCCTCTTGAATTAGATGATGAAGAAATAACCACATTTCTCTCTGAAATTGGTTATGAAGGGAGTTATGAAGCAAAACAAATAGTCAAAGGATTAGTGGATCTGCCTTGGAGGTTCCTAATTCATATGTTCCAACATTGTCTATCAAAAAGAAAAACAGGATGGAATGACATTCCAGTCCTCACATCTTCTAGAATATGTGCTCTCTGCACCAATAGACGGTTTAATATGTTTGCATATGTGTTCAATGGCCTAATCTCCAACATTCAAGAAGGGTTAAGATACAATTTTCTGATGTATCCTAGATTCATTCAATTTCTAATCAATGAATCATTTCATGACATTGCTAATGAAGGACCTATGCTTAACATCCCTCACTATGATGCAAGATCCTATAAGTACATAAGAAGAAGGACCCAAGAACTTTACAGTGGTGCCCACTCACCCTTCCTTACTTGGATGCTTCA
Source organism: Flaveria trinervia (assembly GCA_025506515.1). Classification (NCBI taxonomy): domain Eukaryota; kingdom Viridiplantae; phylum Streptophyta; class Magnoliopsida; order Asterales; family Asteraceae; genus Flaveria; species Flaveria trinervia. The sequence goes on along the minus strand of CM046447.1, from coordinate 514,515 downwards.
ACAATTACATCAAGCAGGTCAAGCTCAACCACCTCCACAACCAATAGCTCAACTAACTCCACAACCTTCACCACAACCATCTCCAATACCACAACCAACTCCACAACCATTACCTCAACCATCACCAATAGCTCAACCAACTCCACAAACTACACCACAACCATCTCTAATACCACAAACAACACCACAACATTCACCACAACCATCTCCACAAACATTACCACAACTAACACCACAAACCACCACTCAACCTACACCTATATCACCTCATCATTAATCTCCAATATCACCACATCAATCACCTATTTCTCCTTACCAACCTTTACCATCATCCCATGATCACCTCATGAAATAGAAGGATCAACAAATGCATCTAAATCATCCAAATCATCTTCTGATGAGGAGGATCATCAGGATCAAATCCCAGCTATAAAAGAACCTTTTGAGGCTGCTCCTTCAGAGAGCTATGTTGAATCTAACATCAAAAGGCCTGATGAAAAGGATGAACTAATCTCTGAGCTCTTACTTAAAGCGGAAAGGATGGAAACAACCTTAAACGGGAGAGCTGGAATCATCAATGACAAAATATTGGAACTGGATGAGAATGAAAGTGAATTGAAAGAACTTAAAGAGAAATATGCAGCTGAAAGAAAAAAACAGGACAAGGAGATTGACAATTTAAAAGCTGCACTAAAACATTCTAGAGATGAATTCAGTGGATATACTGACACACTTGAAATTCAAACAATAGCAATGGAGGGACAAGAAAATATTATAGAAGAACAAGCTGATATCATCTCAAAACTTGAAAAGGAAATTGATAGCAAGAACAAAAGAATATCAGAGCTTGAAATGATGATTAAGATCCAAAGAAATGAAGCAGATGATGATGATGAGAAAGAAGAACAAGAAAAGGAAGATGTAGATGAAGAAAAAGGAGGTGATGAAAGTCAAATTGAGTTTAAAGATCAAAGTCTAGATATGGTATGTATTTTGGAAACATAGATTACTCTGACTATGAAAAAGTGAATTTGAAGAACTCTTCAGTGCATTGGATAGTTTTCATCTGAACAATTTAGCATTGATGATGACTTTTGGGAATTCATAAACAACCAAAGAACTGAGTCAGAGCCTATTGTTTTTATCCCTAAATCACCAGTGCCTTTGGAAAAAGAATTAACTTTGCAAATTGTCCCTGCTATCTCATTATCTGAAGAACAAAAAGAAGAACTCAAAGAAAAGTATGAAAAAGAAAGGAAAGAAGAAACTGAAATAGAATAGAAAGGGAAGGAGGAAAGTAAAATGAAGGATCAAGAGCCAAGCACACCTAAAAACGTACCTGAACCAGAAGAACAAGCTGAAACATCTAGCCCTCAACTTCAAACTTACTCATGAAAGAGGAAGTACTTAGCTGAAAAAGCCAAAGGTAAGAGACCAATAGTTGAAGAAGAACCAGCAAAGAAATAAAAAGATGACCCAAGAAGTCTAACAGCAATTGCTGAATTTTTGGAAGAACATGAGCAGGCAGAAGCTCAATTAAAGAAATTGGCTGGTGCAATTGATTTGGAAGAAGGTGACATTGCTGGTGGATATGAAGTTGAAAAGGATGTTCTCATGGACAGTCCTATTAAAGCAGAACAGGCAGTGGAAGACATGGTAACCAAAGCACAAACTGATGACTTGATGATTAAAGCCATGTTTCTGATCAATCAAGGCTATGATCTTGATGAAGTGTTTGGAATGACTTATGAGAGCATGAAGGTGGAGGAAGAGAAAGTAAAAATGTTGCTTGATCCAATAATAGACATTGAATATGAGAAAACAATGACAAAGGATACTCCAAAGCAAAAAAAATTCATCTTTGAATAAATCAACAGAGTATGAAATACCATTGCCAAGAAGGGGTCCCATACACAAACTGTCTCAAATGAAGAAATCAACCTCATCCATGAATCATTATTTTCTGATCCTTATAATATGTCTGATAAGGAAATGAAGGAATATCTATCAAGTCAGGGATTCACAAGAAGAAGGATTGCTTACATGAAGACAAATTCTTTAAGAGCTGCAACTCTTCAATTGATCAATGAAAAGAAAGAAAAACTCAAGAAGCTAGAAGAAGAATTGTCAAGCACCAAACCAAGAAGCAGAGTGTTAGCTGAAGACATGATGTTGAACCAGAAAGACCAAGAAATACTTGCCCCAGTGCTTCACAAGTACCCTGAATGGTTTGCAGAACCATCTCAGTTGAAACTGCAAGAAGGACTGACTACTGCAGAACTGATTAGAGGAGTGTCTACTCCTAAGGGTAAGGTAGATCAAAAGATAATAGCCTGGAAGTATGATAGTACATGGAATATGTTCATGGTGAAGAAAATCTCAGGGCTAGTACAATTCTTTACAGAGTACTCAGCTCTAGTAAATGCCCTTGAGATTCATGACTTAAAGGAGCTAGCTCAGCTTGAACTGATCAATCATGCAGCTATATTTAGGGGGTATGAATTTGAGAACATACTTATGATGTTCAGAAGAACAAGCAACTTCAATTCATTAAAGACAATATGCTTGAGAAAAGATAAAACATTGTCAATCCCCTTGATAAGAAGAAAAAGGTGCAAGCAGAAGAAATGTATTCCCTGAGTTGAAGGTAAAGCCAACCGAATCATTGAAGACGAAAGTAGTGTCTGGTACTCATTCCTCCACTCCCATCTCAAACGTGAACTATGATGAGAAAACCTATGAGATGGTGATTGAAAGGAAATGGGGAGGAAATGAGGGAGCTAACATAAGACTATTCAGTGGATATGAAGTAAGATTACTTGATGAATCATACATCCACTACATTTATAGCAGGCACTTTAGGGAATTAAACAAAAAATGGGTGAACAAGACATGCACTTCTTTCTGAAATGCATCAAGTTGTTGAAACTGGCATATGATCGAATAAGTGCTTAAAGAGACAAAAGAAAGAAGAAGAAAACATCATTGCAACTTGGAAATATTGTTAAACTTGAAGTGGATGGGGGGGGGAGCTTACTGATTCATAGAGATGGTCTTTCTACAATCTCCATTTGGGAAACTATTTCACTAAAAAAGTTACCAATGGAAGCCATCTACAACATGAGCAAAATGAAGATCTATGTGGTAAGTAGAGACAGGATGTCAGAAGCAACTGATTTTGTAAACATGATCAACGCTATCATGGATCCTACTAAACATCAATCACCTTCTAAACATTGAGGAAAACTAGGTTGTATAATCCTTAGGGGGAGTATTGTTGCACCCTGAAAGGATCATACATGCCAACTCAATGGGTGAATTGACGATTGCTCATGAGCATTGACAAATGCGGATGACCGACCAAATGCGGATGACCAACTTACTAATGCGGATGATTAAGTGGAAGTGCTGATCAAAATTATCTCATCCGCATTTGCCAATGCAGATGAACAAGAAGAGATGCGGATCAAGACTTAGACTAGTTTCTGATGTAATAGGTCAAGGGTACTTTAGTCATTTTGTAAAGGCATTGTCTACCTATAAATGGAATAGTTAACCTCGTACTAAGGTGACGGTGATAGATAGAGAATTTTTGTTGTAATTATTCTCTGTAACTTATCAACTTTCATATATCAATACAAAACATTTATGAGTATTTTTCTTGCTTTGAATGTTCTTTGATTGTTTCTTTCCACACAATCATTGACTTGATCATCATATTCGATTAGTAAGAATATCACTTTTACTCAACCCCAGTATATATATACGTATACATATTATACGTAATATACATATATATGTATAATACATAAATATGTATATGTATATATGTATACATATGTATATATTACATATACATATATATAGAGGTATTATATATATATATAATGTGTGATATATATATATGTATATATATATGTTATATATATATATATATATTATATGTATATATCTACATATATATATGTATATATCCTCATATATTTATATATGTATGTATGTATTATATATATAATATAGATATATATATATATATATATATTTAAGTATGTAGTTTTCTTACTAAAAATGTCTGTTTAATTCATATATAGAAAAGGTAATACAACTCAAATCGACTTGTTTTTGAGCGACCTATAAACCTAGTATCGTTTTACGGTTGATGTCCCAGCATTCAAATTCTTACCTTTAAACTTAAAAGCTTAACTTTGTGTAAGGCCTCATTCCCGGGACGCTTACAGCTGGTCATTCATCACACTCAAAACATAATTTTCGTCATCTTACAAAAAAACGTCGTAGCGGAAACATTTAAAACAATATCGCATTTAAATATAATAGCTTTTGTGAACAATACTTCATTATCAATTACAAAATTCATGTTACATTTCATTACAAAAGCCTTATAATAATGGATTCCATTCCAATAGAACTGAGCAGTCGCCTCGTGCCATCCTTAGCAACATACCTACCAACTGGAAACACATTAAAGTCAGCGTTGCTGAGTGAGTTCTAGTTTTATAATAGAACATACTTTTCTTTCGTAAAACCGTTCTTTACTTTCTTTCGAAATCATACTATACTTTCGTACATTATCACACATCATACGTACATATAGATAATATAGTTATTATCTTCATCATTATGTTCGTTAACTTTCATTCATTCAACGTACGTCATTATCTTTCGCTTCTCGCTAGATCTGTTCAGACTTTACCCTCTTCGTGGCACTCAACCACAATTACTGAGATCAAATGACAAAGATCCCATTTAGTACATTATTAAGATATTTTGTTAATGTTCATTACATACGTTCGTTCTTTCCATCATTACCTTCCTCCTTCATCAACTCACGCCATACTCCCGACTCATGTCCGAAGAGTGGTACTATGTCGGGGCCTATACACAAACCCCCGACTCATGTCCGAAGACTGACATAGCACTAGAGTACGTGATTCGTTTCTCTTTCATCTCATCTCAGTCTCACGCACTACTGCCGACTCATGTTTGAAGACTGATACTGTGCTGGGGCCTGTACATAAACCCCCGACTCATGTCCGAAGACTGACACAATACCGGAGTACGCGATCCTCTTCTCATTAATCCGGATACTGTCTCATGCAATATCCCCGACTCATGTCTGAAGATTGATACTGCGCCGGGGCCTGTAACCAAACCCCCGACTCATGTCCGAAGACTGACATAGTACCGGAGTACGCTACAAGGACCTCTTTCGAGTCTGTTGCGACATAGAGTCCCTCACCTCATACATATGCTTGCAAGCCTTTCATTCGTTCATTCATATATTTATGCATGCATTCATTCATTACGTTCCTCTTTTCATTATCTTCCACTTTACGTTACATAATACATTCATTTTATTTATTAACATTCAACGCAAAGCCATGGAAAGATAAACATACATAGTAAGGAACATAAACATAATCATAAACATACAACATCACCACACAGGCATCATCATACATACATATCATGCATAAACATGCAACATCATCATCATCATGTCCAACATGCTCTCTAAGGCCTCAATCGTCATCGTACATGCTCTTATGGGAACCTTTACGTCAAAACTTACGTCTGCACTTTCCCCCGAAAGTTAGAAGTCAAACTACGCTTTCCTTGTAGTGCAACAGCCCTATTCGGGCATATGGACACCCTTTAGTTGCATCGCCTCCATGCGACTGAACATCATGCGAATGGACGAATGCGGATGAACAATCATGAGAATGAACACCCAATCGTACGAATGGACTAATGCGGATGGACCTCATGCGAATGGGACTAATGCGGATAAGCACTTATGCGACTAGACCTTCAATCGCATAACCTCTATGCGACTGGCCCTTCAATCGTACGAATACAACCTCAATTGCATGACATCTGGGCGTATGGACCTCAGTCGCATGACCTTCGTGCGAATGGCCCTTAGTCGCCTTCCTTTCATGCGTATGAACCCAATCTCCTTCCAATTAATCGTCTGGACCTCCAGTCGGTCGCATAGCCCTAGCTGGTGCAGAATGCAGTTCATCCCGAACTGCAGCCACACCTTTCGGCTTCCAAACTCTTCCAAACCTCGTTCGAGCTCAAATCAACCCTTCTAAACCTTAGGGAAACATACTACGGCATCATTCAAGCATAACCACGCAAGAAATCAAGCCCTAAACGAATCATACACATACACATATGCATAAAAACGGGTGTTTACACCCAAACCTTGAAAAAAGGGTTTTCAGATGTGTTCCAGCCCCAAAATCATTGAAAACGTGTAAAAGAGGGGTCCTAGAACTCACACAAGTGACCACAACGAGAAGAGCTTCGATTTGACTCGCTTCTCCACGATTTTGCCTCACTCGAACTGTAAAGTCGGTTGGATCGATAAACATCCAAGCATGTTCTTGACGGAAGGATGAACAACCAAAACCAAAAGTCAAATCAATAACATGAACTATCAAATATTGGTTTCATTGATAAAAACCTAACGATTACAAGCTCGTTACAACATAAGAATCAAGACTCTTGGCAAGGGGAAGATCGAGCATGATCTCCCCTCTCATCCGGCAGCCCTAGGCTCCGGGCAGACTTCCTCTCAATCCTTAATCTCTCTACACATTGAAACTGGTATATATAGGCCTCGGCCCATATTAGATGCGACTGGGCCCATTCGTGCGAATGGACCATGCGTATGGTTCAACCGTACGACTGGACCATGTGTATGGTTCAATCGTACGACTGGACCATACTTATGGTTCAGTCTTACGAATGTCCCAATCGCATCTCTCAGTCACACGGCTGGTCCATTAGCATGGCTCAGTCGTACGACTGAGTCTCATTCGTATATGCTCCTGCGAATGACCCAGTTTCATGTGTTTACAACATATCAGGTGTATAACATTAAGCCTAGACTATTCGACAAGCGATGGACACACTATATATGACTATATATGCTCTAACAAATTCCCCCTTGTACGTTGCTTGCGAATAGTAGATAACACCTCTTACAATCTTCAGTCAATCTTTGCTCTAGTTACCAATAGAATCAAACGAAAACCATATTAGCCAACGTTGCCGATCCGTCAGGTTACTACCATATCCCTGAAAATGAATTTAGGCACAATAGCTTTCGTTTACTTTGTATAACACTATCATAGCAGCAAGATTCCCCATATGACTGATTTGTCCAGATAATGACACGAACAGTTTTCAATTGCTTCAATCTTCACACAGGCTAACTTGATTAACATCACCACCTGCAGAAATTCCCCCTCACATTCAGCATATCCCAATATATAGACATTGTGCTCTCCTTGCATCTTGACACGGTGTATTAGGAAAAAGGCTGAAGGTTCCAATCCACAGCTGACAATATCAACCAAATCAGCATGCACGAAGATTCATCATCGGAAACCGGTTCACATCATCACTTTCTGATTGCGTCTTCACTTTCTATATACAAGGTTCCCCCTAAGAAGCAGAATCCTTTCTGTGCGGATAAATATAACTTGATTGGCCCATAAGTAGTCAGATGCTCCTGATTACCCCACAAAATCAGCACCAACTGCTGACATCTTCTCTTCTCTCTTTCGTGTTCCAATTACATTCACCTATTCTGGAAATCCGACGAATAATGGGGTACACGTCGAACTTATTTGACAAACGAACCTGGTGAATATGCTTTGCTCATGCTCAAATCTGTGCAAGAAGCTGTTCCAGACTCTTTTTTTGGTCTGGAACAAATGCAGATGGCTCATTCGTGCGATTGAACATACGACTAGTCCAGTCGCACGACTGAACATACGACTGGTCCAGTCGTATGAATGGCTCATTCGCATGGTCCAGTCGTACGAATGGTCCATTTTCATGGCCTAGTAGCATGAACGGGTCTGCACACAGATTTTCAGATCTGCAGCAGCCAGGGCTACCTAAAACCCTAATCTGATGAATTCAACATGAACCAAAACAAAGTAGACATCATCAGATTCGAAAGGGTGATAGGAACGTGGTTTCGAATTCGATTTCAACTTAGAAGCAACACTCGTAACAAGATCTGAGCAAAACACGAAGAACACGAAGTGGGTTTAACGTCAAGATCTGAAATTCCATCCAGAAATCAAGAGCTCGGGTTGCTAGAATGATTGTTAGATCATTCCAGTAGTAACCGGCTCTGATACCAATTGTAAAGTCGGTTGGATCGATAACCATCCATGTTAGGATCAGTGATCTAAGTTTGATTAATTAGAGAGTATTGCAGCGCAGTTCGAACAACGAATTAAACAATTCACAAGAACACAATTGATATTCAATGTAACAGTAAATGGTTATAGAAAAAGATATTTCTGCAAAAGAGATATTTCATTCATATGCTTTCGTGGTGGCTCAATGTCACACTTTACAATTAGGTCAACATTCCTTATATAGGACATGTGACGTCTGCTGAAGTCACTTGATAGTGACATCTAACAGAATTATTCAAACTACTGAAACTATGCAAACTACTGAAAAAGTTCTCAACTACTTATTACATTTCAGAGAATGCTAAGTACAAGAAACATAAAACTACTGAAACTATAACTATTGAAAAGTGAATTACAAGTACTGAAAGGAAACCATCACAACTACTGAAGCTGATAACTTCAGCTGTTGTGACAACTACTGATCACTTTGGTCTTCAGTCTTTGTTCTTCAGACTTTTACTTTCAGACTTTGTCTTCAGCTGATAGCTTCAAACTTTGTCTTCAGTACTTTACTTTCAGACTTTGTCTTCAGCTGATAGCTTCAGACTTTGTCTTCACTTCTTTACTTTCAGACTTTGTCTTCAGTAGTAGTCTTCAGTTCTTGTCTTCAGACTTTGTCTTCAGACCTTGTAATCAGCTGATGTCTTCAGCTGTTGTGATCTTCTTCAGCAGTTGTAATGTCTGTGGGACTTAGAGGCTTTTCTGATCAGGCTCCTTGGTTCTTTTGGTCCAATAAACTCCCCCTGAACCAATGCAGCCAAAATCTCTAAACTTATTGATGATCCCACTTATTGTTGGCAGAAACACCCTCTTGATCAGCTTTATAGGTAATCAGTTAAGCACAGGCCGGGAAAAGGTTTCTAATCTTTTGATTGGCTAACTATGGAAGGGAACTCTGTCTTGGGAAACTGTACACAGAGTCTTGTCCCAACCATGAAACCTAATTCCCATTAATGTGTCTACAAGACTCACTAGCATAGGCCTGAAGGAGAAAAACTTGTTCCTCCTAGGTGAGTTCTTCTGCTTCTCCCTCGAAGAAGAACTCTGGCCATAATACTCAGACAGGTATCTCACTGTCTTTCCATTTTTCAACTCCACAGTTGTTATCTCTCTATAAGCAATTCATCAGGGTGAGAGCCTTCAAGCAACAACTGGAGTTCACTCTTCTGAAGATCTTCAAGTCTTTTGTATAACAACCCCTTCTTGATCATTTTGTTCTCAAGAATAGATTGAGGGGTTGTCTTGGATTTGTGAGCTCTCTTGAATTCTTTAATGATTTCCCAGGGTGAGACTACCATGGTCAATGTAATTGCAACATTCAAGGTCTTCTTCACTTGGCCATGATATCTACTTGGTATATTCTTCTTATGAATTCTAGAACTTACCCTGGGGTCTGGCCAGATCCGCACTCTTTCTTTTTGATGTTGAAAGGTATGTCTAAGAGTGTACAGCCTCAGATCCTGTTTCTTCATTTCTGGAATGGATGAGGACTGAGGGAAATCCTTATCAACCATCTTGAGAAACTTCTCATCGTGCTATTTCTGCTGTTCTGCTTCTTTAATCTTTACCTTTACCATCTGCATATGCAAGTCAGGAGTAATCACTTGTTGACTTCCGTGCTCAGGTGATTTGAGTTTGAGAACAACAGAGATTGGCAGACTATCATCATCATCATCATCCTCTTCTTCATCTTCTTCTACCCTCAACACCCTTCTCCTCCTTCTGGGTGCATCACTGGGTAAGGTTTGAGGTGGTTTTTAGGGTAAAGGGATTGGTTTTGTGGGTTGAGTTATGAGTGGCTTTGGTTTAGGGATAGATTTGGGAGATTTTAGAGATAAGGGTTGTGTTTGAGTGGGAGGGTGAGAAGACTGAGTTAGCATTTTGGTGGTGAGTTTGGCTTCGGAGAGTTTTGCCATTTCAGTTCTCTTCCCTGCACCTGTTTCATCCAGTGCTTCAATTATCAACCCCTTATTATTGCCTCCAGCAGAGCAAATCTTCTTGGTTATCTCTAGGATACTGTCTGGACCATGCCTTTATCTCTATCAATGTTCTTCCAAGGTATTTGGCAATGAATCTGATCATTATCTCCAATCTTTCCCTTTCCAACACACTAACCCCCCATCTAGCTTGAATCTCTTCTATTTCCAGCCTTCTGATCTCAGTGTCTAGTGTAGCTGTGTCATGACCTTGTCGAAAGAGCTAATCTATAATTTTATCCATGGATCTGCTATGAGCTTCATCAGCATCTTTGACAAGATCTTCTAAGGATTTTTCTTCATCAGCTTTTGACTCAACACTTTTCTTTCTTTTATATGTGATCAGCTATTCTGAGATCAGTTCTTTCTCCACCTCCTTCTCTTTTTCAGGTTCTTTCTCATCATCAACTCTTTTTCTTTTCTTTTCTTTCACTGCCTTAGACATGGAAGTCTCCCCGTTTTTGGTTGCATTGGGATCAAGGGCTTGAAAGGCAGAAAGAGATTTGTGAACAACATCATCAATGAGGGTTTGTAGATTTGAGGATATCCTCTCATCAATGGGTTTATGCACTATGTCAGTGATGATGGGAGTGATGAAAGGTAAGGAATTTTGAAAGATAGCAACCATCTGCTCAGAGGGGTTCTGTCCCTGAGAGGTGGTGCCAAAAGTAGTGGCTGGTGGCTCAGTTACGTGTGTAGGCTCAGTGTTTGGGGAACCTTCAATGGAAGGTGCCATCTGTGGGATTTGTGAGGTAGATGGACTTTGATCCTGAGACATTTTGGCTAACAACTCTTTGAGTCTGCTCACCTCAGTCTCAAAGATGGTATTATGGGATAATACATCATAGAAAAAGCCCAGGTCATCATCAGTTTGTGCTGAATCACCTGACCTCCTAATTGAATCAGGATGTACATGCTCTGAGTGTAGATCAGTAGAGCATGTGCCCCTTAGTCTTGGTACTGGGGACTTCCTGCCTCAAGACTGTGTCCTTCATTGGCAGTTGCCTCTGGTAAGGTCTTATGGATGTTACCAACTTCATCCTGATCATTTGCTGAATCAGTAGAAGTGGCAGCCTTACCAGATGTTCTATTCTCCGTTTCTACACTTGGAGAGTGAACATTGTAACCCTTATGTTGTGGGTTATGAGAAGCATTTTGGTCCTCCCCCTCAATGGTTGAGGTATTCCCAGTGGTAAGTGGTTTTTGGGGAGGGGGTGAGGAATGCAACTGACTCAGCACTTTAGCAATTATCAGTGTTGGGCTTTGAGGGGCGGTTGCATATGGAGATTGGTCTGAAGCAGAATGCACCGGGGAGAGAGGTGCTCTTCAATGGTAACCCTCTCAATTGAGATAGGTTCCAGAAATGTGGGATCCCCAATTGTGGTTGCAACAAGATCCTGTTGCGAGGAAACCTATGCGGCTTCAGCAGGTTATGTCTTGGACATAACTGGGGGGTTATAACCAGTATGTATTTCCTGTGTTTGTGGTACAGGGGCATCCTCAGGGACTCATCTCCCTGATTAGCCTTTTTGGGCGTTTTGGATTTGGGTTTGGTGGGGACTTTGGATCTAGAAGTGGAGGCTGTGGGTTCCCTCTGCTTGGGTTTTAGCATCCGGCAGCCCCTTTAAGAGTAGGGTCTAAGTTATGTCGGGAGTATACCTCAGCTAAAACAGCTGGAGTAGGGACTCCAAGACCAACAAGGCCATCGGATTGTAATTGATTCAAAATTATGGCCATCAGAAACCTGGGATAAAGTATCCATCTGTTGCCACAGGTTTCTGAGCCAGATCCTTTAGTTCCATGAACACTATCTCAAAAAATTTACATTTTGGCGTTCAGGATAGAGTACAATACCTGTTGCCATCGGGAAGACATCTGATCCCAAGAAGATGTCTTTGATGCAAGGCAGACATTCACCATATGAAAGATAAGTCGTTCAGCATCATGGAAGTGCTTTTTAAGTATGGTTGTAGCACTTAAGTAGCCTTCATACCCGTTATGGATAAAAGACATATCAGTGGTGCCTTTCGGTATTCTTTAGGATAGGTGCCATCATGCAGTTAGGGTTTGCGAATGATGTCGGGGGTGATGAGCACCTGTTTCTGGTTCACCAACGACTGGAGAGTGGTTTGTCTATCATTTCACCAGTTATTATGAGATGCTGGTCCAGAACTGGGATAAGGAGTCAGGATATATGGTAGGATTCAGAAAGAAAGGCTGTTCTGTATGGGGAATCCACCATAGATCGATGGCAGTGTCAACTTGTTCCAGAAGGCCGATTTCGAAAGGTAGGCAACACAGTTGTGTCGGGGTTTGAGTTTCATGGTCGCCATTGTTATGAGAGAAAGGTTTGAAAAGGCTAATGAAATGTTTGGCTATAAGTGCAGGTATTTATAGGTTAAGAAAAGCTAAAAAGAAAAGGACTGAAAGTGTTGGTGTTGGCATCAGTTGTTATGAAAACAACTGAAGACTTGGTTTTAACTACCAGACGTTTGAAAACAACTGAAGACTTGGTTTTAGTCATTAGTAGTTGTGAAACTACTGAAAACCTGGTTTTGTCTTCAGCTGTTGTAAACAACTGAGGACTTGGTATTAGTCATCAGTAGTATGAAAACATGAAGACATGGTTTTGTCATCAGCTGTTTAAAGTGAAACAGCAGTTTGTGTGTTGATGCATGTATGTCCCTAGATCATGATATGAAATGTAATAGATCATGTTTATCTGATTCTAATGTAATTTGATATGATTAATGAAATGATATTGGTTGTTTGTGAGTTGTATATTTTGTTAATGAGTCAATATTGAATTGGTTAATTAGGATAGTGATTGTTTGAATGGTTACAAATAATGTATTAATGATACATTCCAACTTAACATAATGTAGTTTTCATGTGAATGGCTCATGCGAATGGACCACACGCATGAATAACTTCATACGATTGACTCAGTCGCACGACTGAACCAGGAGACTGGATCAGTCGTATGATTGACATATAAGATTGGCTCAGTCGCACGACTGAACACTCAATCGTGCGTATGGATCAACCGCATGCTTCAATCGCACGGCTGAACCATGCGAATGGTCTAGTCGCACGAATGAACAATACTAACCTATAAATACAACCCAATTCGTGAAAAAAAAGTAGGCATTCATTCTATTACGAATCCAGACGTACCCTAGCAGTCTAGAAGTTTTCCAATTCGTTCTCCAAGTTCATAGAACACATTAGATCGATTTCCAATCGATTTCTAACGTTAGTTTCAATTCTTTATTTATTCTTCGTGTGTTCTCACTGATTAGATCGCCAATCAAATAGGTATTTCGTGCAAATACCCGGTCCTAACAAGTGGTATCAGAGCCTTGGCTCTTGATTACGTGTGATTGAATCAAGATTGATAAAAAGTTTGGTTTTTGCACTAAAAACGCAATCTTTTGTGTCAAAATTGATCTTGGACATTCCCTGCTCATCAAAGTTTGGTTTCTACGGACTTCGGCGATTAGACCTTGCGAAATTTCGATTTTTTACGGCTAAAACACGTTTAACCTAGAAATTTTCGCAAAACAGCAGCTTGAGTCGCACGATTGAGCCATTTGCACGACTGGACCTCATTCTCATTGCTCAGACGCACAATTGGACCTAGTCGCATCTCCATTCGTACGATTAACCACTCGTTCACAGTGTACATACGCATCAGCTTCATTCGCACGACTAAACCAATCGCTTAGTTCAGCCGCACGATTGAACCATTCGCTCAGTTCATTCGGACGGATCGCCCAATCGCATCCTTCAGTCACACCAATTGACAGTTTGTCTTAGTAGACTTAAAGTTATTCGCCATGGAAGATCAAATGTCAACCTTACTGCTGGGAAGGACTCTAGGATCCAGAACCTGCTGTTACTTGAGAGTGAGGTGGGTAATCATAATATCCACCGAAGCTCTTAATGTTAGATGAGTTTCCCCACTGGAACAACGTTTTGAGATCTACCTCAATGGAGTGGATCTGAATCTGTGGGAAGCTATCGAGATTGGGTATAGTACGCCGGTGGGAGCCGATGGAGTAAAGCTAACCTTAGGAGGGAAGACAGACGCGCAGAAAGTTAAATATAATATACAGAAGAAAAGGGTTTACGCATTGATTACACAGTCTATCCCTAAAGACATTTTCCACCAGTACTCAGAGAATAAGTAGTCCAAGAAACTATGGGATGAGTTGGAAAAAAGGTACGACGAGAATGCTTCGTTGAAGGCAATCAAGGCTAAGGAGTTAAAGAAGGAATTTGATAACTTCTCATCGATGGAAACGAGAGTTTTGGTGATGTTATTGATAATCTACCATCTGATGAGTGAACTGCATAAAAATGGGGTGGCTACTACCATGGAAGAGAAAGTACTAACTTCGCAGACGGATTGCCGGAAAAGTGGGCTTCATTTGTGTCTAACCTGAGACAGAATGGAACGCTGACAAAGCTGGATATAAATGACTTCATTCTAAAGCTGTGAGAAGAAGCACTTAGAATGAGTACAGAGCTCAGAAGTCTTCATATGCTCAGAATCCAGCTTTGTACAATGCCACGCCTCAAGCTAAGACATCTGAGCACCTCTCCAGACTGCATTTGTGTCTAGCTCTTGGGTCCTTCACCTCGTCAGAAAGCAAGTTACTAGTTCTACTTCATCAAGCAAGGATCCAAAAGCCTTGACTGCTCATGATGATGAAGGACAGGACTGGAGCTTTAGGTTTGTCTCTCTAGGGGAATCAAACATTGCAAGTGTAGAAGACTTTGATGATGATTCTGTGAGTGAAGGAGATCTAGCAGTTGATATAGCGATGTCTAATATTGAAGAGACAACTGCAACTGAGGTCAGCTACAAGCCTAAAGAGGAGACTACCAAAGCAAGGACAGAAAAGAGAATCACCAGAACTAAGACATCTGATGCTGCGTTCATGGCTAACTCTTCTGAACCAACTCAGGTAAGTCCACTGACCAAAAGTTTAATAATCATGCTTGTTCTGATTGTAATACATTTAGAAATAGCATAGATGAACATTTTCTAGGTTATTAGATCATAATGATAACTTGGTAAAAGATTTACAACTGTGCACTGAGGCGAATAGAGTATTAAAACAAAATGAGCATAGTTACAAAGAAAAGATAGACCTTTTGACTAAACAGCTTAGGGAAACCGAAGTAGTTGCATTTAACCAAGCTAATGACATTAGGTACTATCTAAACTCCCTAGAAGACACTAAGAAGCAAAGGCAGTTATAGAAGTAGAAGTAAACTCATTAAAACAGAAACTGCACAGTTGGACAAGTTCATCACACATAGTCCAACACTTAGTGAGAGAAAGAAACAATGGGGAGGATTTGGGTTACAAAGTGGTTCCACCACCACCTCAGACCTTGATGAACACTAAGAGTAGACCTATAAATGACAATCCCATCAAGGATCATGTGGTGTCTACTCCTCTTGTTAGTGATCCAGATTCCTCATGTTCAACCATGAATCTGGAAACAAACAAAGGAGGACACTTCAAAGGCAAAGGGTAAATTGCCTTGTGTTAATTTGGAAAAAAGAGTTTGAAAAGGTTAACTTAAAGTCAGGATCAAATAGAGTCAAATCAGAACCTAAAAGGACTTCAAATAGTCAAAAACCAGTTAACCAAAAGGAAAAAGATATTAAACATGTTAAAACAGTTAACTCTGTTAAACAAGAAAAAACATCAAAAGAACCAGAGTCAAAATCTAAAGTAAGTGATGTACTAGAGTGTCACACACGTCTCCACAAAGAAAGTTTAATCATAAAGTTGATAGCAGGTCATGCTACAACTGTGGAGAATGTGGACACATTGCTTCCTATTGTCTTTTATCAGACACCTAGGAAAAAGATTGAACTTCAGGACTCAAAACCTAGGTCTTCTAAGAGGAGTTCTTTAACTCCACCTAGAAGAACTAGTGAACATAAAGTTCAACCCGTTAGCTAGTCGACTGTGTATCACAAACAGGCATTGAACAAATCTGGCGTATGGAAAGAGAAGTCAACCTCTGTGTCTGATGATGATGACAAGAAGGAAATGGGCTACCCTCACCCTCTAAGGGTCAATGGGTGAATTTATGATGTGTGATGCCTCTGGGAAACCCAAGCCAGTAAAGGCTTGGGTTCCTAACCTAAAATAATCCTTTACATTGTATGTGCAGGGTGCTCGCTACAGTGCTGAAATTAACACGTGGATTGTAGACAGCGGAGCATCCAGGCACATGACAGGAAACAGGGCTCTTTTATCTGACGTCAAGCAAATAAAAGGAGGGCATGTTTCGTTTGCTGGAAACAAGGGAGGATATATCACAGCTCAGGGAGAAGTGGGAAATCAAAAAGTTAAGTTTGATAAGGTGAACTATGTTCAACAACTCCAAAATAACTTACTTTCTGTTTCCCAAATCTGCAATAAGGGATTTAAAGTCATCTTCGACAACAAAAAGTGTTACGTGCTCAAGAAAGATTACGTGATCCCAGAAGACCAAGTTTTGATGACTGCTTCAAGGTATAAAGACCTTTATGTTTTGGATCTGTCAACAGCTGCTACAATGGATCAGGAGGTTCAGTGTTTTCTATCTAAAGCTACTGAGAAGGATTCCATCTCCTGGCATAGGAGAATGGGACACATTAGTCAAAGAAAGATGAATCACTTGATTCAGATGGATCTAGTGAGAGGAGTTAATGTAATGAACTTCCAGCTTCCTGATCTTTGTGTAGCTTGCAAGAAAGGCAAAGAGACGACGAAGTCTCATAATGAAAAGAAAATTCATTCAATAGAACTTCCTCTTGAACTCTTCACATGGATCTGTTTGGTCCAGTCAGTACAAAGAGCATAGCAGGCGACTTGTATTGTTTTGTGGTTACTGATGACTACTCAGGTTCTCCTGGGTAATGTTTCTGAAGTCCAAATCAGAAACATTTGAGTCTTTCAAGTAGTTAGTAACCACACTGGAATCTCTCTACAAGCTGAAGGTTAGACAAGTACGCTCAGACAACGGGACGAATTCAAGAACAGTGGATGGAGGCTTACTGCAAGGTAAAAGGAATGTACATCAATTCACTTCTGCCTACACGCCTCAGATGAATGGCGTTGCTGAGAGAAAGAACAGAAGCTTGATAGAGACAACATGGTATGGTGGCAGACTCGAACTGCCTATCCAATTTGGAATGAGGCAGTTGCTAATGCATGTTATACACTGAATCGAGTTCTGATTGTCAAGCGTCACAGAAAGACATGTTACGAGCTAGTACAAAGACGCAAACTGAATCTAGAGTATCTCGAACCATTTGGCGCGCCGTGCACACTTCTGAAGAAAACACAAGAAGGTAAATTCAGCGAGAAGGCAGATGAAGGAATCTTTCTAGGATACAACATTCCGAATAGGAGGGTTTACAACAACTCAACGGGTCTAGTAGAAGTGTGGTGTAATGTTGACGTTCAGTGATATACCACACCACCTACTGGCAAAGGACCTGCCTATTTCTTCAATTATGATGGATTCTTCAAGTCCTTCAACATCTCTCTCTCCCTCGGATGATGAGTTAGCTACACGGATGATGTATGATATCTTGAATACACCAACATCAAGCTCACTGGGAGGATAATCTACTCAGTCGGGGGGAGTAGTCGACGATAGTGACTCCTCCTCTGAAGATGAAGCTGAAGAAGATGACCAGAACAGTCAGGAGGAACAGGTTCCTGTTCCTGAAAGTCCACAAGCATCTACTAGTGATGCACCTTCGACTTTGAAGCCTCAAACTCCAACTACCTCAGATGCAGAACCAAATGCTCATAATCTTGGCTCTGAGGTAGTTGTTCCTACTACTCTAGGATCATGACTAAACGTCTATCATCCCCTATACAATGTCATTGGGGATGTCAGATCAGGAGTACAAACCCGAAATCAGCTATACTCAGCTGATTACGCCTCCGTTATGGAAAAGGGATATATTCATGATGGTGCTTATGGGTGTTTTGTCTCGCAGTTTGAGCCAAAATACGTCAGTGATGCACTAAATGATGAGGCATGGGTGAGTGCCATGCAAGAAAACTTCTTCGGTTCAAGAAGTTAGGTGTATGGACTCTGGTTGACAGACCTAAAGGTGCTAAGGTCATTGGCACCAAATGGGTCTTAAAATGCAAGAAGGATGACCAAGGAGTCATTATCAGGAACAAGGCTCGATTGGTGGTTCAAGGTTTTCGCCAAGTCGAGGGAATTGACTACAATGAAGTGTTTGCACCCGTGGCACGGATGGAAGCCATTCGCATCTTCCTTGTCTATGCATCGTACATGAAGATTAAGTCTACCAATTAGATGTAAAGAGTGCATTCCTTCATGGGGAAATCAGAGAAACAGTCTATGTCAGTCAACCCGAGGGATTTGAAGATCCTTACTATCGGGATAGTGTTTACAAACTCGACAAGGCTTTATATGGGCTTCATCAAGCTCCAAGAGCCTGGTATGAGAAACTCTCGACTCATCTTGTGAAACACGGCTTTCGCAGGGGAGTCATCGACTGCACCTGTTCATCAAAGAAAAGGATGGCGATCTACTACTCGTTCAGATCTATGTCGATGACATAATCTTCGGTTCAAAGAACGTAGAGTTATGCAAAGAGTTTGACGCAGTTATGAAGAAAGAATTTTAGATGAGTGCTATGGGGGAGATGAAGTTCTTTCTCGGGTTATAGGTGGATCAGACTCCAAAGGGATATTTCTACATGAGACCAAGTATGTAGGAGACATTCTCAGTCGTTTTGACATGGAGAATGCTTCTGCTGCTGGAACTCCACTTGCTACGAATCACGATATAGCACCTGATGAAAATGGAGATCTTGTAGATGCCACAATGTACCGAGGAATGATTGGATCCCTCATGTATCTCACTGCCTCAAGACCTGATATCATGTACGATACATGTTTATGTTCTAGATATCAGGCTAAGCCTAAGGTCAACCATCTGATCGGGGTCAAGAGGATATTTCGTTATCTGAAGGTACACCCACACTTGGGTTGTGGTATCCTCATGATGATGACTTTGAACTCACGGCGTATAGTGACTCGGATTACGGGGCTGCAAGATGAATTACAAGTCTACATCAGCAGGTTCAATTCTTTGGGGAAAGATTAATTACCTGGCAGTGTGTAAAAGCAGACATGGTTGCATTGTCACCCTGTGAAGCCGAATACGTTGCTGCTGCAAGTTGCTGTTCACAAATCATCTGGATTCAACAGCAAATGTGGGATTACGGTTTAAAGTTCTCTTCTACTCCTATTTTTGTGGATAACTCTGCTGCAATTGCAGTAACTAAAATCCGGTCCAACATCCTAAGACCAAACATATCGGTATTAAATACCATTTCATAGAGATTGTTTTGAAAAGAACTTCATTGATGTGTAAAAATTAATACTGATTTTCAATGCGCTGACCTCTATACTAAAGCCTTTGATAAACCACGTTTTCAATATTTGCTAAAGGTCAACGGCGTTAAAAAGAAAAGTGAGGTTATTCTTGATGATGATCATGTGTAGTCCGGTGTAGCTTAGTTAAATTTTCATTTTATTTTATTTTATTTGGTTAATTTAGTCTGTTTAAAATTAAACTCATGTTATTCTGCTGTTTATTAAAATCCTAAAATAATTAAACCAGTTATGATGTTAGTATTTTAGGGGGAGAATAAGTCAGCAAGTAACATTATCAAAAAAAAGAAGGAGAAGGAGTGGAAAGCTGATATAAGGTAGATCGTATCTGTGATACCGATTCAACCCTTTGGAATATGATAGTACACAGGAACAAATCAAGAGGGACTTTAAAATTTAATTCAGAAATGATGCAAAAATTCAAAGTATAAGTCTGTGTAGTCTAAGCAATATAAAAAGGGAAAATGATAAAAAAACTGGTAACTCCTAAGGTAACACAACGAGAGTAGACCTAGAGGTTGCTAGATCACAATTGATATGTCGGTAGATTCAACACAATAGATGATTAGACCTAACTGGTGATCTCATGATCAAACTAAGTTGTTCAACTAATAGTGGGCTTCCATCTTATCACTGGTTAACACAATCAACAATATTCCAATAAGGGGTAATGAGCATGTAAACGCCACAAATGTGTGCAGATGACCTAAATAGTGCAAAGCACGAAAAAATGAAAGAAAAATGCTATCAAGCTAAGGACTTATGTTGTTGGTGCATTTTGTGCAAAATAAAATTAAGCTGCTCTAACAAGGAGATAGGTTGTGTGCCTCTCTGCTGTGCGATGGCACTGACCTGAGGATTGGCTTCTCTTTGAAAGCTCTAAGAACAGTCTCTTCTTGTAAAAATACCTGTAGACTGCTCAAAAGCTCCTGAGAAATGTTGATTACCATATAAGTGTGGGATCCATGAATGTTAGTTGAAATAATTAAACCTAAAGTTATCACCAGTCTGTGTCAAAAGTCTGTGTATGGATATAAGAGGACAAACATATTGACAATCATTGTGGCTGCAATTCTTGAAAGTTCAAATCAATGTGGTAATCTAATTGTTCTAGTATGATTTCCTAAAAGTTGCTAACGACTCTGGATGAAAACCAAGAATAGAGCATCAAAAGATTTTGATAACAAGTCCCAAATGATTTGACTTGCCTGTGTGATTCCAAAAGTGAATTGGTCCAGGTGTGGTCAATCTAAGTTGAAGCTGCCTATTCCGGAACCAAATCTCGTAGATGTCCATCTTAGGATTTATCCTCACAAAAAGCCAAAAACAAGTTTTTATTTTTGTACGTTAGTTTAGTTTTTTTTATTCACTTAGTCCTTTAGTTTTGTTTGTTTGCCGGACTACATCATGAAAATCGATAAGGGATCAACTCACTAAAAGGGTCATGTCTAAGATGACCACATGAATTTTCAAGTTTAAAGCAGTCACGTCTGAGGTGACAAAGTGTTTAAAAGAGTCATGCCTGAGGTGACTAAATTGGTTAAAATGATCATGTTTGAGATGATCAAAAACTCATAATGTATATTTCAAAAGTTAAAAGGGTCTTAAAAGAAAAATGTTCAAAATGGCAGAAAATTTACTAAGTGTGACCCATTCGCACGACTAGACATGAAATTTAGTCACTCACCCGAATGGCGTATAAGAATGATCCATTCGACCGAATGACAGGGTGCGAATGAGTCAGTCAACCAATTGAGACTCAGCCGGTTAACTGAGGGTGCGAATGAAAGGACACGAATGAGTCAGTCGACCGACTGAGACTCAGTCGGCCAACTGAAAGCGACTGACTGGGCCAATCGCACGACTGAACCTCAGTCGCCTGAATGAACTGAGCGAATGAGGCCAGTCGGCCGATTGAACTTAGGTTCAGTATTTAAAGGGCCTCAGTCGATCGTGTTTTACTCATCACTCCCAATCGCACCCAAATCGCATTTCTTCCAGTTACTCTGCCAAAATTTCAAGAGATCTTGTGTTCACATTGCTGTTGATCTTTTGACGTTCGATTGATGATTATACAGGTACATTGCAGTTAAATCTTACCGAAATCAGAAGATCTTGAATCCAAATATGTGATATTCGAATGAAACAAGAACCAGACTGAAAAATGCCCTAATAACCTACATAAACTAATCGAAATGTTAAAATTAAGTTTGATAAGTTATTAGTGACAAGATGGCGAGTCTAATGGACCATTAAACCATTTTAAATTACTTGAATTGGTCAAGATTCGAACCACAGGCAACTGAACAGTGGGACAAGCGACTGGTCGTCCGGATGAACTCCAATCACACGATTGAATCTTGCGATTGGGTCAATCGGCCAAATGAACCATGCGAATGAGTTCAGTCGGCACTAAACCAATCACAGACTCAGTCGGCAGATTGAACTCAGTCGCAGGTCTCATTCACCCGAAGGAGCTCAGTCGCACGAAAGAACAAACGACTGACTCCAGTCGCATGATTCATTCGCACGAATGAATCAGAATGAATTTAAACATTACACTTAGAACTGACCTTTGATGTATTATGTACTAATGATTCTGTGTCTTGTGTTTCAAAAAAATGGCTGATAGATGGTCCATTAATCCAAAGCACAACATATGTGCTCACTTGATCATACTACTCAGAACGAGGCCGAGTTCACAGAGATTATAGCCTTCCTTAGACGCTCCCGGATACATAAGGCTATATCTACACCTTGCACGCCCTACAGGTCATTACACAGGATTCTGGGAGAATGCCTCGGTTGATCGCTCTCGTGAGCCGTACAGTATACGGAGCTCCATTCTGGGTTATGATATCGAGGTTACTGCTGATGATTTCCAGAGAGTTCTTGAATTTGGGGACGATACGAATCTCCCCACCAAATTACATCCACTGACTGTGAGAGGCTGCTTCCTCAGAATCAAGTACGCGGGGGACATAAACTCGGGTGTGCTCAATAAGAGCAACCTGTGCCCCCAGTACAAATACTTGGCGCATGTGATCCTAAAGTGCATTGCTTCAAGGAGGGGTGGGTTCGATGATCTATCAGATCAAATTCAAAATGCCTTCATGGCACTGGTGCTGAACCACCCTTTCAGCTTTTCGAGTATGATCTTTTCCTATTTGGTAGAGAACCTAGAAGCAAAAGGGAAGGAAGGATTTTGTATGTACCCCAGGTTTCTACAGCAAATCTTCAACGAAAAGCTGCCACTTCTCCCAAAGGAGAGTCATGATGCAGTTACTTTGGAAATTATGGATGACACGACCTTGGGTCGGATGAGGGTGTATAGGGGCAAACAATGAAGCCCCAAGTGAAGAGGTTGATTGGCCATTTGGCAAACGAGAAATATGTGGCGCTGGGGAAACGAAAATGGCGTCATGATGACAATGACTCTGATTCTGAGCCTATTAGTCTACCAGTTGATGACGACGATGATGATGACAGTGGTGATGGTGGATATACAGGCCCCATTCTATCTAGGGCCACTACCACTGATATACCATCTCCACCATCCACCCATGATGAAACTGAGTCTGCTGGTTTCCATTAGGATTTTGTTCCTGATGAGAGGGAGAGGAGGAGTCTGAAGATGAGCCCTTGACACGTACTGTGGGAAGCAAGGTGTTCCCACAGAACATGGGCTAAGGGCGGTTGGTGAACGTCCAAGAGACTCAGAGAGACAACACTGATCCGAGTTATGCACCAGAGTCAGCTAGCTGGGGTTGTAGGGGGAGCATCCACCTCAATGGGAACAAGGAGGAAAAGGATGGCTCAACCCCATGGTCAGAAGAAGAAGAAAAGACATCTCACTTTCGTTACCTCCACAACCATATCTACCACCACCACTACCACTTCCACAATCATACGATCCACCACCATAGCCACCACATTTGCCACCACCACAACCACTTCCACAGCCACAGCCACCACAGCCACCATAGCTACTACTACCACCACCACACCTCCCACCACTATACAGATTCCATCTACCACCATATCTTTCACTCCCACCTCACCTCCACCATTTCACAGACCCATCTTCACTACAACCACCACCACCACCGCTACCTACCAAGCTGGATCCTCAGCCCATCCATCTCATACATATGTATCACCTCTACCTCCAATTGGGGTAGAGGAACAGCTGTCTGCACTCAACAGGATGGTGATGCGCCTATTAGCAGCAGATGAGGAGAAGGCAGCTCAGATCCGCCAGCATGCTGATCTCACTGCTGCTCAGTCTCACCAGATAGAAGAGCAGGCTCGAGTGTAAAGGAGCAGGCCCAACAGATCGCTGCTCAGAGCCATGAATAGCCCAACTCCAAGCACATAGTGTCACATTAAACAAGAAGATATAGGAGTTGGAGAAGGCAAAGAAGACGATTATGTTAAAGCTAAGGGATCTAAGGAGGAGCCCTTGAAGATCAAAGAAAAGACAGAGTTGATGATAATGAAGTTGATGATGAGGATGATGAGGATGAGACAAAGGAGGATGAGGGGACAGAAGAAGAAAGGACAGAGGAGAAGGTTCATGATGATGATACAGCAGGAGGAGATGCAGTGCATCGGCCTCTGCTTCAGGTCAGGAAAGGAGGTCCAAGACATACAAGACCAACCAGCTTCTTCCTCTGCTCAGGTCAAGAAAGTAAAGATTAGATGTTTATGTATTTAACTACTTTTGTATTTGAATCCTGTATTGGAACATATGTACTTAACGTTAAATTAAGTTAATGCATTTCAGTTTTGATTAATACTAATGGTTGATATGTTGAATGTGTAAATCAAACAGATCCAAATTACCAAAGGATGAGTTTGATGTTGCTCCCCTTCGGCAGGTCAAGACTCAGCTAATAATGATTCTTGATCTGCAAGGGATTGTAAGGAGGTCGGTGAGTTATACCCCTGAAGAAGGGGAAATAATTCATGACCTATCAAACGAGCAACGCGTAGAGATTTTCAAGCTCAATCTAGACGAGATAGTGAAGGATGCTCCGACATGTAACTCGACCAGTGATGACGAGCTCAACGATGTTGATGAAATCGAGATTGAAGATGTCACTGCTAAGCATTACTCTTAGTATGCTGACAATGAGGGAAATGTAGTTCCCAATCTGGGTGAATCCTTCGTCAGCGATAATTTTGAGGTGTTAGACAAGATGGAGAAAGAGTCAGAGAAAGTAGAGGAAACGGCCCAAGCGCAAATGATGATGTCGATGTCCGAAAGGCTAAGTGGGCTGCGTGTTTTGAAGAAGTTAGAGCCCAACGCGCTGCACCGAAACAGGATGCCTACACCAAACCCTACAGAGTCAAGAAACATCATAAGGTGACTGGCAGGATCATAGCGTGGGCGTATTTGGAGGATCTTAACATATATGCAGTTAAGAGGGAAAAGGGCATAGAGTACTTCAGATCCCCATGATCTGAAGACTCTACCTGGTTTTGAGCTCAACCAGTTGGCCAAACTAAAGCTTTTGTATGCTGACCCGAGGAAGATGTCAGGCTGGTTCGAGGCTGCCCTAAAGAAGGAGTACCAAACCATGTGGGTTAATTTCAGACCCCAACAGCCTACAAGGTATATCAGAAGGTCTGAGATTGATGCCATTACCGGAAAGCCGAAGATAGTGTTGAAGTGGAATCCTCCGCGCACAATGTCAAGAATCCCACTCCAGGAAATGCCACAGGACTACACTCCACACTTTATGTGGTGGTACTACGATTGGAGAACAGCAAAAGCGGTCATAGTTCTAAACAAACAGGGATAAATAGATACGAGCAGGGTATCGACCCAATGTGGCTTACAAATTTGTCAGCAAATGATGTCTACATGCTATACAAGTGGCCACTGTTCTATGATACGCAAGATAGTGTACAAGCCCTCCAGTTCCAAAATGTCATAAGACTCTGCTTCGTGTTTGAGATTCACGCGGGAGTCACAATAGAGGAAAAGTACAAGAAATATGAGGAGGTGATGCAGAAAACAAGACATTAGAGAGATCTAGGTCCAAGGGGGAGTTTGTTGATGCTGTATGTCCCTAGATCATGATATGAAATGTAATAGATCATGTTTATCTGATTCTGATGTAATTTGATATGATTAATGAAATGATATTGGTTGTTTGTGATTTGTAATGACTAATATTTCGTTAATGAGTCAATATTGAATTGGTTAATTAGGATAGTGATTGTTTGAATGGTTACACATAATGTTTATTATGAATACATTCCAACTTAACATAATGTAGTTTTCATGCGAATGGCTCATGCGAATGGACCACACGCATGAATAACTTCATACGATTGACTCAGTCACACGACTGAACCAGGAGACTGGATCAGTCGTATGATTGACACATAAGATTGGCTCAGTCGCACGACTGAACACTCAGTCGTGCGTATGGATCAACCGCATGCTTCAATCGCATGACTAAACCATGCGAATGGTCCAGTCGCACGAATGAACAATACTAACCTATAAATACAACCGAATTTGTGAAAAAAAGTTGGCATTCTTTCTATTACGAATCCAGACGTACCCTAGCAGTCCAGAAGTTTTCCAATTCGTTCTCCAAGTTTATAGAACATATTAGATCGATTTCCAATCAATTTCTAAAGTTAGTTTCAATTCTTTATTGACTCTTCGTGTGTTCTCACTGATTGGATCGCCAATCAAATAGGATTCCGCACTATTTGATCTGGTTTACACGCTAATCACTAGGTATTTCATGCAAATACCCGGTCCCAACATTGTGGAAACGACTGAAGTGAAAATTCTCATCAGTAGTTTTCGTCAATTCTTAGCTTTTCAACTGTTTCATACTATCCTCAACACTTACTCATCAGACTTTTTAGCTGATTTCAGTTGTTTCATAGGACATTAGTACTTATCTGTTTTTACTGACATCAGGAGTTATAACTACATCAGTAGTTGTAACTGCATCAGTTTCTTTTAATGAAATTAGTACATATTTGTGGCATGTTTACTAATGATCATCAGTACTTGTTTACTGAGATCGTCAGTAATTATCACTTATTCTAGCTGCAGCATACCAAGCCTTAACACAAGGTTTTGGAAAGTTGAACTATCCAAAGGCTTAGTAAATATATCTGCAAGCTCATCAGCACTAGGCACAAACTTTGGATCAATCAGACCTTTTTCAAAACAATCCCTAATAAAATGGTGTCTGATCTCTATATGTTTGGTCCTAGAGTGCTGGACTGGATTCTTGACAATGCACAGAGCTGAAGCACTATCCATTAATAATGGAGTCTTAGTCTCTCTAATGCCATAATCCAATAGTTGGTTTTGAAGCCAGAGTACCTAAGATGTAGAACTTGCAGCAGCAATGTACTCTGCTTCAGCAGTGGATGTAGCAACAGATGTTTGTTTCTTACTCTGCCAAGAAATCAAACAGTTGCCTAGGAATTGACATCCACCAGAAGTTGACTTTCTGGTTAACTTACACCCTGCATAGTCACTATCAGAAAAAGCAACTAATTTGCATGAGTGTCCAGTGGAATACCAAAGACCTGGAGATTGTGTACCTGCATATATCTAAAGATCCTCTTGACTGCAATCAACGAGACTCTTTAGGAGCAGCCCGAAATCTAGCACAAACACAAGTTGCAAACATGATATCTGGTCTAGAAGTTGTTAAGTACATCAAGGATCCAATCATACATCTGTAAAGTGTTTCATCAACAGCTTTACCTTTTTAATCTGCATCCAGTTGTGTGGTGTTGCACATGGGCGTAGAACAGGGCTTACAATTTTGTAAATCAAACTTATTCAAAAGTTCTTTTGTATATTTTGATTGATGAGTAAAGATTCCATCAGCCTTTTGTTTGATTTGCAATCCTAGAAAGAACTGTAATTCTCCCATTGCACTCATTTCAAACTTTTGTTTCATTAGACTTGTAAAATCATCACACAACTGGGGATCAGAGGATGCAAAAATAATATCATCAATATAAATTTGAACAAGTAGCATATGCTGATCCACTTTCTTAATAAACAAAGTTTTATCTATAGAACCTCTAGTGAAATTATTGTTAAGTAGAAAATTTGAAAGTGTTTCATACCAGGCTCTAGGAGCTTGCTTCAACCCATAAAGAGCCTTATCAAGTTGACACACCCAATCAGGATGTTTATTGTCCTCAAAACCTGGTGGTTGACACACATAAACCTCTTCTTTTATTTTACCATATAAAAATGCACTTTTGACATCCATTTGAAAAACTTTAAGATTGTGGAATGCAGCATAGGCTAAGAACAATCTAATTGTTTGTAGTCTGGCTACAGGGGCAAAGGTTTCATCATAATCAATACCTTCTTCTTGTGAAGACCCTTGTACAACCAGTCTAGCCTTGTTCTTGACAATAAGCCCATTTTCATCAGTTTTATTCCTAAACACCCATTTAGTGCCTATTGGACACTTACTTGGGGGTAGAGGAACCAGTTCCCACACTTGCTGCTTTTTAAACTGAAGTAGCTCAAGCTGCATGGCTTCAACCCATCCATTGTCTCTCAAAGCAACATGATAGTTCTTTGGCTCTAGCTGACTGATGAAGAGAGCATAGAAGCAGAAGTTAGACAATCAACTTCTGGTTGAGACACCAGCATTGATATCACCAATGATTTGAGACATGGGGTGATTCTTCAGCTCTTGGTATACTATAAGATCAGTGCAAGTGTTTGTAGCTGGTTCAGCAGCAGCAGATGGTGATCCAGATTCTTGAAACCAAGTATTAGATGTCAAGTCAATGATGTAGAGGAGTCAGAAATCTCATCAGCATTTGTTGTGGATGGAGCTACAGAAGCTATAGGAACATCAAGTTTAGCAGACTCAGGCAGTTGGTCACTAAACTTGATAAGGTGAGTACTGATATCATCATCATCTTCGGTACCACCAGGTGGAAGACTTGCTCCAGAAGATGATTTATCACATGATCTGCAATAGCTGGAGATTGATAAGGAACATATTGTAGTATGTCCAGATCAAACAACTCCACAGGGTTTTGTGGAATTTTATCCTTAGGAGATTCATTGAATTTCACATGCAAGGTTTCTTCAACAACTTCTTTGTTCTGCAGTTGAAGACCCTGTAAGCCTTGCATGTGGATGAATAACCTACAAAATATCCTGCATCCACCTTAGGATCAAATTTGTGGTGTGATCCTTTGTGTTTAGTATGAAACAAGGATACCCAAAGGTTTTGAAGAATGAAATTAGAGGAGCCAAATGATGTAGAACTTCATATGGAGTCTTCATCAACCTCTGATTTACTAATACTATTCTGCACATAGCAAGCTGTGTTAACAGCTTCAGCCCAAAAGGTCAATGGAAACCAGAGTCAGCCAACATAGACCTTGCAGCTTCAATTAGGGTCCTGTTCTTTCTCTCCACTACTCCATTTTATTCTGGAGTCCTTGGAATGCTAAACTGCCTCTTGATTCCTTTTGCTAGATAAAAATCATCAAGTGTATGGATTCTGAATTCAGTTCCATTATCACTCCTTATACACTTGACTGATAGGGAATACTGCTTCTCAACATACAACACAAAGTTATAATCGTCTGAGCAACCTCATCCTTTGAATGCAAGAAGAAAGTCCATACAAATCTGGAGTAATCATCCATATTACCAGACAGTATTTCTTCTTTGCCATGCTCATCACTCTCACAGGACCAAATAGATCCATGTGCAGTAACTGCAAGTAGGCAGTGGACTTAGGTTCTTCAATAGGAGGGAATGAGACTTTGTGTTGTTTTCCTTTCAAACAAGTAGTGCAGGTTTCAGCACAGTGGAACTCCTTTATTGGTAGACCTCTCACTAAACTATTGTGGATCAGCTGATTCATGTTTTTGAGATTAACATGACCCGTCCTTCTATGCCACAGTTTAGATTCCAGAGAAGAGGATTTGGAGAACAGGCAAGGATGACCCTTCAAATCAATCTTCTTTGACAAATCTAAGGCATACACTCTTCCAATCCTGTTGGCCTACAGGAGAGTATGTTCATCCAATACCTTGTCAATCAGCCTCAGAACTTGGGGGGAAGACAAAATCCTGTAGTTCTGGCTTGTGAAAAGTGCAACATGACCTTTATCACACACCTGACTGACACTCAGCAGATTATACTTGAGATTCTCCACATGATTAACATCATCAAACCTGATTTGTCCATTAGACACATATCCTTTCCCGATGATGTAACCCTTGGCATCATTACCAAATGAAACAAATCCCTTCTTTCCTTGAGAGTAGTCATTAAGAAGAGAACTGCTCCCAGTCATATGCATAGACCCTCCACTGTCTACATACTAGATGCTCCTTTGGCATGCAGGAAGAACCCTACATTCATCATAAAGAACTAGTTAGGTTTTGAGACCCAAACCTTTTTGGTTTTGGGTCTGTTTTCATCAACAGATTTAACCATAACTTGTTTCTTATGATTAATAGTTGATGAAGAAGGAGATGGTGCTGAAATGGATTCTTGGATTTGGGCTTGGAATGCCTTTTCAGTGGTTTGATCATAGGTGCATCTAGTTGGTTAACTCTCCCCAACAAATGCTGAACCATCATAACAAGTTGTGTCTTATTTGTAGCTAAAGCTTTCAGTTCTTGTGACATATCAGTACTTGTGTTTGATGAGTTCTTGTGACCCACCATTTCCTCCTTAAAATTCACAGACTTAGTCTGATGTTTATCATGAGGGGCACTATCAGCTGTTTTATGATAAACCCTATTCTTCTTTTTGGATTTGGATGAAGGCTTGGGTTCATCATATTGGGATGACTGTGGTACAAACTTGGTCTCAAAGTCATTTTTCATTTCATCCATCTAGATTTTAATGAGCTTATCTCTGTTGAGTTTGGAACCCTTTCTGTACCAACATTCATCAGAAAGATGATTGAATTTACCACATATATCACATGGCGTATTCTTCATCTTGAATTGATCAACTGCTGATGTGGAAACTACTGAAGGTGTGCTCTTCAGTACTTTCCTCCTTTCAGTACTTTTGTTTAGTACTGAGGGATCTGTAACAACTGGAGACTTGTTCTTCAGCTGTTCTCTATCAGCAGTTGTTAATCCTTTTATTTCAGCTGATTTGAAATGCTTTTCAGATGTTGTGACTTGCCCTTCAGTACTTGAGGTACTTTGAGGGACAACATCTGAAGTACTCAGCTTCATGTGCTTATCAGTAGTTAACCTATCAGCCAATTGATTTGCTGAGGTATCAACACTGAGTTCATCTTGTGATTTTGGGTGATCACTTGAGGATGATGCACATGATGATGTGGTTTGGAAATTACTTTAACCTTCAGATTTTACTATTGGTTTTGGAGTAAAATCTATAGGTGGTGCAATGTGGTTGTAACCTATTCCAAACTTCACATTCGAAGCAGATTGCTTGCTGAGCAGCATTTCAAATCCCTTGCAGGATTATACCCAGCAGTCACACTCAACTTGGGTAACTGCAAGTTTTTCTTTGAGATCTCTCTGGTTCTCAAGAATGACCTCTAGCTTAGCCTTTTCATCATTTAATTGGCATTTAAGCTTATAAATCTCATCATCTTTATCCTTAAGGACAGACTCATATTCAGCTTTTCTTTTGGAAAGGGTTTGCTCAAGCTCTAGATTTTGATTTATTAAAGCTACATTTGCCTCTCTAATAGAGATAAATGCAGCTATGCAAGATTCAGAACATAGCTTGGCCTTAGCCTCAGAGGATACCTGGGTTACCTGTGATGAAGATGCGTTGGAGCATGAACTATCAGTAGATTCTAGGGCCATGAGAGCTAGATTCCCAAAAGGATGTTCACCACCATGTTGACCATCACCAGCAAATAATTGCTCATTACCAGAGAGATCATCTAGTAAACTGCTCCAGTCAATAATACCAGGGTGAAGAAGCTGTGATGAGGTTGTGATTGAGATGATTGAGATGGTAGAGGCTCAGGTAGGGCTTGAGGTTGTTGTGCAATAGGAACTTAAACCCGATTTGGGTGTGGCATGTAATAACAGGGATATGGATATGACATTGGACCCTGAGGGACAAAATATGCACGAGATATAGGTTGTGAATGATGACTAGAACTAGCAGGATGTTGCTCTCTGTATTGTGGACTATTGCTTGGAAAAGTCACAAAGGGTGTAGAGGAGTTAGATCCAGCTGATCTACACTGTCTTCCAAAGTGTCCAAGCTTGTAGCATTTGTGACACCTCAACTTACTCTTGTCAAAATCAACTTTGGTTTTGCCAGAGAGTCCTGGAAATTTCCTAGTAGTTCTCTTGTAGAACTTTTGAGATCTGATATTAATCATGGTCATTTGGCTCAAATATCCATCTCTTCTAAGTCATCATCAGCAATACCCTTAATCATCCATAATGAAACAAAAATTGTCACTATTACAGCCTGACTGACTATTAACACTAACAAATGCATGATCTGAACCGTTTGAGGAGAATTCTATATGCTCATCGTAATTGCTTTCTGATGCATCATATTCTAACTCATGACCAACCAAGGCAGTGTTCCCTGGTACAAAGTCATTAGTGAGCTTTCCTGATGATGCCAGTTTCCTTTTTTGCTCTATCTCTCTTTCAAATGTAAGCAGTTTCCCATGGAGTTGGGTGAGAGATAGACTATCCAGATTTGCACTGGAACGTAGGACAATGGTATATGTGTCCCATCTCTCAGGCAATGATCTGAGGAATCTGTTGTTCATCTGACTATTAGTGTATTCATGTTTGACCATTTTCAGCTCAAAGATCAAACAGGAAAAACACTCAAACTGTTGAGTCAGTGACTCACCCTTCCTATGAGAGAATGTCTCATATTATTGGGCAAGGATTTCTCTGTTGTTTGCTAAGACCTCATCTGTTCCACGAAATTGTTCCTTCAATGCATTCCAGAGGTCATGAGTAGTTTCATGATGCATAAGCCCAGAATAGATTTCATTGGCAGTGCCATGGCCAAAATTCCATGCGCTTTAGCATCAATCTCAACAGTTTTCGATCCTCATCTGAGTATTGTTCCTTCTTCTTCGGAACCATTTGGTTGGTTTCCAGATTGTTCACCATAGGCTTGTGTGGACCATGTACCACAGATGTCCAACAACCTGAACTGTTAACAGACAGGTGATGAAGCATTCTTCATTGCCATATGTATATTCAGTCCTAACCAGCATCGGAGGCTTGGTTGAGGAACCAGTATTGTGAGGGTCATTAGAAGGAGTAGTCATTCTCAGATTCAACCAAATTCAATTATGTTTTAACTGATTTAGTGCAAAACACAACAAACTCAATATGAACCAAGAGAAAACTAAAGCAGATAAACGAAAGTAGCAGAAATTTAATGATCTATAACCAATTCTTGCAAATATGCTAATTCAATCAAACCTAGATATCGAATAGCAGTTTCAATGATCAATTGTTAGACAGATCAATGATTAACCTTGCTCTGATACCATTTGTTACGATCAGTGATCTAAGTTGGATTAATTAGAGAGTATTGCAGCGGAGTTCGAACAATGAATTAAACAATTCACAAGAACACAATTGATATTCAATGTAACAGTAAATGGTTATAGAAAAAGAGAATTCTGCAAAAGATATATTTCATTCATATGCTTTCGTGGTGGCTCAATGTCACACTTTACAATTAGGTCAACATTCCTTATATAGGATATGTGACGTCTGCTGATGTCACTTGATAGTGACATCTAACAGAAATATTCAAACTACAGAAACTATGCAAACTACTGAGAAAGTTCTCAACTACTGATTACATCTCAGGGAATGCTAAGTACAAGAAACATAAAACTACTGAAACTATAACTACTTAAAAGTAAATTACAAGTACTGAAAGGAAACCATCACAACTACTGAAGTTGATAACTTCAGCTTTTGTGACAACTACTGATCAGTTTGGTCTTCAGTCTTTCTTCTTCAGACTTTGTTCTTCAGACTTTGTTCTTCAGACTTTTTCTTCAGCTGATAGCTTCAAACTTTGTCTTCAGTACTTTACTTTCAGACTTTGTCTTTAGCTGATAGCTTCAGACTTTGTCTTCAGTTCTTACTTTTAGACTTTGTCTTTAGTAGTAGTCTTTAGTTCTTTTCTTCAGACCTTGTAATTAGCTGATGTCTTCAGCTGTTGTGATCTTCTTCAGCAGTTGTAATATCTGTGGGACTTAGAGGTTTTTCTGATCAGGCTCATTGGTTCTTTTGGTCAACAATCCGAGCATGTTCTTGACGGAAGGATGAACAACCAAAACCAAAAGTCAAATCAATAACACGAACTATCAAATATTGGTTTCATTGATAAAAACCTAATGATTACAAGCTCGTTACAACATAAGAATCAAGACTCTTGGCAAAGGGAAGATCGAGCATGATCTCCCCTCTCATCCGGCAGCCCTAGGCTCCGAGTAGACTTCCTCTCAATCCTTAATCTCTCTACACACTGAAACTGCCATATATAGGCCTCGGCCCATATTAGATGTGACTGGGCCCATTCGTGCGATTGCCCATGCGTATGGTTCAATGGTACGACTGGACCATGCGTATGGTTCAATCGTACGACTGGACCATACTTATAGTTTAGTCTTACGAATGTCCCAATCGCATCTCTCAGTCGCACAGCTGGTCCATTAGCATGGCTCAGTCTTACAACTGAGTCTCATTCGCATATGCTCCTGTGAATGACCCAGTTTCATGTGTTTACAACATATTAGGTGTATAACATTAAGCCTAGACTATTCGACAAGCGACGGACACACTATATATGACTATATATGCTCCAACACGAACCCACCCGAATCAAATTTTCTCCTCTTTTCTTCCTCTTTTCTTCTCTTTTCTTCCTTCCCTTCTCCTCTTCTCTCTTCTTGGCTGAAAATGGCAAGAATGGGGTGTCTTCCCCCTTTTATACTCCCATTCATCAAAGTTTCTCTTGCTGGCGAGTTTGGTCCCTCGACTTTGGACTTTATTTCTTTTTTCTTCTTTCGTCGGCTTCAAAGAAAATTTCCGGGTGTTACAAGTCCACCCCCGTTAATAGGTTTCGTCCCCGAAACCTGTTGTTCCTTGGACCATTGTGGGCAATATCATCTCATCTCTTTTCTAGTCTCCCACATGGAATTTAATCGCTTTACATCATTTATCAACATACGACTTCTGGTCTATCTTTTGCTACTTCCATCAGGGCTTTGATCCTTTCGAGCTTCCCAGTCGTAGCCTCAGTCACCTCAATATTTCTCATACGTCATTTGGTGCTCGGCCTTCACTTGTAGACAAGTAAGGCATTTACTCACTTACTCCATCATATCACGCTTCATACCTTGCATCGGCCAAACAGGCGATACGTCCACGCCTCATGGATTGCTAACCCATTCACCTTCAGGTGTACGCCTATCCACCCAAGTCTGTCCCGAATAGTCTAGCAGGAACAAACGCCTTCTCATTCTATCCCGCAATCCTCTAGGGCATCTAGGTAACCTAGTGGATTCATTAATAGCAATCTCTACATCGAAGGGCTCATCGATGTTCCTTCTCCTAACACGCCACTTACAATATAAAGCAGTAGGAACGAGACTACTACTAGCGCTGCATTCAAATCATAGATGCACAAAATATTAAATTACCAGAATCGTACCTGACATCAAGTCGAAGTCCGCTCTAGCCTCCTCTCGGTCATGGAAAAAGCTCTGGCCTTCACCTTCTGCTCCCTTTCCTCGCACCGGAGCTTCCTCCCTTCAACTTCTTACAATCCCTGCTCAGGTGTCCAGTCTCGCCACAATCGTAGCACTTGGCCGTGCGGCAATCCCTCGCCTTGTGGCCTTCCTTCCCACACTGGAAACAGACATTCAGTCCCCACTTGCATTCTCCCTTATGGCCTCTACCACACTTTTCTCATACTTCTCCTTTTCCTTCTATTCTCTTCTGATCATCGTCCTTCGACGTCGTACCTTCATACACAACTCCACCACATTGTCTCGCCTTCCTTTCCCTTTCTTAACATAGGCTCGCTCCTCCCCTTCGTCTGTCATCGCCATCGCCCCCCGCTCGTCGTACAACCTTCCCGCCAGGTCAACTGCCAACCTAAACGTGCTCGGTCGGGCAGTAATCATGTGCCTACAGTGTCCGCCGGCAGCCCTGAACATAGCTTTTGATGTTTCACGAAAGAGGTGTCACCTGATCTGGCACCGGACGTGCCATCTTGTTGAATTTAGTAGTGTATTGCTAATGCGTCATTTTTCCCGCCTCCAACTGCAGGAATTCTTTCAACTTTATCCATCTCATGATGAGGACAGAACTCTTCAATCACCAGCCTTTTCAATTCTGGCCATCTCATCCTCCCGATAGCCCTGCTTCCCTCAATTTAGACTATGTTGTCCCACCAGCACAAAGCTGAGTCCACGAAAGAGTGGGTAGTAAATTTTACTTTCTGATCTTCTCGGCACTCGCTGATATTTAGAACAACTTCCATTTCCCTCACCCATCGATGAGCAGCAGCAGCAGTGCCATTACCATCAAAAGTTGGGGGCTTGCATCATTGAAACGCCCCATAGTTACAGCCTCGTGTTGCCTCCGGCGCAGGCTCTTCCTCTTCTTCCTCTTCGTTATCGAACAAAACCATTTCGGTCTCGGGTCATCTCCCTTCGCCCAAAGGTCTACCCCTTTCCTGTCTCTCCCCATCTCTAACAGCCTTTATCACTTCTGTCACTACACATGGTAGGATCATCTGCATGGCCTGATGCACTTCCTCCGCAACTGCCTCTCATCAAGGCTAGCAGATTAGCACTCTCATCACCGCCCTTTGGATGAGGGGTCTCGGGTTCTTCATGAACTACTCTTTCAGCTCTAGACCTTCCTCTTGTGACCCGGGTTCAGCACCACGTCCACCGCCACCTCCACCTCGTGAAGCTTCCGAAGATCTACCATCAGCCATCTTCTAACACATTGAAACATTCAAACACCAACATGGTCATTCAAGGGAACAACTCAGTTTATGTCAAGCATAGTAAGTCCTTAATTACAATGGCCAGTTGTGATTAGTCACATACTTTACTCTTCATACCCGAGCATTACCTGTCCTGACTACATCAGGATCTAAATCTATTAGCAAAAACTTGAAAAAAATCAGTTGGAAAAAAGGGTTTTCATATGTGTTCCAGCTCCAAAATCAGTTGAAAACGTGTGAAAGAGGGGTCCTAGAACTCACACAAGTGACCACAACGAGAAGAGCTTCGATTTGACTCGCTTCTCAACGATTTTGGCTCACTCGAACCAAGCCGAATAAACTTTCCTTCCTCTTTTCTTCCTTCCCTTCTCCTCTTCTCTCTTTTTGGCTGAAAATGGCAAGAATGGGGTGTCTTCCCCCTTTTATACTCCCATTCATAGAAGTTTCTCTTGTTGGCGAGTTTGGTCCCTCGAGTTTGGACTTTATTTCTTTTTTCTTCTTTCATCGGCTTCAAAGAAAATTTCCGGGTGTTACGCTTTGCCTAGTCACCTCTACGTGATATAACTTGTTTATGTGGCTCGAATCTGTTTTCTATGTTTCTATAATACACTAGTTTTAGTAAACCCGTGTATTACACGGATTGAATAAATAAAATATTAATATAGTAATTTATTAATTATAAAATGATATTTTAAGATATGATATAACTTAAATTACGTATGTGAAATGACAATAAATAACAAACCAATGATATGAACTTTTTAAAATATTGTTTTTAGTTTTTTTAATATAAACATTTTGTTTTAAAACAAACTGTAAAAATACATTTTTTAAAAAATTTCTTATTACAACTCTCATATATGCTTAATTTTGTTTTTAAAAAAATTGATTTTTAAAAATACTAACTTATTTGGAAATAACTTAATAAATAGATTTATTTCTTAATTTATTAAATATTAAAAAATATTAAAATAATATTATTAATAATTAAGATAATTATTTAATAGGGGAGATAGGCGGGAAAATTTTGGTGAGGAGGATTGTGGTGATAACATATGGCACTCTCATTTACTCTTTTATTAGAGTAAGAAGATTTCAAGTTATTATATGTTATTAATAGCTTACTATAATTGTTTATGTTCTTTTATCACAATCACACTAGCATTTTTAAGTATTTTTCTTAATATTATGCATTGGTCTTATTAGAGGCAACCTTTCTATCAGTTAATAGTTTGCCTACATCTTATTCTACATTTACCATCACCTCCAATAAGATGGAATATAATAGTTATAGTTGTTACGTTTAAATTAAACATGATAGACTCATATTAGAAACTTTTTTATAAGAACTAGTCTATAAGGTTTGGTCACAATTGTAATTTTGATCAACAAAATGTTCTTTTGTATCAGACTTCTAATGATTTTGAAAACTTGCTCATGTCATCCAAAAAAAATTAACTCTTTTAATTTAAAATTTTAAGCGTCCATACCCCTAAACGGGTATTTATGTATTTTTTATATAACAACACAAAATCCTAAATATGTTTACCTGCTACTATTAAAACTCCGTTTATGTATTATTGTATTATTCATGAAACCTAGATTAGATCATTGATCATTTAATCTTTAAAAATTTTATTATCAATTGGATCACTTTTATCGAACTATGGGGCGGACGGTAAAGATGGTCTCTGCTTACGTTTGAGAACCCATTGTGAAAGGTTAATTAATAGAGACCATCATATCTTCTTGTCTAGCTCTCTCCTATTTCATCATATAATTCCACTCGAATTGAAGGTTTTTGTTTCGTATTATAAAGGGTCATATTTTTAATTTATATGTATAACAGTTTGAATTAATTAATTTAAAATTTTAGGAAGGCAAAAAGATTAAAACGACAATTCACTCTATGCATGTGCTATAACTGTTTAATCAACACACAATTAGTTACTTGATTGTATTAAAAAAATTAATAATTAAAATATAATCTAATAAATATATATTTAAAAATCTAATTTTTATTGAACTATTGAAATATAAAAATTTGTATATTACAACACAAAAAATTAAATTATATTTCTCAACTATTGTTAAAACTCCGTTCATGTATTATTGTTTTATTCATAAAACCTACATTATATCTTTGATCATTTAATCTTTAAACATTTCATTATCAATTGAATCACTTTTATCGATTTTTGTGGAGGAGCATAGAGATAGTCTCTGCTTGCGTTTGAAAACCCGTTCTGAAAGATTATTTAATAAAGACTATCACATCTTGTCATCGATCTCCTATATTGTCATAGTAAAACGACAATTCACTCTATGCATGGGCTATAATTTTTTAATCAACACACAATTAGTTACTTGACGTATATTAAAAAAATTTATGATAATAATCTAATCTAATAAATATGTATGCTTAATCAACATTTCAGATTCATTGAGCTTGGATCTTAGGATTCATCTCCTTCAGATCTACAAATCAAAATTAAGATGGGTGGACGTGTGTGAATCAAAGAACAAAGAGATGGATAATAATAATGTTATGATTTCATTGATGTTGATAAACAAGTTATAATGACAATCATAGATGGTTGGTGAAATCAAACCCACCCAAAGGAGAGGATTTCTCCTTGGGTGGTGATTCACACCATGAGAAACACACACACAAAAGCCACACTTGCAAAAATGCACTAGTGGACCTATATATACTAATATTTCAACATGACCTAATTTTGACTTTCTAATTGTCTTGATGTTGACTTTGTCATGTTGAATTGTATTGTTTTGTTGTAATCAACTTGGTCTTTGAACTCGTACAATGAGATCTTCAGTTGGCTATAATTATGATTTGGTAAGCTTCAGTTTATTCAATTGTTGAAACCCAACAATACTCCCCCTAAACTAATGCTTGCCAAAACTTGAAGTTGAAGATCTTCTCTGTGACAATTGATGTTCTAGCATAATTCATTGATGTTCTCCCCCTCAGATTAAGCTCCTCCTAATATATTTCTGACAAAGGTAGAATCTCTTGAGAATATGTAACACCCGATTATTTATTCATTTATTTTGAAGTCGACTAAAGAAGAAAAGAAATAAAGTCCAAAGTCGAGGGATCAAACTCGCCAACGAAAGAAAGTAGGGTGAGTGGGAGTATATAAGGGAAAGGGCAGCCCTTACCCTCTCCCCCACACTCACAAATCAGCCAAAGAAAGAGGAGAAGAGAGAAAGAAGAGAAAAAGAGGAAAAATGTTGGTTCGGGTTGGTTCGAGTAGCCAAAGTTATTGAGAAACAAAGTCAAACCGAAGCTGTACTCGTCGTGGTCGTTTGTGTGAGTTCTAGAACCCTACTTTTACTTGTTTTCTAACGACTTTGGGGCTGGAAAACATCTGAAATCGGGTTTTTGAGTGTGTGTATGTTGACTCGTTGTGTATGTGTATGTGTATGTGTATGTATGATGCGTTTGTGGCTTGATTGTGAACTTGTGTGTGCTTGAATGGTGTCGTGGTATGTATCCCTAAGGTTTAGGATGGTCTATTTGGGCTTAAAATGGGTTTAGATGAGTTTGGAGGCCGAAAACCCTCGGCTGCAGTCGGGATGAACTGCATTCTGCATCAGCTAGGGCTAGGCGACCGACTGAAGGCCGAATGGAGGCCATGGCCGATTAGGGTGTGATTGGGGTCCATTCGCACGATTGGGGTCCATTCGCACGATTGAATGTCCATTCGCACGATTGAAAGGCCAGTCGCATGGAGGTCATGCGACTGAAGGTCCAGTCGCATAAGTGCTCATCCGCATTAATCCCATTCGCTTGAGGTTCATCTGCATTGTCCATTCGCACGACCAAACGTTCATTCGCATGGGTATTCATCCGCATTAGTTCATTTGCATAGTGTTCAGTCGCATGGAGGCCACACGACTGAAGGGTCTCCATACGCCCGAATAGGGCTGTTGCACCCGTGGGAAGCATAGTTTTACTTCTGACTTTCGGGAGAAAGGGCAGATGTAAGTTTTGACATAAAGGTTTTCGTAAGAGCATTTAAGATGACGATTGAGGCCTTAGAGAGCATGTTGGGCATGACGATGATGGTGTTGCATGTTTAGGCTTGTTACGTATGTATGATGTTGCCATGTATGATGATGATGATTGCGTGTGATATGTTCCTTATTATGATGTATGTTTATCTTTCTGGTGGCTTTACGTGTCATGTTAATGAATGAATGAAGTATTATGTAACGTAAAGTGAAAGATAATGAAAGAGGAACATAAAGATAACTACTCAGCTCTGTTGGGATGACATTCTTTTGATTAATGTTTTGCATTATAATACGAACAAGCTATTTTATAATGAATGTTGTATTAATTTTCAAAAGCATTTACATGGAAATGAAAGATTGTTTTAGTTTTCCGCTGCGATTTTATGAAATACAAATGTAATTATACGTTTTATGTGCGATGAGAACCCAGCTGTAAGCGTCCCGGGAACGGGGCCTTACAAGTTGGTATCAGAGCCAAAGGTTAAGTGAAATGGGTAAATTTTCAAAATAAACCTAATCTTAAACTGAGAATGGGACGAAATAGGAATGGGATGCCAACCTGAGTAGCTGCGTGCCATCAGGTATTTTCGCAAAGTTAACGGTTTTATGTGCGCATGGTATGTGGTTATGTGTTGTATGTAGATTAAATACTGATGTGGCGAGGACAGGTAATGCTCATGGTGTGAACAGTAAAGTAAGTGGCTAATCACAACTGGCCACTGTAATTAGGGACTTACTATACTTAACATAAACTGAGCTGTTCCCTTGAATGATCATGTTGGTGTTGAATCTTTCAGTGTGCGTGTGATGGCCGGAGGTAGATCTTCGAAAGCTTCATGGGGTGGAGGTCACGGTGCTGAACCGCGACCCAAGAGAGGGAGACCCAGAGCGGAGAAAGTGGTTCATGAAGAACCAGAGACCCATCATCCAGAGGGTGGCGACGAAAGTGCTAATCTGAGAGCCTCAGTAAAGGAGGCTGTTGTAGAAGAAGTCCATCAGGTCATGCAGACAATCTTACCGTCTGTGGTGACTAAAGTTATTAAGGCTGTACGAGAAGGGGAAAGAAAAGAAAGAAACAGATCCTCTGGAGAACGGGAACAACCAGAGCCGGAAACGGTTCTATCTCATGACGAAGAGGAAGAAGAAGAGCCTGCGCGGAGACGACACGAGGATGCAATTATGGGGCTTTTATGAGATGCAAGCCCCCTACTTTCGATGGAAATGGCACTGCTGCAGCTGCTCACCAGTGGGTGAGCGAAATGGAGGCTGTTCTCGATATCAGCGAATGCCGAGAGGAACAGAAGGTGAAGTTTGCTACCCACTCTTTTGTGGATTCAGCTCTGTGCTGGTAGGACAACATTGTCCAAGCTGAGGGTAGTAGGTTCATTAGGAAAATGAAATGGCCTGAGCTAAGAAAGTTGGTGATTGAGGAATTTTGTCCTCATCGGGAAATGGACAAGGTCGAAAGGGAGTTCTTGCAACTGGAGGCGGGAACTATGATGCACCAGCAGTACACCACTAAATTCAACGAGATGGCACGTCTGGTGCCGGATCAGGTGACACCTTGTCACAAAAGATTAAAAGGTATATTTAGGGTTTGCCAGCGGATATTCGCAGGCACATGATAGCTGCCGGCCGAGTACGTTTAGGTCGGCGATGGATTTGGCAGGGAGATTGTACGATGAGAGAACGGTGGTGGTGACTGAGGGTGGCAAGAAGAGTGGTGGTGATCGAAATTGGCGGGGGAAGAGGTTTGGTCGGGGTGATGCCTCGACGGGTAATAAGAAGGCACGAACGGATGATCGTCGTGTGGTCACATCAAGTGCAGGGGCGAAAAGGTGTGGCAAGTGTGGAAGGGAGCATAGTGGGGAATGTAGGTTTGGGTCAAACTTGTGCTTCAAATGTGGGAAGGCGGGGCACCTGGCAAGGGACTGTCGTATAGTCCGGTGCTATAACTGTGGTGAAGAGGGTCACGTAAGTAAGGATTGTAAGAAGTCGAAATCTGAGAGTTCTGGGATGAAAAGAACTGGAGGTGAAGGACCGAGGGCGAGCACCAGGGCATTTACCATGACACAAGAGGAAGCTAGGATAGACCCTGATGTCGTGTCTGGTACGTTTCTGGTGAACCAAACTTTAGCTTCTGTGCTATTTGATTCTGGTGCTAGTAGGAGTTTTATTTCTGCTGCTTTCTGTGCTAAGCTGCCTATTAGTAGTAGACGTGTTGATGCACCCTTTGAGGTAGAAACTGCCATAGGTAAGTCTACCAGGATTTCTGAGATGATAGAGAATTATGATATGGAACTTGAGGGTCATAAGTTTCCTGTTAGACCGTTTGTGATGTCCTTGGGTGGTTTCAATTTGGTTCTTGGGATGGATTGGTTGGTAACGGTTTATGGTGATCGAGTCACGACGATCCCGAAGGTGATCTCAATGGCGGTAGCGGGAAATTGTATGAGGCGTGGATGTAGCGCCTATTTGGCTTATGTAAAGGATGTAGATGCACCAACACCACAACTGTCTGATGTACCGGTTGTGTGTGACTTTCCAGACGTATTCCCAGAAGATTTACCAGGGGTACCACCTGACAGAGAAATTGAATTTCAGATTGATCTGATACCGGGTGCCCAACCTGTTGCCAAGGCACCATATCGGTTAGCTCCCACGGAGATGAAAGAGTTGATGGAACAGTTGCAAGATTCGCTTGATAAGGGGTTCATTAGACCGAGTATCTGTCCTTGGGTGCTCCGGTCCTGTTTGTAAAGAAGAAGGATGGTGGTATGAGGATGTGCATTGACTACCGCGAGCTGAACAAGTTGACAGTGAAGAACCGATACCCCTTACCGAG
This sequence comes from Flaveria trinervia, assembly GCA_025506515.1. Classification (NCBI taxonomy): domain Eukaryota; kingdom Viridiplantae; phylum Streptophyta; class Magnoliopsida; order Asterales; family Asteraceae; genus Flaveria; species Flaveria trinervia. Next base: position 470,939 of record CM046447.1, on the reverse strand, counting down.
AATAGATGATTTGTTCGATCAGCTTCAGGGTGCCAGTTGGTTTTCAAATATAGATCTTCGGTCTGGCTATCATCAGTTGAAGGTAAAGGAAGAAGATATCCCTAAAACAGCTTTCCGCACGCGCTATGGTCATTACGAGTTTCTTGTCATGTCCCTTGGTTTGACTAACGCGCCAGCTGCTTTTATGGATTTGATGAATCGTGTGTGTCGGTCGATGCCGGATAAATCAGTGATTGTGTTTATTGATGATATCCTGGTTACTCGAGGAGCGAAGTAGAGCATGCCGGTCACATTCGGGAGGTTTTAGAGACGTTGAGAAGGGAGAAATTGTATGCTAAATTCTCCAAGTGCGCGTTTTGGTTCCGCGAAGTTCAGTTTTTGGGTCATGTGGTGAATCCTGAAGGGATAATGGTGGACCCGGCGAAAGTGGAGGCGGTTATGCAATGGAAGTCACCAAAGACGCCAACCGAGATCCGTAGCTTCTTGGGTTTGGCGGGCTACTATAGAAGATTTATCCAAGACTTATCTAAGATTGCTTCTCCACTAACTAAGTTGACCCAAAAGATGTGAAGTTTGTATGGGGTCAAGCTTAAGAGAAGGCGTTCGAAGAGCTGAAGGCAAGACTGACTCAAGCTCCTGTTTTGTCATTACCCGACGGAAGCGAAGATCTAGTGGTCTATTCTGATGCTTCCTACTGAGGGTTGCGGTGTGTGTTAATGCAGAGAGGGAAGGTTATAGCCTATGCATCCCGACAGTTGAAAGTTCATGAGGTTATTATCCCACTCATGACTTGGAGCTAGCAGCCGTGGTCTTTGCACTAAAGATTTGGAGGCACTCTCTCTACGGGACGAAGTGCACCATATTCACCGACCATAAGAGCTTGAAGTCCTTCTTTGAGCAAAAGGATCTGAACATGAGGCAGAGGAGGTGGTTGGAGCTTATAAAGGATAATAATTTTGTGAGATCCACTACCATCCGGGCAAGGCCAATGTAGTGGCTGACGCCCTTAGCCGGAAGGAGAGACCCGAGCGGATTCGAGTGAAAGCATATCAGTTGATCATGACGTTCGATGTAATGAAGCAAGTCAAAGAGTTCCAAGATGAGGCGTTGAAAGAGGATCATCTTAACTCTGAAAGAATGAGAGGTCTGGTCACGGAATTGGGTGAAAACACACTCGGTGTTAGGACCCGATTTGGTCGTGTGTGGATTCCTCGTTTTGGGGATCTACGGGTTGAGATCATGGATGAAGCTCACAAGACTCGATACTCCATTCATCCTGGTGCCACGAAAATGTACCATGACATGAAGAAAGATTATTGGTGGCCGGGTATGAAGCGTGACGTGGTGGAGTATGTGAGTAAGTGCCTTACTTGCTTACAGGTGAAGGCAGAGCATCAAAAGCGGTATGGGAAGATCCAACCTTTGGATATACCGGAATGGAAGTGGGAGCACATCACCATGGACTTCATTACGAAGTTGCCACGTACTCCGAAAGGGTACGATGCCATATGGGTGATAGTTGATCGTTTGACGAAGAGTGCTCACTTTCTACCGATTCGCGAGACGTATTCATCTGAGAGGTTGGCCGATCTGTTCATCAAGGAAATTGTAACTCGTCATGGTGTGCCGGTGTCTATTGTGTCTGACCGCGACACTCGGTTTACATCTAAATTTTGGAAGAAATTCCACGACGCTATGGGGACGAGGTTACATATTAGCATGGCTTATCATCCCCAAACCGATGGTCAATCAGAAAGGACCATTCAGAGATTGGAAGACATGCTTCGAGTAGCCTGGCTACAGTATCTACGGTAAGCGACAAAGGTTCTGCACAAATGGTCAATCACAAAGAAAGACCCCGGTGTGCTTCCTTCTGGGGTAACTAACCCACACACCGTTGGACTAACACCCTTCATTGGGCGTGTTCCCACATACAAGGCTTGCAAGATTTACATTCTTTCCTTTTGTTCATTAATGCATGCATTCATTAATCGTGTTCCTCTTTTCATTATATTCCACTTTACGTTACATAACACTTTTCATTTCATTCATTAACATTCAACGTAAAGCCACGGGAAAATATTCACACATAATAAGGAACATCAACATAAACATACAAACATCACCATACACGGCACCATCATACATACATAACATACATCATACATACCATCATGCATAAACATCAATCATACATCATCATCATGCCCATCATAACGTCTATGACCTTAAAAGTTAACCTATACGAACCTCCGGGAACCTCCCAAGTCAAAACCTACATCTACACTTACCCCCGAAAGTCAGAAAATAAACTATGCTCTTTCGAGCGTATGGGCCCTATTTAGGCGTATGGACCCTATTCAGTCGCATGGCCTTCCATGCATGAACACTAAGGTGTATGGGCTTCTAGTCGCATAGCCTTCAGTCGTGTAACTTTCATTCGTATGAACCTCAGTCCGCATGGACCGCAGTCGTATAGCATCCAGGCGTATGGCCTTCAGTCGCATGACTTCCATGCGTATGAACCTCAGCCGCATGGCACCCATGCGCATGGACCTCGGACAAATGACCTGTGGCTGCATTTCCTCCAGTCGCAAGGCCTTCCATGCGTATGACTCTTAGTCACATGCCTTTCGGCCATATGGCCTCCAGTCGCATGCCATTCGGTCGCATAGCCCTAGCTGGGTACAGAATGCAGTCCCCTTCGAACCTGCACTGCAGTTTTCGGCTTCCAGCCCCTTTCTAATGTGTTCTAGGCAAAAACCAACCATCCCAAGCCCTGGAAACACAACCACAACATCATTCAAGCACAACCAAGCCCAAAATAAAACCCCACCAGAATCTCACACATACACACACACACACACATATATACGGGTTCAACACACACATACTTTGAAACGGGTTTTACTATGTGTTCCAGCCCCAAATCAGTTCAAAACATGTACAAGAAGCGTCCTAGAACTCACACAAACAACCCCGTCGAGTAGCGTTTCAATCCAACCCGCTACACCTCAACACTTGCGCTCGAAACCAAGACAACCGAAGCTTGAACCCTATTTTTTCTCCCTTTCTCTCTTTGGCCGATTTTTCACAAGTGTGGGGGAGGGTGTGGGCTGCCTTCCCCCTCTTATACCCCCACTCATTCAAGGGTTTTCCCGTTTTGGCAAGTTTGGTCCCTCAACTTTGGACTTTATTTTTTTCTTTCTTTTGTCGGCTTCAAAGAAATAACCGGGTGTTACAATTAGATCTTTGGTCATTTAATCTTTAAACATTTCATTATCAACTAAATAACTATTATTGATTTTGGGTAGGAGCATAGAGATAGTCTCTGCTTGCGTTTGCAAACCCGTTGTGAAAGGTTATTTAATAGAGACTATCAAATCTTGTCGTCGATCTCCTATATCATCATACAATTCCACTTGAATTGGAGTTTTTTTATTATAAAGGGTAATATTTTTAATTTACATGTATAACATTTTGAATTAATAAATTTAATGTTTTTAGATGAAAATGACAACTTTTCAAAATTTTTAGAAGGTGTTAGGCCCCGTTCCCGGGAGGCTTATAACTAGTCATTCATCACACATAAAACATATATTTTTATCATCTTACATAAAAACATTGCAGCGTAAACATTAAAAACAACATTTTCATTTCATCAAAATACTTTTGCGAAATAATACAACCATTCATTACACAATATCATTTTACATTTATTATGAAAGCACTATCACAATGGATGTCATCCCAAAAGAACTGAGTAGTCTCCCCGTGCCATCCTCAGCAACATACGTGCCAACTTGAAACTCATCAAAGTCAGCATTGCTCAGTGAATTCTAGCTTAAAAGAAAACATACATTAATTCCTTTATAAATCCATTCATTACTTTTGTACACGTTCACACAACATACATACATACAGATCATATAATTATTACCTTCTATTACGTTCGTTACATTCTTTCATTCATTAATCATCGCACGTTACTTCATCACTCGTTTCATTCGTTCATAACTTCTTTTCTTCCGTTTGTTTAGTTCATACATATCTCACTTATCTCACCTTCATATCTTCGTACCCAAAGTACATATCGCACAAATTGCACACATGAGGTAGCCAGAATCGCACATTATATAGCACACAGTAAATACAACATCGCACGTATCAGAGCAGTTACCAAAATTGAACTCCCATTGTGTCTATAGTCCCTTATGATATCCATCGTGCCTATCGCACCAGTCACACCAACAGAGTGGTCACCAAGACCAACTCCCCCTGCGTGTGTGAACTCTTAGGGTTTAGCCAAAATCGCACACCATCTCATGGGTTAGCCAAAATCGCACGCTACATAACACACAGTAAATACCACATCGCACGTAACGGAGCAGTTACCAAAACCGAACCCCCTACTGTGTGTATTAACCCACATGAGGTAGCCAAAATCGCACGCTACATAGCACACAGTAAATACCACATCACACATATCGGAGCAGTTACTAAAACTGAACCCCCTACTGTGTCTATGATCCCTTAAGAGTTAGCCAAGATCACACTCTATAAATACACACACAGTTGAGCTAACAACTCTCAGTGAGTTGTGAACCTCCTTTCTTACTCTTACAAGCCATCCTTACTCTAATTCATTCGTTCATGCTTGCATTTCTTCAATTATGTTCCTCTTTTTGTTATCTTCCACTTTACGTTACATAATCCTTTCATTACATTCATTAACGTTCGACACAAAAGCACAGGAAGACAATCAGACATAATAATAAGGAACATAACAACATGCAACATCAGTCACACAAGGCAACATTGCACACCCATAACATACATCATGCATAACATACAACATCATACAATCACACAACATCAAACATCACACAAATCACACGCATCGCATCCTCATCATCATCAGCTCATCATTATAAATCCTCTTACATCATCCATGCCCATCACATCGTCTACAACCCCAAAGGTCCGAGCCTACATCTACACTTTCCTGAAAGTCAGACAATACTATGGGCATTCGGGTGTATGGACCCTATTTGGTCGCATGGTCTTCCATACGTGTGAGAAGACTCAGGAGAATGGACCTCAAGTCTCATAACCTCTAGTCGCATGCTTCCCATGCGAATGAACCTCAGTCGTATAACATCCGGGCATATGGACCTCAGTCGCATGACTTCCATGCGAATGGCCCTCGGTCTCACACCTTTCGTGCATATGAACCTCAATCGCACGACTCACAGGCGTATGGACTCCAGTCGCAAGACCTTAAGCCGCCATGACCTTCATCTGTATTTCATTCAATCGTATGACCTTCATCCGCATTTCCTTCAGTCGCATTACCTTCATCCGCATTTCCTTCAGTCGCATTACCTTCATCCGCATTTCATTCAGTCGTATTACTTTCGTTCGAATGAACCTCAATCGCACTCGTTTCGTGCGTATGGAACCAGTCGCGTGCCATTCGGATGCATGGACCTCCATTCGGTCACCTAGCCCTAGCTGATGCAGAATGCAGTTCTTCCCGAACTACAGCTGCCATGTTCGACCTCCAAACTCTTCCAAACCTCTTTTGAACTCAAATCAACCCTTCTAAACCTTAGGGAAGCGTACCATGACACCATTCAAGCACAACCAAGTCCGAAATCAAGCCTCAAACGAATCATACACATACACATACATACATAAACGAGTTTCCACCCAAATACCCGAAAAATGGTTTTCAGATGTGTTCCAGCCCCAAAATCATTCAAAAACGTGTAAAAGAGGGGTCCTAGAACTCACCTTGACGACCTCTTCGATTAGAGCTTTGATTTGACCCGCTACACTTCGATTTTTCACGCTCAAATCCACCCTAACCAAGCTTTTCTCCCCTTTTTCTCCTTCTCTTCTCCCTTGGCTGAGTTTTTGACAAGAATGGGGAGGGTGTGGGCTGCCCTCCCTCTTTTATACGCCCACACATCCAAGTTTCTTCCCCTTTAGGCAATTTTGGTCCCTTGACTTTGTGCTTTATTTCTTTTCTTCATTCATCGGCTTCAAGGGAAATTTCTGGGTGTTACAGAAGGCAAAAAGAGTACAATGATAATTCACTCTATGCATGGGCTATAGTTGTTTAATCAACACAGAATTAGTTACTTGACTTGTATTAAAAAAATTATAATAATAATCTAATCTAATAAATATATATTTAAAAATCTAATTGTTATATAACTATTGAAATATATAAAAATTATATAAGAACACACAATACTAAATTATGTTTACCTGCTATTGTTAAAACTTCATTTATGTATTATTGTATTATTCATGAAACCTACATTAGATCACTGATCATTTAATCTTTAAACATTTCATTATCAATTGGATCACTTTTATCGAACTGTGGGGAGGAGGGTAGAGATGGTCTCTGCTTGCGTTTGAGAACCCATTGTGAAAGGTTATTTAATAGAGACCATCGCATCTTGTCGTCTACCTCTGCACGATTGGTTTTTGTCACTAAACACTTGGTTTTTCTCTCACACTCTCTTGAACTACACTCAAATGAAAGCAAAGTCTTCTAAGAGTAGATAACAATATAATAAGTAATAAACACACAAAGTAATTTTCAAGGTACTTGCATATATTGCTTCTCAACTCAAAGTGTTACAAGACTCTTACAAGTATTTTCTTATGAATTACATTTAGAAACTATATATAATACAACTTATAATTCCACTTGAATTGGAGGTTTTTGTTTTGTATTATAAAGGGTAAAAATGACAACTTTTCAAAATTCTAGGTTGACAAAAAGATTAAAACGACAATAAACTCTATGCATGAGCTATAATTGTTTAATCAACACACGATTATTTACTTGATTGTATGAGCAATTTTAAAAATTAAAATCTAATCTAATAAATATATATTTAATACTAGAATTGTTATATAACTATTGAAATATAAAATTCTGTATATAACAACACTAAAAATTAAATTATATTTCTCTACTACTATTAAAACTCCGTTTATGTATTATTGTTTTATTCATGAAACCTACATTAGAACTTTGATCATTTAATCTTTAATCATTTCATTATCAATTGAATCACTTTTATCAATTTTTGGGAGGAGCATAGATAGAATCTCTGCTTGCGTTTGAAAACCCATTATGAAAGATTATTTAATAAAGACTATCACATCTTGTTGTCGATCTCCTGTATTGTCATACAATTCACTCGAATTGAAGGTATTTGTTTTGTATTATACAGGGTAATATTTTTAATTTACATGTATAACATTTTGAATTAATAAATTTAATGTTCTTAAGTAAAAATGATAACTTATTAAAATTTTGGGAAGACAAAAAGAGTAAAACGACAATTCACTCTATACATGGGCTATAATTGTTTAATCAACGCATAATTAGTTACTTGACTTGTACTAAAAAATTTAATAATAATAATATCTAATCTAATAAATATATATTTAAAAATTAAATTGTTATATAACCATTGAAATAATTTTTTTTATATACCAACACAAAATCCTAAATTATGTTTACCTGCTAGTGTTAAAACTCTGTTTATGTATTATTGTATTATTCATAAGGCTACATTAGATCTTTGATCATTTAATCATTAAACATTTCATTAGCAACTGAATCACTTTTAACGATTTATGTGGAGGAGGATAGAGATGGTCTCAACTTTTATTTGAGAACTCGTTGTGAAAGGTTATTCAATAGAAACCATCACATCTTGTCGTTGCTCTCCTATATCGTCATACAATTTCACTCAAATTGGAGGTTTTTGTTTTGTATTATAATGGGTAATCTTTTTAGTTTACATCTATAACATTTTGAATTAAGAAATTTAATATTTTTGGTAAAAACTACAACTTTACAAAATTTCTGGAAGCCAAAAAGAGTAAAACGACAATATGCAAGTGCTATAGTTGTTTTATCAATAAACAATTAATTACTTGACTTGTGTTAAAAATATAATAATAATAATCTAATCTAATAAATATATACTAATAATTAATTGTTATATAAATATTGAAATATAGAAAATTTTATATAACAACACAATAAACTAAATTATGTTTCTCTACTACTGTTAAAACGCTATTTATGTGTAATTATTTTATTCATGTAACCTACATTAGATCTTTGATCATTTAATCTTTAAACATTTCATTATCAACTGAATCATTTTTATCGATTTTTGGGAGGAGCATAGAGATAGTCTCTTCTTGCATTAGCAAACCCGTTGTTAACGGTTATTTAATAGAGACTATCAAATATTGTCGTCGATCTCCTATATCATCATACAATTCCACTCGAATTGAAGGTTTTTGTTTTGTATTATAAAGGGTAATATTTTTAATTTACATGTATGTAACACCCCAAATTTCTATTTAAACGAAAGGAAAAGAAAAGTGAATAGAAAGAATAGATAATGAGCATAAGTAGAGGGGGATAAAGTATACAAAGTACAAAACCTTATTACTTTAAGTTTTAAAGGGGGCATGGTTGCCCATTTCTTCTTCATCTTCTTCAATCGGCTGAAAAGAAGAAAGAAGAAAGAGAAACCCTTGTTCTAGAGAGAGAAACCCTGGTTCTAGAGAGAGAAAGTGGAAGAAGCAGCTTCAAAGGTAAGTCTTCTTTTATATGAGCTTGGTTTCAGCTGGGTTTCGAGTTCTTGACTGAAGTTCTGGTTGTTTAGTGTTTGTTTTCGGGATTCAAGAGCTGAATCGAAGGTGGATCTCGAACTTGAAGTGTGTCGCTCAAAGGCTACTCAAGGTGAGTTTCTAGAACCCCTCTTTTACTGATTTTCAACTAATTGGGGCTATTATGCATACTAAGTAAACATTTTGAAAGAAACCGTGGGTTTACAACTTTAAGTTCGAAATAATGTATGTATGTATGTATGTTATAGTGTGGATTATGGGTTAGTGATGATGATTAGCATGCTTAGGTTCCCTTAGTATGTTAGATCTGTGCTTGGGCATTATTGGAATGATAATCGGGTGATGTGGTAACATGGAAAATATTTCAGAATGTTCTGATGAACATGAACAGTGGTCCATGCGCCTAGAGGTGGCTCATGCGCCCAAACAGTGGCCCATGCGCCCAACATGAGAGGCCAGACGCCTAATTGTTGGCCATGCGCCTAATAGTGGGTCATGCGCCCAATAGTGGGTCATGCGCCTAAATAGTGGCCCATGCGCCCAACATGTTGCCCATGCATCCAAGTGTTGGCCATGCGCCCAAGGGTTGGTCATGCGCCTAAACAGTTGCCCATGCGCCTAAGTGTTGGCCATGCGCCCAAGTGTTGGCCATGTGCCTAAATAGTGCCATGTGCCCAAAGTGATTGAAACCGCTAAGTGTTGACGCGCCAAACCAGGTGTCATGTGCCTGCATAGTGGCAAAGCGCCTGAACAGGGCAGAAGCGCCCAAATAGTGCCTATGCGCCCAAATAGTGCCGATGCGCCAAGACTGTTTTACACTTAGAATTTTTATGCACATGCGCCTGGAAGGTCCCATGCGCCAAATTTGGACTTGAGGTTTTCTAAGTGGTTTCTAAATGGTAAAATGGGGAGATAGGCCTGGCTATGACGTGAGGGTTTATGTTTGATGTGTGTTATGCATGAATGATGTGCTTGTATTGGTGATGGTGTATGTTTATGATTATGTATGTTCCATATGTATGTATATCCTCCCTTGGCTTTGCATTGAACGTTAATAAATGTAATGAAGTATTATGTAACGTAAAGTGGAAGATAATGAAAAAGAGGAACGTAATGAATGAATGCATGCATGAATAAATGATTGAACAAATGAAAGGCTTGCAAGCAATGTGTAAAGAGGTGCATGGCTCTAAATGCCTTAAGCTCTACCACGTGAGGTTCAGCAAATCCTAAAGTGTGCATGCAAGGGTTCCGGTCTTTGTGACTGACCTTTAGTGGTGTTACCCATTTCAATGGGGGTGTTGTTACCCATTTCGATGGGGGTGTTGTTACCCATTTCAATGGGGGTGTTGTTACCCATTTCGATGGGGGTGTTGTTACCCATTTCAATGGGGGTGTTGTTACCCATTTCGATGGGGGTGTTGTTACCCACTTCGATGGGGGTGTTGTTACCCATAATGTTAGGGTTGAAATATATGATGGTTACCCGAGTTACGTATAACTTCGGGGTTGTGGCATAAAGCCAAGGATAGGTATGAGGTAAGCGACTTTGTGTTGCAATAGACTCCGATAGAGTTCAATCCCTGTGATGGACTCGTACAGGATCTTTGTCGCGTATCTCGGTGATGTGTTAGTCTTCGGACTTGAGTTGGGGGTTTGTGTACAGGCCCAGGCATAGCATCAGCTTTCGAGCATGAGTCGGGGATATTGCATGAGACAAGATTCGAGTGATATAGAGTAATGAACGGAAGATATGTATGAAAGAACGAAGTATGAAATGAACGTTAGGGAATTATCATAATAATGTATTGAACAGGATCCTTGTCATTCGACCTCAGTAATAGTGGCAGAGTGCCACGAAGAGGGTAAAGTCTGACCGGATCTAGAAAGAGAAGTGAACCATAATGTAATACGTTGAATAAACAAAGTTAACAAACGTAATGGTGAAGATAATAATGATATTATCTGTATGTACGTATGATATATGATCACGAACGATTGTAAAGTATAGTATGCTTTTGAAAGAAAGTAAAGAACGGTTTTAACAAAGAAAAGTATGTTTTATTATAAAACTAGAATTCACTCAGCATCCCTGACTTTTGTATGCATGATATTTGGCAGGTATATGTTGATGCTGAGGAGTTGCAGGCATGGATGCATAAGCTACTGGGAGCATTTTGAGGTTGGCATCCATATTTTGACATGTCATTGTATTTTGAAATGAAAATGAACGTTGTAAATGTTATGTTTTTAGTTATTAATGAAAGATTTAAATTCTGCTGCAAAATATAAGTACGTTTTAAAATGTTTTAAGTACAATGAATGACCAACTGTGAGTTGCCTGAGAATGGGGCCTTACAAGTTGGTATCAGAGAAAAAGTTTAAGTGAATTGGGTAAATATTTTGAAAACCTAATCTTAAACTGAGAATGGGACTAAAAGGAAAGGGATGCGAGTCCTAGTAGCTACGTGTTTGCAGGTAAAGGTTTTAGGTAAACGTTTAAAGTAAGTTAACGTTAACCGGTATTATATGCACATCTTATGTGGCTTGTGTGCTATTGTGCATATTTAGATAATGATTAAGTCAGGATAGGAGATGCTTGGGGTATGAAGAGTAAAGTAAGTGGCTAATCACAACTGGCCAATGTAATTAGGGACTTACTATACATCATATAAATTGAGTTATTACCTTGAATGACCACGTTAGTGTTTGAATCTTAATATGTGATAGAAGATGGTTGGTGGTAGATCTTCGAAAGCTTCACGAGGAGGAGGTGGCGGTGGACGTGGTGCTAAAACACGGGTCACAAGAGGAAGGTCTAGGGCTAAAACAATAGTTCATGAAGAACCCGAGACTCCTCATCAAGAGGGTGGTGATAAGAATGCTAATCAGAGGGCCTCGATGAGAGTGGAAGTTAGGGAGGAAGTGCATCAGGTCATGCAGATGTACCTACCGTCCGTGGTGACAGAAGTTATAAAGGATGCTAGAGATGAGGAGAGACAGGAAAGGGGTAGACCTTTGGGCCGAAGGAGACGAACTGAGACTAAAACGGTTTTCTTCAATGACGAAGAGGAAGAAGAGGAAGAGCCTGTGCCGGGGGTGGCACGAGGCTGTAACTATGGGGCGTTTCAACGATACAAGCCCCCAACTTTTGATGGAAACGACACTGCTGCTACTGCTCACCGATGGGTGAGAGAGATGGAAGCGGTATTGAAAATTAGCGAGTGCCGGGAGGATCAGAAAGTAAAGTTTGCTGCCCACTCTTTTGTGGACTTAGCCTTGTGTGGTGGGACAATATTGTCTAGGTTGAGGGAAGCAGGGCTATCGGAAGGATGAGATGGCCGAAGTTGAAGAGGCTGGTGATTGAGGTGTTCTATCCTCATCGTGAGATGGACAAGGTTGAAAGAGAGTTCTTTCAACTGGAGGCGGGAACGATGACACATCAACAATATACCGCTACGTTCAACAAGATGGCACGTCTGGTCCCGGATCAGGTGACACCTCTTTCACGAAAGATCAAGAGGTGCATTCAGGGCTTGCCGGCGGACATCCATAGGCACATGAGCATTGTCCGACCGAGCACGTTGAGGTCGGCGGTTGATTTGACGGGTAGATTGTTTGATGAAAGATTTGTGATGGTGACTGAAAGTAGCAAGAAAGGAGAGGGTGCCATGCACCTGCATAGTGGCAAAGCGCCTGAACAGGGCAGAAACGCCCAAATAGTGCCCATGCGCCCAGACTGTTTAACACTTAGAATTTTTTATGCTCATGCGCCTGGAAGGTCCCATGCGCCCAATTTGGACTTGAGGTTTTCTAAGTGGTTTGTAAGGGGTAAAATGGGCAGATAGGTCTGGCTATGATGTGATGGTTTATGTTTGATGTGTGTTATGCATATATGATGTGCTTGTATTGGTGATGGTGTATGTTTATGATTATGTATGTTCCATATGTATGTATGTCTTCCCTTGGCTTTGCGTTGAACGTTAATAAATGTAATGAAGTATTATGTAACGTAAAGTGGAAGATAATGAAAGGAGGAACATAATGAATTAATGCATGCATGAATAAATGATTGAACAAATGAAATGCTTGCAAGCAATATGTACAGAGGTGAACGGCTCTAAATGCCTTAAGCTCTACTGCGTGAGGTTCAGCAAATCCTAAAGTGTGCACACAAGGGTTCTAGTCTATGTGACTGACCTTCAGTGGTGTTACCCATTTTGATGGGGGTGTTGTTACCCATTTCGATGGGAGTGTTGTTACCCATTTCAGTGGGGGTGTTGTTACCCATAATGTTGGGGGTGAAATATTTGATGGTTACCCAAGTTATGTATAACTTCGAGGTTGTGGCATAAAGCCAATCATAGGTATGAGGTGAGCGACTTTGTGTTGCAACAGACTCGAATAGAGTTCAATCCCTGTGATGGACTTGTAAGGGATCTTTGTCGCGTATCCCGGTGTTGTGTTAGTCTTCGGACGTGAGTCGGGGGTTTGTGTACAGGCCCCGACACAGCATCAGCTTTCGAGCATGAGTCTGGGATATTGCATGTGACAAGATTTGAGTGATATAGAGTAATGAACGGAAGATATGTATGAAAGAACGAAGTATGAAATGAACGTTAAGGAAATATCGTAATAATGTATTGAACAGGATCCTTGTCATTCGACCTCAGTAATCGTGACTGAGTGCCACGAAGAGGGTAAAGTCTGACCAGATCTAAAAAGAGAAGTGAACCATAATGTAATATGTTAAATAAACGAAGTTAACGAACGTAATGGCGAAGATATTAATGATATTATCTGTATGTATGTATGATGTATGCTCACGAACGATTGTAAAGTATAGTATGCTTTTGAAAGAAAGTAAAGAACGGTTTTAACAAAGAAAAGTATGTTTTATTATAAAAGTAGAACTCACTTAGCGTCGTCAACTTTTGTATGCATGATAGTTGGCGGGTATATGTTGATGCTGAGGAGTTGCAGGCATGGATGCATAAGCTACTCGGAGCATTTTGAGGCTGGCATCCGTATTTTGAGATGTCATAGTATTTTGACATGTCATAGTATTTTGACATGTCATTGTATTTTGAGGTGAAAACGAACATTGTAAATTTTATGTTTTAGTTATTAATGAAAGATTTAAATTCCGCTGCAAAATATACGTACGTTTTAAAATGTTTTAAGTGAAATGAATTACCAACTGTAAGGTGCCTGAGAACGGGGTCTTACAATGATAACATTTTGAATTAATATATTTAATGTTTTTAGGTGAAAATGACAACTTTTCAAAATTTTGGGAAGGAAAAAAGAGTACAACGACAATTCACTCTATGCATGGGCTATAGTTGTTTAATCAACACACAATTAGTTACTTGACTTGTATTAAAAAATTAATAATAATAATCTAATCTAATAATATATATCTAAAAATCTAATTGTTCTTTAACTATTGAAATATAGAAAAAATTTATATAACAACACAAAATCCTAAATTATGTTTACCTGCTACTGTTAAAACTCCATTTATATATTATTATATTATTCATAAAACTTACGTTAGATCATTGATCATTAATCTTTAAACATTTCATTATCAATGGGATCACTTTTATGAAACTGTGGGGAGGAGGTTAGAGATGGTCTCTGCTTGCGTTTTAGAACCCATTGTGAAAGGTTATTTAATGGAGACCATCACATCTTGTCGACTAGCTCTCTCCTATATCATCATACAATTCCACTGGAACTGAAGGTTTTTGTTTTGTATTATAAATGGTAATATTTTTGATTTACATGTATAATAGTTTGAATTAATAAATTTAATGTTTGTAGGTAAAAATGACAACTTTTCAAAATTTTGGGAAGGCAAAAAGATTAAAACGACAATTCACTCTATGCATCGGCTATAATAGTTTAATCAACACACAATTAGTTACTTGATTGTATTAAAAATTTTAATAATTAAAATATAATCTAATACATATATATTGGAAAATCTATTTGTTATATAACTATTGAAATATAAAAATTTGTATATAATAACACAAAAAAATAAATTATATTTCTCTACTACTTTTAAAACTCCGTTTATGTATTATTGTTTTATTCATGAAACCTAGATTAGATCTTGATCATTTCATCTTTAAACACTTTATATCAATTGAATCAGATTTTTGGGGAGGAGCATAGAAATAGTCTCTGCTTGCGTTTGAAAACCCGTTGTGAAAGATTATTTAATAAAGACGATCACATCTTGTCGTCGATCTACTATATTGTCATACAATTCCACTTGAATTGGAGGTTTTTGTTTTGTATAATAATGGGTAATATTTTTAATTTATATGTATAACATTTTGAATCAATAAGTGTAATGTTTTTTAAGTAAAAATGATAACTTTTCAAAATTTTGGGATGACAAAAAGAGTAAAATGACAATTCACTCTATGCATGGGCTATAATTGTTTAATCAACACACAATTAGTTACTTGACTTGTATTAAAAAAATTAATAATAATAATCTAATCTAATAAATATATATTTAAAAATCAAATTGTTATATAACTATTGAAATATAAAAAATTTATATATCAACACAAAATCCTAAATTATGTTTACTTGATACTGTTAAAACTCTCTTTATATATATTGTGTTATTCATGAAACTTACATTAGATCTTTGATCATTTAATTTTTAAACATTTTATTACCAACTAAATCACTTTTAACGATTTGTGAAGAGGAGGATAGAGATGGACTCTACTTTCATTTGAGAACCCGTTGTGAAAGGTTATTTAATAGAGACCATTACATCTTGTCGTCGCTCTCCTATATCGTCATACAGTTCCACTCGAATTGGAGATTTTTGTTTTGTATTATAAAGGGTAATCTTTTTAAGTTACATCTATAACATTTTGAATTAATAAATTTAATATTTTTGGTAAAAATTACAACTTTACAAAATTTCGAGAAGCCAAAAAGAGTGAAACAACAATTCACTCTATGCAAGAGCTATCAACAAACGATTAATTACTTGACTTGTATTAAAAAAATATAATAATAATATAATCTAATAAATATATATTTAAAAATATAATTATTTTATAACTATTGAAATATAAAAAATTTATATAACAACACAAAAAACTAAATTATGTTTCTCTATTACTGTTAAAACTCCCTTTGTGGATTATTATTTTATTCATGTAACCTAAATTAGATCTTTGATAATTTAATCTTTAAACATTTCATTATCAACTAAACCACTTTTATCGATTTTTGGGGAGGTGCATAGAGATAGTCTCCGCTTGCGTTTGCAAACCCGTTGTGAAAGATTATTTAATAGAGACTATCAAATCTTGTCGTCGATCTCCTGTATCGTCATACAATTCCATTTGAATCGGAGGTTTTTGTTTTGTATTATAAAGGGTAATATTTTTAATTTACATGTATAACATTTTGAATTAATAAATTTAATGTTTTTAGGTGAAAATAACAACTTTTCAAAATTTTGGGTATGCATAAAGAGTACAACGACAATTCACTCTATGCATTGGCTATAATTGTTTAATCAACACACAATTAGTTACTTGACTTGTATTATAAAAATTAATAATTATAATCTTATCTAATAAATATATATTTAAAAATCTAACTGTTATATAACTATTGTATATATTAAAAATTTATATAACAACACAAAATCCTAAATGTTTACCTGCTAGTGTTAAAAATCTGTTTATGCATGATTGTTTTATTCATGAAACCTACATTAGATATTTAATCGTTTAATCTTTAAACCTTTCGTTATGAACGGAATCACTTTTAATGATTTGTGGGGAGGAGGATAGAAATGGGGTCTGCTTGCGTTTGAGAACACGTTATGAAAGGTTATTTAATAGAGACCATCACATCTTGTTGTTGCTCTCCTATATCGTCATATAATTCCACTTGAATTGGAGGTTTTTGTTTTATATGATAAAGGGTATGTAAGGATTCCAACAAGTCTGATGTAGTCAAAATATTCAAAGCATCCAAAGTCTTTCTGCATACATGCACTGAAGTACTGAAGTAGAAATGGTTTGGAAGTTTTACATCTCACACAAAAAATATTCCAAGTGTGAAATCTTTCGAAGCCAAGACCAATATCTTCCAAAGACAAAGATGAAGTCTTCCAAATCATCAAAGACAAAGTGTTCCGAAGCCAACACTTGAAGACAGATTTCTTCCCAAGACTTTTAAACACATGCTTTATCGGATGTACCTTTACTTGAAGACAGATTTCTTCCGATGCAACTCTGTAAAGTAACCAACTTACATAAGTTGGTGAAAAGGTTCATGCTTTTGTTAATTGTACATTGAGGTCTTAAGTCTGTGTGTAAGGCCCGTTCCCGGGCACCTTACAGCTCTTGGTTCATCGCACATAAAACATTATAAAATGTACATTATTTTGCAGCGGAATTTAAAACATTCATTAATAACTAAAAACATGTCATTTACAACATATGTTTTCAATTCAAAATACAAGACATGTCAAAATACGGATGCCAGCCTCAAAATGCTCCCCGTAGCTTATGTATCCATGCCTGCAACTCCTCAGCATCAACATATACCTGCCAACTATCATGCATACAAAAGTCAGTGACGTTGAGTGAGTTCTAGTTTTATAATAAAACACTATACTTTTTTGTGTTTAACCCGTTGTTTACTTTTCTTTCAAAAGCAAACTATACTTTACATTGTTCGTGATCATGCATCATACGTACATACATATAATATCATTATTATCATCAGAATTACCTTCATTAACTTTGTTCATTCAACGTATTACATTATCGTTCACTTCTCTTTCTTAATCCGGTCAGACTTTACCCTCTTTGTGGCACTCTGCCACGATTACTGAGGTCGAATGACAAGGATCCTGTTCTGTACTTTATTACGATAATTCATTTACATTCATTCATACGTTCGTTCTTGCATACATGATCTTTCGTTCATTGCTCTTTATTACTCGAATCTTGTCTGTTGCAATATCTCATGTCTGAGGACTGATGCTGTGCCAGGGCCTGCTCATGAACCCCCGACTCATGTACGAAGACTGACACGACACCGTGATACGCGACAAAGATCCCACATGAGTCAATCACAGGGATTGAACTCCATCCGAGTCTGTTGCAACACAAAGTCACTCACCTCATTATCTCGTCTCATGCAATATCCCCGACTCATGTCCGAAGACTGATACTGTGTCGGGGCCTGACAAACAAACCCCTGACTCATGTCCAAAGACTGACACAGTACCGGGATACGCGACACGGATCTCATCATCCATCACTTTCGTCATATGCAATACTTCCGACTCATGTGCGAAAACTGACACAGTACCAGAGTACGCAATATGTATCCTGTCTGATTCAATATCCCAGACTCATGTCCAAAGACTGATACTGTGTCGGGGCCTGACAAACAAACCCTCGACTCATGTCCGAAGACTGACGCAGTACCGGAATACGCGACAAGGACCTCTTTCGAGTCTGTTACGACACAGAGTCGCTCACCTCATCCCTGTGCTTGCAAGCCATTCTATACCTTCTCTTATATTCATTCATTTATTCATGCATGCATTCATTCATTACGTTCCTCTTTTCATTGTCTTCCACTTTACGTTACATAATACTTTCATACATTTATTAACGTTCAACGCAAAGCCAAGGGAAGACATACATACATAAACATAAGCATACACCATCAACATCATACACACATCACACATGCATAACACACATCAAACTTAAGCAATCTCATCATAACCAGGCTTATCTTCCCATTTTACCCCTTGAAATCACTTGGAAAACCTCAAGTCCAAAGTGGGCGCATGGGTCCTTCGAGGCGCATGAGGATAAAAATTCTAAGTATAAACAGTCTCGGCGCATTGGTCCTCTTTGGGCGTTTCTGCCCTGTTCAGACGCATCACCAACACTTAGACGTTTCAAGCACTTGGGCGCATGGGCACTGTTTAGGCGCTTGGCCAATACTTAGCCGTTTTATTCACTAGGATGCATGGGCACTGTTTAGGCGCATGGACCACACAGCCTTTTCATTACTTGGGTGCATGGCCAACACTTAGGCATCTGGCCACTCATGCTAGACACATGGGCCACTGTTGAGGTGCATGACCCACTCTTGGGCGCATGGCCAACACTTAGGCCTCTGGCCACTCATGCTAGACGCACGGGCCACTGTTTGGGCGCATGAACCACTGTTCATGTTCATCAGAACATTCTGAAATCTTTTCTATGCTACCAATTTCACCCGATTATCATTCTAAGCATACCCAAACACAGATCTAACATACTAAGGCCATGTAAGCATGCTAAACATCATCACTAACCATAATCAACACTATAACATGCATACATACATACCAACATTCGCACATAAAGCTGTAAACCCATGGTTTCTTTCAAAATGTTTACTTAGTATGCATAATAGTCCCAAATCAGTTGAAAATCAGCAAAAGAAGGGTTCTAGAAACTGACCTTGAGCAGCTTTTGAGCAACACTCTTCCCGTTCAAGACCCACCTTCGATTCAGCTCTTGAATCCCGAAAACAACACTTTTGAAGCTGTTTCTTCCACTTTCTCTCTCTAGAACCGGAGCTCACTCTCTCTCTTCTTTCTTCTTTTTAGCCGATTGAAGAAGATGAAAAAGAAATGGGCAACCATGCCCCTTAAATATCTTAAAATAATAAGATTTGTACTTTGTACATTTTATCCCCTCTACTTGTGCACAATTTCTATTCTTTCTATTTACTTTTCTTTTCCTTCCATTTAAATAGAAATTTCGGGGTGTTACAAGTCTAACCCCCTTAAATAGGTTTCGTCCCCAAAACCTGTCGCTTCTCGAACAGTTACGGGTAACACTGTCTCACCTTTTCTTTGAGCTTGCATTCTAACTTAGATCTCTTTAGGCTTCACTGCACCTGCACAAGTGAAACCATTATCCTCCTTAGTTTATTCCCTCCTTCATATTAGTAATGGTCACCAGTTGCTCCTCGTGGTTGGGTACTCTGTCCATCTCAGTTTTCTCTAGTAGCATGATCATATCCTCATTGGTTGAGCTCTTTCTTAGACGAGACGCATGGCACATCAAATGAATTCCACTTAACTCATCAGGTAGCTCCAGTCGATGTGCCAATTCTCCTACCTAAGCAACAACTGGGAATGACCCTCTCCACTTTAGTATTAGCTTTACTCGACTCCAAACCAAGCAATCTGCTTTCCTGGTCGAAGCCTTCCTCATACTTCACTGTCGTAGGTCGTCACCGAACTCTGGTTGTGCACGGTTGAGCAATCCACCTTCTTGCAACACTTGGGGTTTAAGTCATAGACTACTGATCAACTCACCCGGAGATGCATGTCTACCTACCTATGTCAGTCTTGAACAGCCTAGCAGGAACAAGCGCTCTCTCTCAATTCTATCACGCAATCCTCTAGGGCATTAGGTAACCTGGTAGACTTACTAACATCAATTCTTACATCAAAGGGCTCATCGATCTTCCTACCCCTAACGTGGAACATCATAGAAAATAGCGGCAACAAAACTACTACTAGCGTCACAATTAAAGCATAGATGCGATAATCTAAACTTGCAAGAACGTACCTGACGTTACCTCGGAGTCTGACCTAGCCTCCTCCCGGTCATAGCGAAGGCTCTAGCCTTCACCCTCTGTTCTCCTTCCTCGTACCAGAGCTTCCTCCAATCTTCTTCGTTCCCGAACCTTCCGCTCTCAGCTTCTTGCAATCCCTACTCATGTGACCTTCCTCACCACAGGAATAACACCTCCCTATACCGTAGTTCTTTGCCACATGTCCGGTCCTTCCACAACGGAAACAGACATTGCCCCCGGCCTATATTCCCCAGGGTGCCTGTGTCCACCCTTGTCACACTTTTTTTACCCCGCAGTAGTTATGATCACACGCTGATCATCCACTCGTGCACCTTTGTCACCTGGAGTAGTTCTGCCACGTTCCAATTGCTTCCCGTTCCATCCTTGATCACCATCTCCTTTCTTGTTACTTTCAGTCGCCATCACAGAACTTTTGTGAAAGAGGTGGGATCTGATCCAGCACCAGACGTGCCATCTCATTGAATTTAGCGGTATATTGCTCATGTGTCAACGTTCCCGCCGCCAGCTGCAAGAAATCTCTCTCAACCTTGTCCATCTCATGATGAGGACATAATTCCTCAATCACTAGCCTTTTCAACTCTGTCCATCGCATCCTCCCGATAGCCCTGCTTCCCTCAACCTGGACAATATTGTCCCACCAACACAAGGCTGAGTCCACAAAAGAATGGGCAAAAAACTTCACCTTATGATCCTCCCGGCACTCGCTGATATTCAATACCGCTTCCATCTCTCTCACCCATCGGTGAGTAGCAGTAGCAGTGCCATTTCCATCAAAAGTTGGGGGCTTGCATCGTTGAAACGCCCCATAATTACAGCCTCGTGCGGTCTCCTGCGCAGGCTCTTCCTCTCCGTCCTCTTCGTCATCGAAGAAAACCGTTTCAGTCTTGGGTCGTCTCCTTTCGCCCGAAGATCTACCCCTTTCCTGTCTCTCCTCGTCTCTATCAGCCTTCATAACTTCGGTCACCATAGACGGTAGGAGCGTCTGCATGACCAGATGCACTTCCTCCCTGACTGTCTCTCTCATCGAGGCTCTCTGATTAGCATTCTCATCACCGCCCTCCTGATGAGGGTCTCGGGTTCCTCATGGACTGCTCCTTCAGCCCTAGACCTTCCTCTTGTGACCCATGATTCAGCGCCACGTCCACCACCACCTCCACCTCGTGAAGCTTTCGAAGATCTACCGCCAACCATCTTCTAACACACTATAAGATTCAAACACTAACGCGGTCATTCAAGGTAACAACTCAGTTTATGTCAAGTATAGTAAGTCCCTAATTACAGTGGCCAGTTGTGATTAGCCACTTACTTTACTCTTCATACCCCAAGCATTTCCAATCCCGACTACATCAGTATCTAAATCTACACAAAAGCACCCAAGCCACATACATGTTCACATAATGCCGGTTAACATTAACTGACATAAAACGTTTACATAAAACCTTTACCTGCAGGCACGTAGCTACTAGGACTGGCATCCCTTTTCCTTTTAATCCCATTCTTAGTTTAAGATTGGGTTTTTTGAAAATATTTACCCAATTCACTTAAACTTTTGCTCTGATACCAACTACTAAGGCCCCGTTCCCGGGCACCTTATAGTTGTTGGTTCATCGCACATAATACATTATAAAATGTACATTATTTTGCAGCGGAATTTAAAACTTTCATTAATAACTAAAAACATGTCATTTACAACATCTGTTTTTATCTCAAAATACAAGACATGTCAAAATACGGATGCCAGCCTCAAAATGCTCCCGGTAGCTTATGCATCCATGCCGGCAACCCCTCAGTATCAACACATACCTGCCAACTATCATGCATACAAAAGTCAGCGACGCTGAGTGAGTTCTTGTTTTATAATAAAACACTATATTTTTCTGTGTTAAAACCGTTCTTTACTTTTCTTTCAAAAGCAAACTATACTTTACATTGTTCGTGATCATGCATCATACTTACATACAAATAATATCATTATTATCATCATCATTACGTTCAATAACTTTGTTCATTCAACGTATTACATTATCGTTCACTTCTCTTTCAAGATCCGGTCAGACTTTATCCTCTTCGTGGCACTCAGCCACGATTACTGAGGTCGAATGACAAGGATCCGATTCTATACTTTATTATGATAATTCATTTATGTTCATTCATACGTTCGTTCTTTCATACATGATCTTTCGTTCATTGCTCTTTAATACTCAAATCTTGTCTCTTGGAATATCTCATGTCCGAGGACTGATGTTGTGCCGGGGCCTGCTCACGAACCCCCGACTCATGTCCGAAGACTGACACGGCATCGTGATATGCGACAAAGATCCCATATGAGTCAATCACAGGGATTGAACTCCATCTGAGTCTGTTGCAACTCAAAGTCGCTCACCTTATTATCTCCTCTCATGCAATATCCCCGACTCATGTCCGACGACTGATACTGTGCTGGGGCTTGACAATCAAACCCCCGACTCATGTCTGAAGACTGACACAGTACCGGGATACGCGACACGGATCTCATCATCCGTCACTTTCGTCGTATGCAATACTCCCGACTCATGTCCGAAGACTAATACTGTGCCGGGGCCTACTCATAAACCCCCGACTCATGTCCGAAGACTGACACAGTACTGGAGTACGCAATCTGTATCCTGTCTCATGCAATATCCCCGACTCATGTTCGAAGACTGATACTGTGCCAGGGGCTGACAAACAAACCCCCGACTCATGTCCGAAGACTGACACAGTACCGGGATACGCGGCAAGGACCTCTTTCGATTCTGTTGGGACACAGCGTCGCTCACCTCATACCTGTCCTTGCTAGCCATTCTATACCTTCTCTTTTATTCATTCATTTATTCATGTATGCATTCATTCATTACGTTCCTCTTTTCATTATCTTCCACTTTACGTTACATAATACTTTCATTACATTTATTAACGTTTAACGCAAAGCCAAGGGAAGACATACATACATAAACATAAATATAAACCATCAACATCATACACACATCACACATGCATAACACAAATCAAACATAAGCCATCTCATCTTAACCAGGCTTATCTTCCCATTTTACCCCTTCAAATCCACCTGGAAAATCTCAAGTCCAAAGTGGGCTCATGGGTCCTTCCAGGCGCATGAGCATAAAAATTCTAAGTATAAACAGTCTGGGCGCATGGGCACTGTTTGGGCGTTTCTGCCCTGTTCAGGCGCATAACCAACATTTAGCCATTTCAAGCACTTGGGCGCATGGCACTGTTTTGGCGCTTGGCCAATACTTAGCCGTTTTATTCACCGGGACGCATGAGCATTGTTTAGGCGCATGGTCCACACAGCCTTTTCATTACTTGGGCGCATGGCCAACACTTAGGCGTTTGGCCACTCATGCTAGATGCATGGCCACTGTTCAGGCACATGACCCACTCTTGGGCGCATGGGCAACACTTAGACGTCTGGCCACTCATGCTAGACGCATGGGCCACTGTTTGGGCGCATGAACCACTGTTCATGTTCATCAGAACATTCTGAATCTTTTCTATGCTACCAATTTCACTCGATTATCATTCTAAGCATACTCAAACACGAATCTAACATACTAAGGCCATCTAAGCATGCTAAACATCATAACTAATCATAATCAAACTATAACATGCATACATACATACCAACATTCGAACATAAAGCTGTAAACCCACGGTTTCTTTCAAATTGTTTACTTAGTATGTATAATAGCCCCAAATCAGTTGAAAATCAGTAAAAGAGGGGTTCTGGAAACTCACCTTGAACAACTTTTGAGCAACACTCTTCCCGTTCAAGACCCACCTTCCATTCAGCTCTTGAATCCCAAAAACAACACTTTTGAAGCTGCTTCTTTCACTTTCTCTCTCTAGAACCGGAGTTCTTTCTCTCTTCTTTCTTCTTTTCAGCCGATTGAAGAAGATGAAGAAGAAATGGGCAACCATGCCCCTTAAATATCTTAAAATAATAAGATTTGTAGTTTGTACACTTTATCCCCCTCTACTTGTGGACAATTTCTATTTTTTCTATTTACTTTTCTTTTCCTTCTGTTTAAATAGAAATTTCGGGGTGTTACACTGTGCTTTCTACTTTTTGTACTTTTACCCTTTTTGTAATATATTAGGATGTGAGCTATGGCATGTCATAGTCACTAGTCAAAAGGCAAATCTGCCTTTTGATTCTACATTTTATTTTGTAGTTGTCTAGTCAATTGTATTTAGCTGCTTTCAAAGTATGGCCGGCTGTAGGATGTAGTATATGTATCCCAAATACTTTTAACTTTTTTATGTGGTTAGAAACATTTGTAATAGAACTTGAGAAGCATATACAACATTCTTGAAAACCAATTACTTGTGTTGTTGTGCTATCTTGTTCTGTCTCATCTTTAATTGTGTTCTTAACATCTCTTACTAAACATTAACAAGTTCACTATTTGATCTGTTAAGTGTTCTAAGCAACTCTCCTCATTGTGTTGTTGTGTTGTAAGTGCATACCCTTCACCAGTCTCGCATTTGCTATTAGAGCATTTCAGGTTCTTGATATAAGATCTCACCATCATAAGATTCCTCACAAACACACAAAATACTTAACAACTCAAATGACAGCTTTTAACAAAGCTGATATAGAAACTAAAACTATGAAAAAGTCTCAATTGATCACTCCTGAAGACTTTGATACTTGATGTCAAAGAATGGAAGGTTTCATCAAGTCTCAAGACTCCAGGATGTGGGACTCTATTATTGAATATCCTTACATACTAAGCACCACTTCTGCTACTGGTGGTGGTATGATTCCTAAGGCTGTGGCTGATTACTCTGAAGAAGATAGGAAAATAATAGAGATTGACTAGAAAGCCATGACAGCTCTTCAAACTGCTCTTCCAACTCCATCTACAGAGGCTTTAAGAAGTGTAAAACTGCCAAATAACTATGGGAAGCACTAAAGTCGATGTATGAGGGGTCTACTAAAGCAAAGGAGAATAAGAAGGATCTCCTAAAGCAGCATTTTGAAAACTTCACCTTCAAAGTAGGTGAAACCATGACTCAACAATACTTCAGGTATGTTGAGATTGTGGACACTCTAATGGATGTTGGAGTAATCTTGAAACAGGGACATTGTAACGAAGTTTATGTCCTCTCTTCCTAGAAAATGGACACACTACAATGTTGTTATCAAGAGAACTAAGAACCTTAAGACTCTTACTCTTACAGAGTTGTATGGTATTCTTAGTGGCTACCAGATAGAGATGAATATGCAAAACTCATCTGGTAACTCCAACAATGAACTGAGTTCAGCCCTCCATGTGGTTGAAAGGGATAGCATTGAACCAAAACATTATCCTATATGCTACCCTGACAACTAACAAAAGGGCCCCTTCATCACCTTCCCAGAGACTCCAAGGGAAAGCTCCACTCAAGGAAGTCTTTTACAAGAGACAAGTTCTTCTCATGCCTTTGTCTCTGCTGATGAAACATCAGGCAACTTTCTCATCACTCTTGAAGATTTGGACTGTATCCATCCAGATGATCTGGAGTACATGGAGATAGTCCACCAGATGGCTCCTCTCATTCATAGAGCTAAGAAGTTCTACAAGAGGATATGGAGAATGTTTCCAAGCAATGCAGCCAGTAGAAAGTTTGGACTGGATAAAAGCAAAGTAAATTGTTACAACTGTAACCAAATGGGACACTTTACAAGGGAGTGTAAGGCACTAAGGACAAATGGTGGTCAAGCACAAACCAGACCAAACTACACTGAGAAAGCCCTCCATAATGAGAAGACAAAGCTGCAAGATGCAGTTGTTGTTAAAGAAGGAGGCTTTGACTAGAGCTTTCAGGTAAAAGATTCATCTCTAAACCAAGCACACATGGCACACCACGATGAAGCCAAGGTATTGGAACATCTTTTTACTCCTGAATGCATTGCTAAAGTCAATAGATACAGGTCCTATAACATAGAAATGAGATCTGATCTTGAATCCTTAATATCTTAAAACCTGACTTCAAAAGAACTGAAAATGATTATAAACTAAAGATAAAGGACTTTGGGAAAAGCATTTCAACTCTTAAACATGAGCATACAAACTACAATACTCAGATCAAAGACCTCATTACTAAGTTAACTGAATGCCAGGCTGAGCTTGTGATCAGCCAAGCCATGGCAGAAAAATGTGTTCTTGAAGAAGAGACCTCAAAGAACATAATATCCTCATCCTTTCATGCAAAAGTTTGTTATCAAAATAAGCAGGGACTAGGATATTGTGAGATAGCTCCTCCACACACAATCTTGCCAGTAAGATCTCCTATGTGTGGAACTTGTGAAGATGAGCTTCCCATCATAGATCCTGTGACTGAAGAGGATGAAGAGGAGATGGTGGAGAATGACTCTAAAAGGAGTGAGGAAGAGCATTCTAAGAAGGGTCACCATCCCTCTTAGGAGAGCAAAGCTGTTGGGATGACCAAGTCAAGAAGAAAGAACTTGATCAGGAAGGCCAAAAGAAACTCCCAAAAGGCTTAGAGATCAAGGCCACCTTTAATACTGCACATAAACAACTCTTTATTTCTATAGGATTTGAAGTGGTTAAGACTGAAGACATCAACCTAAACTCTTCTACCAAGAGTTCTGGTTCATGTTCAAATCATGTCACATCAAGAAGAAGGCTGATCTGCTGTGTACCACTTCTACATAGCCTGAACCATCCAACTCCAAGAACAGTTCACAGCCTAAAAGGACTATTTCAGCATCTGCAAAGATGAAGGTGTAGAAGGGATGTGATCAAATTCAGTCTTGTTCTTAGAAGAAAGCTCTTAGGAAGAAAAAGATGGAATGTGTTATGTGTGAGAGTACTTCTCACCTTGCTAAGGATTGTCCATACAATCCAAGAGGTACTCTTCATGTAATCAAGAATGAAACTTCCAAGAGCTCCCAAAAGAATTCAGCTTCGGAAGGAAAATCTGTTTCCTTCGAAAGCTCCAAAGTGAAGAAGAAGGCAAGTGGAAAATTACCTTCGGAAGAAAATTTGGTCTCGGAAGAAAGGAATACTTCCGAAGCACTGAAGTCTGCTATAGTACTAACTGGATCTTCTGAAGGTCCAGTCATCAAAACTTCCGAAGCCACAAAAGCTTCCAAAGTGTTGAAGGTCAAGTCCAAACTTCCAAAGGTGGTGTGGAAGTCAAAGAAAGACAAAGTGATAGAAAGTTATCCATCAACAACAACAAAAGATCCTCAAGCAAACTATAGGATCTATCACTATTTCATTACCTTCAACTTCCTTTGATAAGCCCAAGCCAATAAGGCTTGGGTTTCCAAATGTAACTAATCATTTTCTTTGTGCAGGAATAGGTCAAGATAAACAGGAATGTCTGGATCATTGATAGTGGCTATTCCAGGCACATGATAAGCAATAGGTCACTACTCCAAAACTTTAATCGAATTGCTCGAGGGCCAGTTGCCTTTGGAGGAGATGAAGGAGGTTACATTTCTTGAAGGGGCAAGGTCATAAGTGGTAAGCTCAATATTGAAAAGGTCAACTTTGTCAAGGAAATAGAGTACAATCTTCTGAGTGTATCCTAATTTTGAGATCAAAGTCACAACATTTTCTTCACTGAGCATGAGTGCATTGTTCTCAAGCCCGGGTGGTTATTCCTCATGAGCACATCCTGCTCAGAGCCCCCAGGAAAAGGAACATGTACAAGATGGATTTGCTAGAAACAACTCCTCAGGAGAGGTTTCATGCTTTCTATCTAGAGCTAATAGTGATGAGTCTTTCCTATGGCAAAAAGAATGTGCCATGTAAACTTTAACAACATAAATAAACTAATAAAGAATGATTTTGTAACTAGAATGCCAAAGAAAGAGTTTACAAGTGATGATCATTGTGTTGCATGCCTGAAAGGGAAGAAACATAAGGTATCTCGCAAGCCTAAGGAATGAAACTCCATCACTACACCCTTACACTTGTTACATATGCATCTCTTTGGCCCCACCAGTGTAATGAGTCTAGGAAGGACCTCTTATTGTTTGGTGATCACAGATAACTTTACAAGATTCACTTGGGTCTTTTTCCTTAAAACTAAGGATGAGACTCCTAAGACTATAAAGAACTTCATCTTAAAGATTGAGAATCAATGTGATCACAAGGTCAAAACCATAAGATGTGATCAAGGAACTGAATTTAAGAACCAAATCCTTGATACATTTTGTGATGCAAAGGGTATTACAAGACAATATAGTGCTCCCAGGACCCCTCAGCAAAATAGTGTTGCTGAGAGGATAACAAAGACACTGATTGAAGCTGCAAGAACTATGTTGTCCGACTCTACGATGCCCATCACCTTCTGGGCTAAGGCAGTCAACACTACCTGCTATGTGCAAAATAGAGATTTAGTGGTTAAGACTCATAGCAAGACTCCATATGAACTTTGGCACAAGAGGAAACCTTTTATTGGTTTTCTCAGGTCATTTGGATGTCCTTGCACCATCTTGAATACCAAAGATCAATTTGCCAAATTTGCTGAGAAATTAGATGATGGACACTTCATTGGATACTCTTCTGAAGCTAAGGCTTATAGAGAATACAATCTCAGAACAAGAATTGTTGAGGAGTCAGCCAATGTGTCTTTCAATGAACACACACCCTGTGTAGCTAGTTCTGGTCCTGAATAGCTATTTGATCCTGATTTAGTTACCAACTATTTAAACAAATCTTATGAGAATGTTTCAGGATCTATAGATATCTTACCTATAGGTGATCTTGATCTAAGATTTGAGCTAAGAAGACCTTGAAGTTACACATCTTTAGCTCCAGTTGTAACTACTTCTGCAAATGAGGTTTCTATTAGCACAACAATGACAAATTCAGATAATACATCTGAGATGCTTTCAAATTCCATCTCAGAGGCTCAACAACCAAATAAAGAAACTTCAAATGCACAAGACAATGATGGTGGTGGTGACGGTGATCAAGAATTTCTTAATGCTGATAACCACTCCATAGATGAAAACATCAATGATGTTTCATACTCATTGGATAAAGTTTCACTTGATAAGTGTTCTGATGTGGTGGGAGAAGCATCAATGCCATATCTAAATTTTTCTAATTTAGATCTCTCTCAACAACTTGCTATGATCCCTCATCTAAGGATCCACAAGTCTCAACCCACCACAAACATCATTGGAAATGTTGACATTAGGGTAATAACAAGATGACAAACCCATGATGCAAATGTTTTTCTTTACTCTTGTTTGTTGTTATAGATAGAGCCAAAGAAAATTGATGAGGCTTTTAAAAGATGGAAGTTGGGTTGAAGCTATGCAAGAGGAGCTTCGTCAATTTAAAAGGCAAAAGGTTTGGAACCTATGTCCTCTTCCTCAAAAGAAAGCTACCATAGGAACCAAATGGGTTTTTAGGAATAAGAAGGATGATAGAGGACTAGTCACCAAAAACAAAGCTAGACTAGTAGTTCAAGGACACACACAAAAAGAAGGAATTGACTACACTGATGTGTTTGCTCCTGTAGCAAGACTGGAAGCTGTTAGGATATTCTTGGCTTTTGCTACATCCAAGAACTTCAAGGTCTATCAACTTGATGTGAACTATGCTTTTTTGTATGGGGTGATTGATGACGAGGTGTATGTCAAACAACCACCAGGTTTTGCAAATCCTGATTATGTCTGCAAGCTTGATAAAGCTCTTTATGGGCTGCACCAACCTCCAAAAAGGTGGTATGAGACTCTATCTTAGTATCTCTGTCTCCATGGCTACAAAAGGGGTACTATAGATGACACTCTTTTCATTAAAGGAACAACAAATGACATAATGTTAGTTCAAGTATATGTAGATGACATTATCTTTGGGTCAACTAATCCAAAGCTCTGCACAGACTTTGAGAAGCTGATGAAGGATAGGTTTGAAATGAGTGCCATGGGAGAACTCAATTTCTTTCTAGGAATTCAACTGAAGCAAGTTAACAATGTCATATTCATAAGTAAGTCAAAGAATGTACAAGACATACTTAAATGGTTCAACATGACTGATTGTAAGGTTGCTAAGACACCCATAGCCAGAAATCACTCCCTTGAACCAGATCTTGAGGGGGAGTGTGTTGATAAGCATCTCTAAAGGGCAATGATTGGGTCTCTTATGTACATCACAGCTAGCAGGCCAGATATCATGTTTCCTACATGCATTTGTGCAAGATATCAAGCTAATCCCAAGATGTCACACCTGGTCACTATAAAAAAGATTCTAAGATACCTTAAAGGTGCTCCATCACTTGGCCTTTGGTACCCAAAGAATTCTGACTTTAATCTGTATGCTTATACAAATAGTGACTATGGTGGTTGCAACATGACAACAAAGTCTACATTAGGGAGATGTCAATTTCTTGGTGGAAGAGTAGTCTCTTGGCAATGTAAGAAGCAATCCTGCATGTCTGCATCAACTGCTAAGGCTGAATACATTGCTGCTGCAATCTGCTATACTCAAGTGCTTTGGATTCAGAACCATATGCTGGACTATGGATTAAACTTTAAGAAGACTCCTATCCACATAGACGACAACAATGCTCTCTTAATCACAAAAAATCCTGTGTAGCACTCAAGAACATAGCATATCAATATCAGGTATCATTTGATTAGAGATAACTTAAAAAGAGGATAATCAAACTAGTCAAAGTTAACACAAATGAACAATATGCTGATATGTTCACCAAAGCTTTTGATGAGCAGAGATTTAAATATCGTGTATAAGCTATTAGGATGATTAACTTTGAATAGCTTTTCTTAAAACTTAGTCATAATTATTTCTAAAACCTAAGTGTCCTAAGTTATCTATTTTATCACCTTCATAAGCCCTTATTTTCCTTGGAAGAAAAATCTTTTCAAAAGAAATTTCTTTGATTTTTGAAAATTTTGATCTCTTTTCTCTTCGGAATATTTAAAATTACCTTAGGAAGAAATTTATGTCTTAGAAAGCAAATTACCTTCGGAAGAAATTTTTGAAATATCTTTCGAAGCTAAAAGATCAACTAAAGTACCTTATGCTTTCAAAGAACAAGTTTCTTCCGAAAGTAAATTACCTTCCGAAGTTTTTATTCTCTTAGAATAAAAAATCTCTGAGTGTGAATTCTCTTCTGAAGCAAATTTCTCAAAAACCTTTAAAATATCATTCGAAGCCAAATTTGCCTTTGGAAGTTTCTCTTCAGAATTTTCAAAGCAAAAAACCTTTGGAAGATTTCTCTACATCCGAGAAAACTACTTTCTGGGTAAACAGAAAACTACTTTTCAGAGGTGGGACCGACATCCGGATTTCAAAGTTTATCCTCTTTCGTTAACTTTGTCTCAAATCTTTTTCTCATAAATACTCAACGGTTCCCCCTCTTTCTATCATCTTCATCTGTCCTCCTAACCTAAATTCCCGAAATTTCTCCAAACCGCCTTTGTTCTTCATCTTCCTTCACCCTTAAGCTTCTCAACCGGCCAACCTTAACCGCAGAAACAACCTAGATTTCTCCATGCAACTTCACAGGCAACATAACCAGGTTGCTCTGTTAAGCTTTGAGAAAAATGAAAGTTTCTCAAAGGTTTGCCATTTCTTGATACTATCTAACTACTTCACCTCCCATACCATTGATCCTACTTAATATGAGGATCATTTGCTTGAATTCTGGAAGACCTGCCAAGAGGTCATTATGGATGGGGAGAAGGCACTGTCTGCCACAGTACAAGGGAGGACAATCTTCATCACTTTGGCCATCATCAACACTCACTTACAGCTGGATGATGTAGAAGGTGAGTTGTCCTTCCCAAAAAAAGCTGTTAATCATTCCTTTAAGCAGATGGGCTATGAGGGAGATTTCTCTGTAAGACTTCAAGAAAGGGAAGGTATCACCTCAGTGGAAATACCTGCTTCATGTGGTTATCCACAGCTTGTCAAACAAGCATGTTGGGTGGGACCAGATTCCTGAGGATCTCTCATTTATAGTACATGGAATGGTTCAAGGGGTCAAGTTCAGGTACTCTCAGCTTGTTTATACAAATTTGCTTCCTAACTTGGATTCCTTAGAGTATTATATGTTTCCTAGATATGTTAAACACATTCTTAACTGTTAACTGGGCGCATAGTTGAGGGAAACATATAATATTCTTAAATTGGGACAGATGAAGCCTGACATCTTTAAAATTATGAAGAAGCCAACTGTAGTCTTCTCAAGGGTAGAAACAACCCTTGTCCCAAAAATGTTAGAGCTCATTGCTCAAGGTGACAACCTACCAACACAAACTAGTTTCAAACCCACACCTTTTACATCTCAACCACCAAAAAGACCACAAATCACCATCACATACCAAAGAAAACTCAAACGGACCCCTACTCAGTCTATTGAGTCTGTGCATGCTCCCAAATACTTATCCATACAGGAGAAAATGGATACTGGAGCTCCCACTTCTCTTGAGGAGCAGATCACTCCCATTACTTCAATGATCAGTGCTGAGGTTCCTCATGCTCAACCTGGTGAGCTCACAAGCCGAAATGCCTTAAGCCTTCACTCTGAGTCTCAACACTCAAGTGAACAACCTTCAGCGGACACCTACCATTCCCAGCCTTTAGACTTATACCAACCCATTCCTAACCTTGACTTCTATACTGATCAAGACTTAGGTTTCAATGATTACCATGAATCTCTCTTCTTTTCCACTTCTCAAAGAGAGATGAGTACTCCTGAGTCTCCATTGAGGACTCACCATCCTTGGAGTTCTTTAGGGAGTCATTACAACCACAGAACCTTGGAGTTCTTTAGGGAGTATGGACATTGAGGACTCAACATCCTCATTCCCATTGAGCATACTCAGCAACTTCCTCAAGTTCACACTGATGTGGACTCAATAGACCTCTTCATTCAGAGTCTTTTTAAGGAAGGTATACCAAGGGCAGTATCATCTCCACCTCAAGGATCTTTCAATCACATCATAGGGTGGATGTATGATGCAAACAAAAGAGCCCTTGACCTTCTATGAAAGTCTTGACCTTGTCAGCATGCCACTTGTCAACTAAAGCCAATCTAGACAAGATGACAAGCTAGCTCAAAGAATTCAAGACAGAATCACTGCATAGTTGAGCTTCAGAAGGAGACTAAGGCAATCAGGTAATATCATTGGTCAACTGGATGTTGAGACAGTAAGATTAGCTTCATAGGGGAAACCTTGACCGAAGGCCCAGTGGTAGAACTTAAAAGACCTGTCTCACCATCAACTGCTACATAGATTCATTCCCTTGATGAGACACCTACTGGTGAAGGTGCATCTCAACCTCTCTCTTGCCAGAGCTTGGAAGCTACACCAAGCAATGAAGGCCAAAGCTCTCTCCATCCAGGTCACAAAGGTTTGTGTGTGACAAAGGGAAAAGAAAAATGTCTTCTAACGAGATTAAGGAGGAGAGGAGAGAGAGGAAAAGAAAGCTAAGAGGAGAAAGTTCCTCTACTAGGTCTGCAAGACTTATGGAAGCTGCTATCAGGGCTGCCCCCATTCCAAACACAGGGTGATGAGTTGAGGGCAGTCAGGATCAACTACTTGCAGACTAGGAACTATGACCTTCACAATATCATCTCCCTCCCCTTAGATGAATTAAATGAACTGGCTAACATGGACTCATCAAAGGAAAGAAAGGAGGTAGAGGATGCAAAATTACTTCTTCAAATCAAGAAGAACGAAGACAGAAAAGACTTTACAAGCATGTGCCTACCCTCTCCCCAGTTCTAGAAAGTCCTGTACATGAGGATATGGCTCCACAAGAACCTCAAGTAGACAAAGAAACTGACAGGATAAACATGATAAACTACTTGAGTGCCACAAATCTCTATTAGGCAGTGGTACTTCTTCCCTTACCCTTTGATTATATTGAGTTTGAGTATCTCAAAGAAAGAAAGACTACTACGAGGAAGTTAGGGAAGAGGCTGCAAAGTCAAGAGCCATCATCCAGAAATGCATGAAAAAGTCTGTTGTATGGATTCTCTGGAAGGAGACTTGGCCCAATGTCTATGTCACCATGGGTGAGCACATTAGGGTGATCAAGTAGAAGATTCATATAGGTCAACTTGTTGACTTTCACTCCCCACCAAGTCAGGTCCCACAGGAAATAGAGATGAAGGTTGAACTACTTAAGACAACACAACCTAAATCTCCTGATGAGCCTTAACAAACTTCCACTTATGATCCACAGTAGGGTAATGTCACCTCTCAATCTGAACCTGTGAGAAAGGAAGACCCAACTAAGAAAGACAAAGAAGATCAATCAGGTGCTACAGGACAGCCTTATCAGTTAAAATGTTCAAAGAGGAGAAAAAGGATGGCTTCCAAACCAAGTCCAAAGAAGAAGAAGAAATAAGAATCCATCTCCAGACCTCAGGATGAGTTAGAACATCTCGGAGGATGCTCACCAACTCCAATTCAAGTAGCTCCTTTAGCATCAGGAAGAACCATCTTGTCTTGGACATACACTACAAATTCAGAAAGACGACATGTCATGAGAGATCAAGGTGTTGAAAATGTTTACACATGGCAGGATATGTTCAATCTGCTTCTGCATGATTTCTTTGACATGAGAGGACACTTTAAGAGTTTAAGTGATCCTGATACTTATGAAGAAGAAAGGGATGGTCATTATACTAATAAGGACTGTTGATATCTAAAGTCTTTAAGTGTTTTAGTAGCATCAGCATAAGGGGAGTTTGTAAGGATTAAATGTAAGGCCGATGCCACCCAAACACCCAAAGTCTCTCCTGCATGCATACACAAGTGTACTGAAATGGAATGCTTCGGAAGTTTCGCACTCTGCCTTAGAAAATAATCTAAGTGTGAATTCTTCCGAAGGCAAGACCAATATCTTCCAAAGCCAAAGATGAAGTCTTCTAAAGCTTCAAAGACAAAGTCTTCTAAAGCCAACACTTAAAGATAGATTTCTTCTGAAGACTTTTAAACACACGCTTTATCTGATGCACCTTTACATAAAGCTGGACCCCTTTCCGATGCAACTCTGTAAAGTCACCAACATACATAAGTTGGTGAAAAGGTCCATGCTTTTGGTAACTGTACATTGAGGTCTTGAGTCTGTGCTTTCTACTTTATGTACTTTTATCCTTTTTGTAATATATTAGGATGTGAGCTATGGCATGTCATAGTCACTGGTCAAAAGGCAAATATGTGTTTTGACTCTACATTTGATTTTGTAGTTGTCTAGTCAATTGTATCTAGCTGGCTTTCAAAGTATGGCCAACTGTAGGATGTAGTATATGTATATCAAGTATTTGTAACTTTTCTAGAAACATTGTAATAGAACTTGAGAAGCATATATAAAATTCTTGAAAACCAATTACTTGTGTTGTTCTTCTATCTTATTATGTTTCATCTTTACTTGTGTTCTTAGCATCTTTTACTAAACATAACCAGTTCCCTATTTGATTTGTTAAGTGTTCTAAGCAACTCTCCTCATTGTGTTGTTGTGTTGTAAGTGCATACCCTTCACCGGTCCTACAGTATATGTATCTCAAGTACTTGTAACTTTCCATTATGCTTTGTAACACTTTGTAATTGAACTGAGAAGCAGTATACTGCATTCTTGAAAACCAAAATACTTTTGTTGCTAGCTTATTCTGTCTCTCTTTTACTTGTGTTCTTAGTATATTTTATAATAGTTAACCAATTCCCTATTTGATCTGTAAGTGTTCAAGAAGTCCAAGACTGCAAAGCAACTATGGGAAGCATTGAAGCTTATGTATGAGGTTTTACTAAAGCCAAGGAGAACTAGAAGGATCTCCTCAAGCAGTAGTTTGAAAATTTCACATTCAAGACAGGTGAGACCATGACTCAACAATACTTCAGGTATGTTAAGATTATGGACACTCTAGTGGATGTTGGAGTGACACTTGTAAAAGGGACATTGTAAGGAAGTTCATATCTCATCTTCAAATCAAGCACTCATGGCTGACCTGGATGAAGCCAAGGTATTGGAACATCTTTGCACACCTGAATGTATTGCTAAAGTCAATAGATATAGGTCCTACAACTTAGAGATGAGATATGATCTTGAGTCCTTGAATATTTTAAAATTGTTTTCAAAAAGGCTGAAAATGATAATAAGTTAAAGATAGAGGACTTAGAGAAAACCATTTTAGTTCTTAAACATGAGCACACCAATTATAGGACTCAGATCAAGGATCTCGTAGCTAAGTTGACTGAATGCCAGGCTATGTTTATGATCAACAAATCCAGGGCAGAAAAATGTATTCTTGATGTTTTTGAAATCCAAATCAGACACATTCGATCAGACAACGGAATTGAGTTCAAGAATCAATGGATGGAGACATTCTGTAGAGAGAAAGGAATAGTTCATCAATTTACTTCTGCCTACACTACATAAATGATGGGGTTGCTTAACGAAAGAATCAGAGCTTGATAGAGACAGCGATAACAATGTTAGCCGACTCCAACTGCCAATTCAATATTGGAACGGGCAGTGGCAAATGCATGCTACACATTCAATCGAGTCTTGGTGGTCAAACTTCATGGGAAAACATGTTATGAATTGCTCCAGTGACGTAAACTAAGCTTGGAGTATCTCGAACCATTTGGTGCACCGTGCATGTTCTTAAAGAAGACTCAAACTAGGAAGTTTTGTGAGAAGGCAGAACAAGGTATCTTTCTCGGATACAGTATACCAGACAAGAGAGTTTATTAACCCAACAGGTCAGGTAGAAGTGTGGTGCAATGTTGATGTCTAAAGATACACAACCCCTTGCTAGAAAAGGACCTTCCTTCTTCTTTGACTATGATGGATTATTTAAGTCCTTCAATCTACGACCTTCTCATCCTGATGATAAGTTATCTACTACAATGATGTACGATGTTTTGAACACTCCTCTACCAGACTCGACATCATCAGCTCCATTAGAGGATATTTTTAGCCCTTCAGGGGGAGAGCTTGAAGTAAGTGATTCTTCCTCTGATGATGAGGCAGTTAAGACTGCAAATGTGGACCAGAAGGCACAGATTCCTACTAATGAAAGTACACAAGAATCTGATCTTCATGCCACTGACACTTCTGAACCTCATACTCCAACAACCATAGAAAATGAACCTGGGATTCAGAATCTGGACACAAAAGTAGTTGTTCCTACCACTCCGGATCTCGAATTAATGTGTATCATCCCTTGGACAACATCATAGGGGATGTTCTATCGGGATGTCAGACACGTAATCAGCTATACTCAGCTGATTATGCTGATGTCATGGAAAAAGATTATCTAGACGATGGTGCTTATCGATGTTTTGTGTCTTAATTTGAGCCAAAATATGTAAGTGAAGCCTTAAACAACAAGGCATGGTTAGTGCTATGCAAGAAGAACTCCTTTAGTTCAAGAAGTTAGGAGTATGGACTCTTGTGGATAGACCAAAAGGTGCAAAGGTGATTGGCACTAAATGGGTTCTTAAATGTAAGAGAGAGGATCTAGCAGTCATAATTAGAAACAAGGCTAGGCTAGTCGTTTAAGGGTTCAGACAAGTAGAAGGCATTGACTACAATGAAGTATTTGCACTGGTGGCAAGGATGGAAGCAATTTTTTTTTCTTAGCCTATGCATCCTACAGGAAGATAAAGTTTATCAATTGGATGTGAAAAGTGTCTTTCTTCATGGTGAAATTCATGAAACAGTGTACGTCAGTCAACCCGAAGGATTTAAGGATCCATATCATCAGGATAGAGTTTATAAATTGGACAAGGCTTTATACGGGCTTCATCAAGCTCCACGAACCTGGTATGAGAAACTATCTACTCATATGCTGAAACATGGTTTTCGTAGAGGAGTCGTTGACTGCACGTTGTTCATCAAAGAGAAAGATGATGATCTACTACTGATACAGATATATGTGGATGACATCATTTTCAGCTCCAAAAATAAAGATTGTGTAAGGAGTTCGAATCTTTGATGAAAGCTGAGTTTGAAATGGGTGCCATGGGAGAGATAAAGTTCTTTCTTGGATTACAGGTGGATCAGACACCAAATGGAATCTTCCTACATTAATCCAAATATGTAGTAGATATCCTCAGTCGGTTCGAAATAGAGAATGCAGCGGCTGCTGGAACTCCACTCGCCACGAACCACGATGTGGCACCCAATGAAAATGGTGATCTGGTAGATGCCACTATGTACCGAGGAATGATCGGATCTCTCATGTATCTCACAGCCTCTCGTCTTGATATTATGTATGCCACGTGTCACTATTCCAAATATCAGGCTAAACCAAAATTAAATAATCTAATTGGAGTTAAAAGGATCTTTTGTTATTTGAAGGGTACTCTAACACTCAGGTTGTGGTATCCTCATGATGATGACTTTGAGCTTACAGCATGTAGTGACTCGGATTATAGTGGTTGCAAGATGAATTACAAGGCAACATCAGCTGGATGTTAGTCTTTGGAAGACGGTTCGTCACCTGGCAATGTAAGAAGCAGACATCTGCTGCTCTGTCAACATGTGAGCTGAATATGATGTTACTGCAAGTGCTGCTCCCAAATCATTTGGATTCAACAGCAAATGCGCGACTATGGTTTGCAATTTTCTAACACCCCTATCTTTGTTAATAATTCTGCTGCAATTTCAGTCACTAAAATCGGGTCCAACACCCAAAAACTAAACACATCAGTATTAAATATCACTTATACGTGACTGCTTTGAAAAGAAATTAATTGATATTGTTAAAATTAATACGGATTTTCAACGCGTCGATCTCTACACAAAATCGTTTGACAAAAGTCGATTTTTATATCTGCTAGAGGTTAATGGCGTGAAAAAGAAAAATGACGTGATTCAAGAAGAATAGAGTTCTTAGTCCGACAAGTCTTTTCTTGTTTTATTAGTTGTTTTTTTAATTTTAATTTTTATTTTATTATCCTCTTTTAAAATCCAAAAACACAAAAAGATTTTCAGTTTTAGAATTTTAGGGGGAGAATAGTTTAGCTTTAGTATTAGTTTCACTATTTAATTACTTAAACAAAAAAATGAGGGGTAGGGCAGATAATCTGAAAGGAAAAAAATAATATCTGTGATTATTGATTCAAAACTTATGGAAAATGATAGTACATAGGAACAAAATGTTTGGGACATCAAAAGAATTTAAATGTTCAAAATGCTATATCAAATTATAAGTCTGAGAAGTCTAAGGAAAATTAAGGAAAAATGATAATACACTGGTATGCTACTGAGGTAACACAGAGAAAGTAGACGTAGGAGTTGCTTGTTCGTTATATGATGTGTCGGTAGATTCAACACAATAGACGAGTACACCTAATTAGTGAATCAAATTTAAACTAATTTGTTCAACTTGTTATGGGTTTTAATCTTATCCTTGGTTAACACAATCAACGCATTTCCAATAAGGGGTGACGAGCAAAATAAATGCCACAAATGTGTGCGGATGACCATAAAAAATGAGCAAAGCACAAAAAAAAGGTTAAGCGCAATCAAGCTAATGACTATTGTTGTTGGTACGTTATGTGCAAAAGAAAAAAAATGCTTTAACAAGAAGATAGGTTGTGTGCCTCTCTGCTGTGCATTGGCTCTGATCTAAGGATAAGCATAAGCTAAATATTCTAGAATTCATTGTTGTTTGCGCCTCTCTGTTGTGCGATGGCACTGACCTGAGGCTTAGCATCTCTTTGAAAGCTCTTCGAATAGTTTCTTCTTGTCAAATACCCGTAGACCACTCAAAAATCTCTGAGGATATTGATTACCATATAAATATGAGACCCACAAATGCTTGTTGAAAAAATTTTCTAACTTATCACCGGTGTGAGTCAAAAATCTGTGTATGGATTTAAGTGGACAAATATACTGACAATCATCGTGGCTGCAACTCTTGATAGTGAAAATCACTATGGGCATCTTATAGCTCTAGTATGATTTCCTGAAAGTGCTACTGACTCTCAGACAAATGAGAATCTAGTATCAAAATACTATTTAAAGGTCCCAATTGATTATGATATACCTGTATGATTCCATATGAATCTTTGCACAAATGATTAAAATAACTTGAAGCTGCTCTGTTCATAAGGAAAAACTATTTAAATGATTTTAAAAGGTATCAATCACCTGAAATTAAAACACAAAAATATGTCTTCTTTTGCTTTATTAAAGCTGTTTTTTGTCTTTATTATTCGCTGTGCGTAGATGTCGGACTATGTAACCAGATGAACACTGTGAATCACAAATTAAAAGGATCACGTCTAAGGTGATCAAATGTTTTTCAATTAAACGGATCACGTCTGAGGTGATCAAATGTTTTCTTCAATTAAAAGCATCACGTCTGAGGTGATCAATGTTTTTCAATTAAAAGGATCACATATGAGGTGATCAAATATTTTTCAATTAAAAGGATCACGTCTGAGGTGATCAAATGCTTTTCAAGTAAAAGGATCACGTCTGAGGTGGTCGAACGTTTTTCAATTAACGGGATCACTTCTGAGGTGATTGAATGATGTTCAATTAAAAAGGTCATGTCTACGATGACCATTGTTCCGAATGTTATATATCAAAGGTTAAACTTTAAGTGTTTAGAAGTGTATGATGTCAAACTCATGAGTATAAGCCAATCGAATGATTGAATCATAAGTATGAGCCAATCGTGCATATGAACCATAAGTATGAACCAATCACACGATTGGACAGTGAGTATGGATCATCTATGGCGATTGGATCACAAGAAAGAACAAATCGTACGACTGGTTGAAGGAGTATGAGTTAGTTGCACGACTGAACCCCAGTCACACGATTAAATCATGTGCATGAGTCCAGTCGCACGACTGAATCTTAAAATAGTATAAATAAATAGGTGAGTCGGTCGTATTCTTCACCACCCTTCAAAAACCGCTCATACACAAATACTCTGCCAAAATTTCGATCATTGTGACTACTCTCCGTTTGTGGTTCTAACTGTCATTGTACTCATCTACAGGTACTTTGCTAATGAAATCGGCTCACATAAGTGGTTTAATCGAGCCCTAAATGACCGTAAATGTTATGATCTATAACCGGGACTAAACTCTTAAACTAGACCACTTAAATGGACACTAATGTTAATTAACTCATTCGTATGGTTTAATTGCACTATTGAACCAATTGACCAAAATCAGCCAAAATTCAATTATTATCTCTACAAAAAATCTAATGTATATGTTTCTTGTGTTGCAACAAAATGGTGGATAGATGGACTATGAGCACGAAGCACAACATATGTGCTCACTTGATGCTACATCCAGGAACGCATCTGAGTACCCAGGGATTATTGCCTTTTTGTGCAGATCGAGGATCTTCAAGGCCATCTATGTCACATGCACACCTTACAAATTCATATAGCATGCTTTTTTGGAAAGCGCCACGGTTGATAGGTCTATTGTGCCCCACCGTATTCGGAGCTCCATCTTTCGGACAAGCGATCAAGATTACTGACGATGATCTGAGGCGGGTCTTAGAGTTGGGTGAGGATGGAGCCTACCCAACCAAACTACATTCCCTAACAGTTCGGGGATGCTTTCTGAGGATCAAGTACGCCAGTGACATCAATGCTGGTGTGTTGAACAAGAGCAACATCTGCCCGCAATTCAAGTATTTGGCACATGTGATCCTTAAGTGTATAGCTTCCAGGCTAAGGAGGATCCTTATGTGTACTGAACCATCCGTTCAGTTTCTCTCGCATGCTTTTCTCCTATCTGATCGAGAACCTTGACGCCAAAGGCAAGGAAGGCTTCTGTATGTATCCATGTTTCCTGCAAATGATTATCGATGGGAAGCTTCCAATGCTACCTAAGGAGAAAGATGATACAGTGGTGGTTGAGATGATGCATGATACCACCTTGGGCAAGATAAAGGTATACAGGGGGGAAGTAGGTGAAGCTGCCGGTTAGGAGACTTTTTGGGCATTTGGCCAATGAAAATTATGTGGCGCCTTCTCACAAGAAATGGCGTCACAGTGATAGTGATTCAGATGTGGAGCCCATTATGGTTCCTGCTAATGAGTACGACGATGATGATGACGACCATGATGATGGTCAAGGTGGGGGAGATGCAGGCCCAGTTCTTTACGGGCCACTGACACTTCTACCATATCTTCACCACCTCCACAGAGTACTTCTTCAACTCCAGGTGGATCTGAGTAGGCTGCTATCCATCTGGATTTTTTGTTAGATGGAGAGGAAGAATTAGAGGATAAGCTCTCGTGAGGCAAGTCGGGAGCCGTGTTATGGCTACTGAGAAAGGGAAGGAGGTGGTTGGTGGATGCCTAGCTGGTACTACAGGTGATAACCCTGATGCCATGGATCCCACTACTCACTGACCAGCCTATTAGTCTAGGGGGAGCCTCAAATGCTAAGGGTTCATAGAGGAAGAAGATGGCTCAACCCCATGGAAAGAAGAGTAAGAGACCAAGGTTTACATTGATCATATCTTCCACCACCACACCACCACTGCCACAACCACCATTACACCCACTACCATCTCCATTGCCACCAATACTCCCACCACCACTCTTACACCTACATCCACCTCACGCAAAATACCAAACATAACTCCATGACAAGACACTTCCATTCCCCCTCCTATCTTCAACACATCCACCACCACACCCACTACTCACCGAGCAGGAACATCAAATCTATTCCCACTTACACCTGGCTCTACTCTACCCACTGTTGGGTTAGAAGGACAACTAGCAAGCCTAAACCGACTCATGCTAAAGCTTCTTGCAATAGATGATCCGCAAGCTAATCAAATAAACCAGCTGATGGAATTCAATACAACCCAATCCAAGTAGATAGCTCAGCTCACTAAGAAGAACGTTACCTATGAGAGAGCATTAGGTCAATCTCACCATGCACGAAAGAGTTAGAATGAATGGTGATGGCTTCTGTGAAAAGGATTGAAGGGTTGGAGAAGAAAAATAACAGGATTATGCTAAAGTTGAAGGGGATAAAGGGTGAGCCCCTAAAGATCAAAGGTAACGGTGATGATGAAGGAGATAATGATCATGAGACTTCTGATGATGAATCAAAAGAAGATGACAATAATGAAGAAGTTGGAGGTAGTGGTAAAGAGAAAAGAGATGATGATGTCGATGAGGATGATCAAGATGCATCTGCATCCACCTCTAGTCAAGATGCACGAGAGAGGCGCTCAAAAAGAGCCTTGTCGTCTGCAGCTCCAGCTGAAGGAACTCAGGAACAGGGAAAGAA
Organism: Flaveria trinervia; assembly: GCA_025506515.1. NCBI lineage: Eukaryota > Viridiplantae > Streptophyta > Magnoliopsida > Asterales > Asteraceae > Flaveria > Flaveria trinervia. The sequence continues at coordinate 427,288 of CM046447.1, read as the reverse complement.
TGATGCTCAACAGCCTGAGGACTATGATGTTATAGCCCTTTAGCAAGTAAAAACTCAGCTCACTATGATTCTTGATTTGCAAAGTATTGTAAGAAGGTCTATTATCTATACCCCTAAAGAAGAAGAGATCATCCATGAGTCGACAGATGAGCAGATGGATGATATTTCAAATTAAATCCAAATGATATTGTCAAAGATACTCTGAAAGTTGATGTCTTAAGTGATGAGGAGCTGCAGGATTTGGATGAAATAGAGATTGATGATGTCACAGCTGACCACACTGACCTAGAGGGCAATATTATCCCCAACTTGGGTGAAACTTTTGGCAGTGATACATTTGATAAGCTGGAGGAGATGGAGAAAGAAAAAGAGAAAGATGAAGGTAAAGCACAAACATCGAATGCTAATTTTGATATTAAGAAGGCTGAATGACCAGCTAGTTTTGCTGAAATGAAAGCCCAACGTGCACCTCCAAAGCAAAATGCCTACACTAAACTTTATAAAGTCAAGAGACTTCAAAAAATGCCAGGCAAGATTATCGTGTGGACATATTTTGAAGACTTGGAAGTCTATGCTGTTAAAAATGAGAAAGGGATTAAGTACTTTAGATACCCACATGATCTGAAGACTCTTCCTGGTTTTGAGCTCCACTGACTGGCATGCTTAGATCTTTTGTATGCCAACCCAAGAAAGATGTCAGGATGGTTTGAGGCAACATTGAAGAAAGAATACCACACCAGATGGGTAAACTTCAGACCTCAACCACCTAAGAGGTTCATTCAAAGTATGAAGTTCATCTTATATCTCGAAGGCCTAAAATAGTGTTAAAATGGAGTTCCCCATGCACAATGTCCAAGACTCCCTTACGGGAAATGCCTCAGGATTTCACTCCACACTTCAAATGGCAGTATTATGATTGGAGGATGGGGGAAGCGGTCATAGTTCTGAAGAGAGATGGGAAGATAGAGACTATCAGGGTATTTGACCTAATGTGGCTTACTAACTTGTTTGCTGATGATGTTTACACTCTATACACATGGCCACTGCTCTATGACACTCAAGATATTGTACAAGCTCTATAGTTCCAACATGTTATACGACTCTGCTTTGCATTCGAGATACACGCAGGAGTCACCAGAGAAGAGAAGTACACCAAATTTCAAGAACAAGTAAAGAATGTTAGAAAATAGACTAAACGTATTGACTTCAGAGGAAGATCTCCCAAGCTTATGAGCAATAGATTGATCCACAACAGAGCCAAAAGCTTGCTGAAGAATTACTAAAGATCCTAGAAAAGGTGATGGCCATGAAGTTGAAACTAAGCTTCTGGTGCATCTGCAATTTGATAAATTTAGCCTGATTTGGTTTCAATATTGGAACAATTGCATGCCCCGAGAGCAACAGCAAAAGAGAGACAGAAGAACTTGGAGAAAAGCACTAGAGCAATAGCAAAGAGAGACAGAAGAACTTGGAGGAAAAAAATGTCAGACAATAGGCTAAACTAGGTCTAAGGGGGAGTTTGTTGATACATTATGTTCCTAGTTTATGATCTTAATGTAAAAGTCTTTCATTTCTTACACATGTGTAATGTAATTATTCAATGAAATATGATATGAGTTTAATGTTTATTTATCTTTGGATATGTCATATTATTATTGTATTTGGTATAACACATATATATATGAATGTTAGATATAGGTTTGAGGTTGTTGTACATAGTTCTTAGTAAATAATAATTAATAAATGTGTTCAACTTAGTCGGGTGATTATTCATGCTAATGGACCATACTTATGGATCATACACATGAATGAATCATACTAATGAACCAGTCACATGATTGAACCAGGAGGCTGGATCAGTCGTATGATTGAGACATAAGATTGACTCAGTCATACGACTGAATCTTCAGTCGTGCATATGACACAATCACATGAGTCAGTCACACGACTAAACCATGCTAATGTTTTAGTCGTACGAATGGAAACTTCAAACCTATAAATTCCACTTTATTGGTGGAAAAATAGAACACTTTGAGAGATACTTCGAATATACAGAAACCCTAGCCGTCTAGAGCATTCAAAACACCTAATCCAACTTCATAGTTCATTCTTGATCATTTTCTATTCATTCTTAACGTTTGGGTAAGGCCCCGCTCCCGGGCACCTCACAGCTGGTGGCTCATCGCACTTAAAACATTATAAAAGGTACATTAATTTTGCAGCGGAATTTAAAACATTCATTTATAATTAAAACATGTCATTACAACATTAATTTTCATCTGAAAATACATGACATGTCAAAATACGGATGCCAGACTCAAAATGCTCCCAGTAGCTCATGCATCCATGCATGCAACTCCTCAGTATCAACATATACCTGCCAACTATCATCCATGCATGATCTTTCATTACGTTCGTTAATCTTCGTTCATTCCTTATATCTGGTGACATGTACATTACCCCGAACATTGTGCACGAAGCTGGTCACTGGGCCTGAGGTCAATCATAGACCCGGAATATTATGCACGAAGCTGGCTCGAGTACCTGAGGCAAGTAGCAAGGATCCCATACGTGTGGTCAATCACAAGGATTGGACCCCATCCGAGTCTGCTGCAACACAAAGTCACTCACCTCATCATCTCGTATCATGCAATATCCCTGACTCATATCCGAAGACTGATACTGTGCCGGGGCCTGACACACAAACCCCCGACTCATGTCCGAAGACTGACACCGTACTGGGATACGCGACACGGATCTCATCGTCCGTCACTTTCGTCATATGCAATACTCCCAACTCATGTCCGAAGACTGATACTATGCTGGGGCTTGCTCACAAACCCCCGACTCATGTCCGAAGACTGACACAGTACCGGAGTACGCAATCTGTATCCTGTCTCATGCAATACCCCCGTCTCATGTCCGAAGACTGATACTGTGCCAGGGCCTAACACACAAACCCCCGACTCATGTCCGAAGACTGACACAGTACCGGGATACGGGACAAGGATCTTTTTCGTTTGTTATCGCACTTTCGCTTTATCGTACCCGAAGTACATATCACACGGATCGCACACATAAGGAAGCCAGAATGGCACGCTCTCTCATGGGTTAGCCAAGATCACACGCTATAAAAACCACATGAGGCAGCCAAAATCGCATGCTACCCTTATGCCGTCCATCGCACATATCGCACCAATTGCACCATCGGAGTGGTCACGAAGACCGACTCCCCCTATGTGTGTGAGAACTCTCGGGGTTTAGCCAGAATCGCACGCCATCCCATGGGTTAGCCAAGATCGCATGCCATAAAACCACATGAGGCAGCCAAAATCGCACGCTACATAGCACACAGTAAATACCACATCACACATATCAGAGCAGTTACCAAAACTGAACTCCCACTATGTCTATGTCCCCTTATACGTAAGCCAAGATCGAACGTTATGATACACACACAGTTGAGCTAATGACTCTCAGTGAGTCGTGAACCTCCTTCATTTCTTTCGCAAGCCATCCTATCTCTCATTCATTCGTTAATGCTCGCATTCATTCATTACGTTCCTCTTTTCATTATCTTCCACTTTACGTTACATAATACTTTCATTACATTCATTAACGTTCAACGCAAAGCCAAGGGAAGACATACGTATATAATAAGAACACACATAAACATAAACATACACCATAGAGGCACCTCATACATACATAACACACATCAATCATAAGCCATCACATCATATCCATGCTTATCTTCCCATTTTACCCCTTGAAAACCACTTAGAAAACCTTAAGTCCATGTGGGCGCATGGGTCCTTCCAGACGCATGAGCATAAAAATTTCTAAGTATAAAACAGTCTGGGTGCATGGGCACTGTTTGGGCATTTCTGCCCTGTTCAGGCGCATCACCAACACTTAGCCGTTTCAAGCTCTTGGGCACATGGGCACTGTCTAGGCGCTTGGCCAATACTTAGCCATTTCAAGCTCTTGGGCACATGGGCACTATTTAGGCACATGGTCCACACTTAGCCTTTTCATCACTTAGGCGCATGGGCACTATTTAGGCGCATGGCCACCTGGGCGCATGGCAAATACTTAGACACATGGGCCAACATGATGGGCGCATGGGCCACTATTTAGGCGCATGACCCACCCTTGGGCGCATGGCTAACACTTAGGCGTCTGGCCACTCATGCTAGACGCATGGACAACTGTTGGGCGCATGAGCCACCTCTGGGCGCATGGTCTACTCTTCATGTTCATCAGAACATTTTGAAATCTTTTCTATGCTACCAATTTCACCCGATAATCATTCTAAGCATACCTAAACACAGATCTAACATACAAAGGCCATCTAAGCATGCTAAACATCATCTCTAACCCATAAGCCAACACTAAAACATACATACATACATACATACATACAACATTCGTACATAAACCTGTAAATCCACGATTTTACTTGAAAACATCACTTGGTATGCATATAGCCCCAAATCAATTAAAAATGCATAAAAGAGGGGTTCTAGAAACTCACCTTTTGCAGCTTTTGAGCAGCACTCTTCCCATTTGAGTCGCACCTTCAATTCAGCTCTTGAATCCCGAAAACAAACTCTAAACAACCGGAACTTCGGTCAAGAACTCGAAACCCAACTGAAACCGAGCTCATAGAAGAGAAGACTTACCTTTTTCAGCTTCTTCTTGCTCTTTCTCTCTCTAGAACCGAGCTCTCTCCCTCTCTTCTTCTTTTCAGCAGTGAAGATGATGGTAAAGAAGGAAGAATGGGCAACCATGCCCTATAATATCTTAAAATATAAAAAGTGTACTTTGTACACTTTTTCCCCTCCATTTGTGCACAATTTCCATTCCTTCCACTTACTTTTCTTTTCCTTTTGTTTGAATAAAATTTTGGGGTGTTACAGTTTGTTTCATCGTTAGATCAATAGGGTTTTCGTTATCACTGATTGGATAGCCAATCAAATACGATTCCGCAATATTTGATCTGGTCTCACGCAGAATCGGTTAATACTCCGTATGTACACGGTGCTAACAGATTTAAGTACCTTATGTCAACCATTAGGATGATTAACTTTGTGTAGCTTTTTCTTAAAACTAATTCATATTATTTCTTAAAACATGTGTGTTCTATGTTGTCTATTTTATCACCTTCATAAGCTCTTGTTTTCTAGAAAAACTTTCCTTAGATTTTTGAAAATCTTGATCTTTTAAATCCTTCGAAAGATATAGTTTTATCTTCGGAAGAAACTTATGCTTTTAAAACAAATAACTGCCAAAGTAAATTGCCTTTGGAAGAAATGCCTGAAATCTCTTCCAAAGCTTAAATTATATCCTAGGTACTTATTTGTTTTTAAGGACAAGTTTCTTTCGAAGCAAACTAACTCTTGGAAGCTTTGTTTTTTTGAACAAACGTTCATGGCTTAGTTCTCTTCCGAAGCAAAATTTTCAAAACTCTTAGGAAATTTCTTTCGAAGTCATTTTGGCTTCGGAAGGTTTTCATTAAAAACTTCCGAAGACAATTTACTTTCGGAAGCTTTTCAACTTCCAAGAAAACTACGTTTTGAGTAAAAAGCAAACTATTTTTTCAGATGTGGGACCGACATCTGGATTTCAAAGTTTATCCTCTATCATTAACTTTGTCTTAAATCATTTTCACATATAAACCCAACGGTGTCCTATCTTTTTATCATGTTTGTATTTCCCCCTAACCTAAATTCCAAAAATTCTCTCTACAACCACCTTTGTTCTTCCTTTCCATCACCTTTAAGCTTTCTCAAATGGCTAACCTTAATAGAAGAAATGACCCAGATTTCTCCATGCAGTTACACAGGCAAAAAATTCACGTTGCTCTATTACACTCTAAGAAAGATTCACACTTCTCAAAGGTTTTCAAATTCTTGGCTTTGTCTAACTATCCCACCTCCCTTACCATTGATCTATTCTTTATGAGGATCATCTGCTTGATTTCTAGAAAACCCGTCAAGAGGTTATTCTAGATATGGAGAAGGCACTATCTGCTACATTGCAGGGGAGGATAATCTTCATCACTCCAGCCATCATTAACACTCATCTTCATCTAGATGATGAGGTAGGTGAGTTGTCCTTTCCTAAAGAAGCTGTTAACCAATCCTTCCATCAGATGGGCTATGAAGGGGATTTCTCTGTAAAGACCTTCAACTAAGAGAAGGTCTCATCCTAGTGGAAGTACTTACTACATGTGGTCATTCATAACTTGTCCAACAAGCATGGGGTTAGGACTAGATTCCTAAAGATCTCTCCTTCATAGTGCGTGGGATGGTTCAGGGGGTCAAGTTTAGGTATTGTCAATTTGTTTACACAAATCCGCTTCCTAACTTAGACTCCTTAGAATATTACATGTTCCCTAGATATGTTCAACACATTCTTAACTATGAACTGGGCTTATAGTTGAGTGAAACAAATAATATTCTTAAACTAGGATAGATGAAGCCTGACATCTTCAAGATCTTAAAAGAAGCCAGCTATTGGCATCTCTAGGGTAGAAACAGCCCCGGTCCCAAAAATGTTAGAGCTCATTGCTCAAGGTGATAACCTGTTAACACAAGCCAATGTTGAACCCACACCTTTTACTTCTCAAACACTTAAAAGACCACCACAAATCACCCTCACTTACCAAAAATGATCCAAACAAACCTATGCACAAGCTACTAAGGTTATGCAGGCCCCCATATCACTACCCACACAAGAAGAAGTAGAAACTAAAGCTCCCACTTCTTTTGAGGAGAAAACCACTCTCATGACTTCCACTATCAGTCCTGAGATTTGTCAAGCTCAGACTGATGAGCTCACTAGCCCAACAGCCTTAAGCCTTTACTCTAAGTTTTTACACTCCGATGAACAACCTTGAGGGACAGCTACCATCCCCAGCCTTTAGACTTAAACCAACTAATTCCCAACCTTGCTTTCTATACCGATGAAGACTTAGGTTTCGGTGAGTACCATGAGTCTCTCTACTCCTCCTCTACTCAAAGAGAGATGATTGCTCCTGAATCACCTATCTCTAGCCATATCAATGACCTATCACTGAGGTGGATACTTCTAAACTTGTTCAGGATATCCATATGGAAGAGGCTCTCACTTCGGCAAGTGATTACATCATTAAGACCTCAACCATGGCAACTCAGCCCATTGACATTTCACCTTAAGTTTTCATTGAGTAGAGGAAAACCATCAACCAAGAACTTCATGCTGGTGGTGAGGGAGAAGACTTTGGTCCAATTCTCTCAGCTCCCCATGATTCTTCTAATGAAGATGAGGGGAATCTGAGGTTAAAGGTGCAAAAACTGTTAAAAACATGAACCTACTTAGTCTCCAAGGTTAGTCCTCTTGAATCTCAGGTGACTACCTTGCAAAACATGGTCAATGATTAGAAACTTGAGATAGCTTAACTTAAGAAAAACTAGCTTGGAGACATTTAAGAGAAGCTCAACCAGGAACAGAAGAACTTGTGAATATGGTTGATCTAACCTCTTGCGCACCCATGCAAGTAGGTGATGCTACCAAAAAGGGGGATAAAATCATCACAGACACAAAACTTGGGAGTTTTTCACAGAGTATAGACATTGAGGACTCACCATCCTCACTTGCAACTGCCCATACTCAATAACTTCCTCAAGTTCACATTGATGTGGACTATATAGACTCCTTCATTTAGAGTCTTTTTGAGGAAGGTATACCAAGGCTAGTGTCATCTCCACCTTAAGTAACTTCCAACTACATCATAAGGTGGATGTATGATGCAAACATAAGAGCCCTTATTCTTCAAAGGGTTCAAGGGTAACAAGAAGTCTTCAATTTTCAGACCTTAAACTACTATGAAGGTCTTGACCTGATCAACATCCCTCTTTTCAATCCAAGCCAATCTAGACAAGCTGACAAAATGGCACATAGGATACAGGACAAAATTACGGAAGAGTTCAGTCTCAGAAGGAGACAAAGGCAATTAGGTGATACTATTGGTCAACTGGATGTTGAGGCAGACCCTAAGATTAGCTTCGAATGGGAAACCTTGACCGAAGTCCTAGTGGTAAAACCTAAGAACCCTATCATTCTACAACTGCTTTAGTAATTCATTCCCTCAGTGAATCACCTGCTGGTGAAGGTGTATCACAACCTCTCTCTAGCTAGAGCTTGGAGGCTTCACTAAGAAATAAAGGACAAAGCTCTCTCCACCCTGAGTCACAAAGGTCTGTAAGTGACAAAGGGAATAGGAAAATGACTTCTGAGGAGATTGAGAAGGAGGAGAGAGAAAAGAAGAGGAATCTAAGGGAAGAAAGTTTCTCTGGATCTGCAGGATTCATGGAAACTACAATTAGGGCTCCCCCAGACCAAACACCCAAGATGATGAGTTGAGGGCAGTCAGGATCACTTACCATCAAACTAGGAACTATGACATTGATGAGATTATACCTCTCCCCTTAAAAGAGCTTAATGAACTGGCTGACATGGAACTGTCAAGAGAGAGGAAGGAAGCAGAAGATGCAAAGTTACTTCTCCAAATCAAAGAGGAGAGGAGACAAAAAAGATTATACAAGCATGTTCCCACTATCTCCCCAGTTCAAGAAAGTCTTGTACAAGAGGCTGTGGCTCCAAAGAACCTCAAGTAGACAAAGAGACTGATCAGATCAATATGATCAACTACTTGAGTGCCACAGGCCTATACCAGGCATCTACACTTTTTCCCTTGTCTTTTTAGTGCATAGAGTTGGAGTATCTCAAATAGCTTGAGCTTGAAGTAATCAAAGAACGTAAAGCAACAAAGAGAAAATTAAAGGAAGATGTTGCAAGGTCAATGGCCATCATCCAATGGAGCATTAAAAAGTCTGTTGATAGACAAAGAATGATGAGCTTCTTGAAGCTGTATGGATTTTCCAGAAGGAGACTTGGCCTTATGTCTCTATCTACTATGGATGAGCATATTAGGGTAATCAAGCAGTAGATCAAAAGAGGAGAACTTGTTGACTTACACTCCCCACCAAGTTAGGTCCCTCAAAAGTGGAGGCTAAGGTTGAACCTTTTGAGACATGACAACCTGGACCTTCTGATGAGCCTCAACAAACTTCATCTTTTGATCCACAACCGGGTCAAACTCCCTTTCTTTCTAAAACTGTGAGAGAGGAACACCCAACTAAGCATGAAAAGATTGATTAACAAGGTGTTGCAGACCAGTTTTCTCATTAAATTCATCAAAGAGGAGGAAGAGGATGGCTTCTAGACCAAATTCAAAGAAGAAGAAGAGGTCTAAATCATCCACCTCCATACGTTAGGTTGAGTCAGATCAACCTAAGGAAGTGCATGAAGAGGCAGCCCAATCAACTCCAATTGAAGTGGCTCATCTTGCTACTGAGAGACCCATCTCATCCTCAACCTTCACTCTAGAAAGATGGCATGTGCTTAGAGATCAAGGTGGTGAAAATGTCTACACATGGCAAGACTAATTCAACCTTCCTCTACATAATCTTTTTTTAAATAAGAAGATACTATGAAAGTCTGAGTGATCCTGACCATCTAATGAAGAAGGGCATGGTCATTATCATGATGAGGACTTTCAACTAATGAAGATCTTCAAATGTTTTCATAGCATCATCCAAGGGGGAGTTTGTAAGGATTCCAACAAGTCTGATGCAGTTAAAAGATCCAAAGTCTCTCTGCATGCATGCACTGAAGTACTGAAGTAGAAATGCTTTGGAAGTTTTACACCTCACACAAGAAATATTCTAAGTGTAAAATCTTCCGAAGTCAAGACCAATATCTTCCAAAGTCAAATATGAAGTCTTCCAAAGCTTCAAAGACAAAGTCTTCTGAAGCCAAGTTTGTGAAGACAAAATTCTTCCAAAGACTTTTATCTACATACTATTATATGATATACTTTTTCATAAAGCTGGACCACCTTTCTGCTGCAACTCGGTTTGACTAGCCAACTTTCACAAGTTGGTGAAAAGGTCCTTGCTTTTGGAAAACTATACATTGAGGTCTTGAGTCTAAGTTGTATACTTTATGTACTTTATCCTTTTTTTAATATATTACGAGGTGAGCTATGGCATGTCATAGTCACAAGTCACAAGGCAATCTACCTTTTGACTCTACATTTGATTTTGTTGTCTAGTCTTATGTATCCAACTGGAATTCAAAGTATGGCTGGCTGTAGGATGTAGTATACGTATCTCAAGTACTTGTAACTTTCCATTATGCTTTGTAAAACTTTGTAATAGTATTTGAGAAGCAATATACTGCATTCTTGAAAACCCAAATACTTGTGTTGTTATCTTATTCAGTCTCTCTTTTACTTGTGTTCTTAGCATCTCTTATAATAGTTAACCAGTTCTCTATTTGATTTGTTAAGTGTTCTAAAGAACTCTCCTCAGTTGTGTTGTAATTTTGCAAAAGTGCATTACCCCTTTTACGGTCGTGCTAGGTAATCTTTTAAATTTACAAGTATAACATTTTGAATTAATAAATTTAATATTTTGGTGTAAATGACAACTTTTCAAAAATTTGGGAAGCTAAAAAGAGTAAAACCACAATTCACTCTATGCATGAGCTATAGTTGTTTATCAACAAACGATTAATTACTTGACTTGTATTAAAAATATAATAATAATAATAATAATAATAATAATAATATAATCTAATAAATATATATTTAATAATCTAATTGTTATATAACTATTGAAATATAAAATTTTTATATAACAAGACAAAAAACTAAATTATGTTTCTCTTCTACTACTTTTATAACACCATTTATGTATTATTGTTTTATGCCTACATTAGATCTTTGATCATTTAATCTTTAAACATATCATTATCAATTGAATCACTTTTATCGATTTTTGGGAAGGAGCATAGAGATAGCCTCTGCTTGCGTTTGAAAACCCGTTGTGAAAGGTTATTGATAAAGACTATCACATCTTGTCGTCGATCTCCTATATCATCATACAATTCCACTTGAATTAGAGGTTTTTATTTTGTATTATAAAGGATAATATTTTTAATTTACATGTATAACATTTTGAATTAGTAAATTTAATGTGTTTAGGTAAAAATGACAACTTTTCAAAATTTTGAGAAGGCAAAAAGAGTAAAACGACAATTCACTCTATACATGAGCTATAATGATTTAATCAAAACATAATTAGTTACTTGACTTGTATTTTTTAGTAATAATCTAATATAATAAATATATATTTAAAAATCTAATTGTTATATAAATATTAAAATATATAAAACTTTATATTACAACACAAAATTCAAAATTATATTTACTTACTAGTGCTAACACTCTGTTTATGTATTATTGTTTTATTCATGAAACCTACATTACATCTTTGATCATTTAATCTTTAAACATTTTAATATCAATTAAATCGTTTTTAACGGTTTGTGGGGAGGAGGATAGAGATGGTCTCTGCTTGCATTTGAGAACCCGTTGTGAAATGTTATTTAATAGAGACCATCATATCTTGTCATCGCTCTCCTATATCGTCATCCAATTCCACTCGAATTGTAGGTTTTTGTTTTATATTATAATGAGTAATCTTGTTAATTTGAATGTATAACATTTTGAATTAATAAATTTAATACTTTTGGTAAAAATAACAACTTTTCAAAATTTTGGGAAGTCAAGAAGTGTAAAACGACAATTCACTCTATGCATAAGCTATAGTTATTTTATCAACAAACGATTAATTACTTGACTTGTATTAAAAATATAATAATAATAATACTCTAATCTAATAAATATATATTTAAAAACCTTATTGTTATATAACTATAGAAATATAAAAATTTTTATATAACAACACGAAAAACTAAATTATATTTCTTTACTTCTTTTAAAACTTCGTTTATGTATTATTGCTTTGTTCATGAAACCTACATTAGATATTTAATCATTTAATCTTTAAAAATTTCATTATCAATTAAATCACTTTTATCGATTTTTGGGGAGGAGCATAGAGACAGTCTCTGCTTGTGTTTGAAAACCCGTTGTGAAAGGTTATTTAATAGAGACTATCACATCTTGTCGTTGATCTCCTATATATTCATACAATTCCACTTGAATTTGAGGTTTTTGTTTTGTATTATAAGGGTAATATTTTTAATTTACATGTATAACATTTTAAATTAATAAATTTAATATATTTGGTGAAAATGATAAAAGAGTAAAACAACAATTCAACTCTAGCATAAGCTATAGTTGTTTTATCAACAAACGATTAATTACCTGACTTGTATTAAAAATATAATGATAATAATCTAATCTAATAAATATATATTTAAATATATAATTGTTATTTACCTATTGAAATATAAAAAAATTTATATAACAACACAAAATCCAAAATTATGTTAACCGCTACTATTAAAACTTTGTTTATATATTATTGTTTTATTAATGAAACCTACATTAGATATTTGATCATTTAATTTTTAAATATTTCATTATCAATCGAATCACTTTTAGCGATCCGTGGGGAGGAGGATAGAGATGGTCTCTGCTTGCGTTCGAGAATTCTTTGTGAAAAGTTATTTAATAAAGACCATGACAAATTGTCGTCTCTCTCCTATATCATCATACAATTCCACTTGAATTGTAGGTTTTGGTTTTGTATTATAAAGGATAATATTTTTAGTTTACATGTATAATATTTTGAATTAATATATTTATTATTTTGAGTGAAAATGACAACTTTTCAAAATTTTGGGAAGCTAAAAAGAGTAAAACGACAATTCACTCTATGCATGAGCTATAGTTGTTTTATCAATAGATGATTAATTACGTGACTTTCTTTAAAAAATATATAATAATAATAATCAAATCTAATAAATATATATTTAAAAATTTAATTGTTATATAACTATTTAAATATAGAAAAATTTATATAACAACACAAAATCTTAAATTATGTTTACATGTTACTCTTAAAATTCCATTTATGTATTATTGTTTTGTTCATGAAACCTAGATTAAATCTTTAATCATTTAATCTTTAAACATTTCTGTAGGATCGAAGTTTGTCACTGCAGGACCGTTGGAAGGGATAATGCAACTTACAACACAATAACACAATTGAGGAGAGTTTTTTAGAACACATCAAATAAGGAACTTTTTAACTAGAGTGAAAGATGATATGAACACAAGTAAATGAGAGACATAATAAGATAGCAAACAACCCAAGTATTTTAGGTTTAAAAAATGTTGTATATTGCTTCTCAAGTTCTATTACAAAGTGTTACAAAGTATAATAAAAAGTTACAAGTACTTGAGATACATATACTACATCCTACGGCCGACCATACATTGAAGGCCACCTTGATACATAAGACTAGACCATAAAATCAAATGTAAAGTCAAAAGGCAGATTGTCTTTTGACTAGTGACTATGACATGTCATAGCTCACATCCTAATATATTAAAAAAAGGATTAAGTACATAAAGTAGAAAGCTCAGACTCAAGACTTCAATGTACAGTTTGCCAAAAGCTTGGACATTTTCACCAACTTGTGAAAGTTGGTGATTGCGGGAAAGTGATCCAGCTTTATTGAAAAGTACATCAAATAAAAACATGTTCATAAAAGTCTTTGGAAGAAATCTGTCTTCATAAACTGGCTTCGAAGAATTTGTATCTGATGCTTTGGAAGACCTCATATTTGGCTTCGGAAGATATTGGTGTTGGCTTCCGAAGATTTTACACTTAGAATACTTCTTGTGTAAGATGTAAAATTCCGAAGCAATTCTACTTCAGTACTTTAGTGCATGCATGCGTAGAGACTTTGGATGCTTAGAATGTTTAGACTACATCAAACTTGTTGGAGTCCTTACAAACTCCCCTAGGCTGATGCTACCAAAACATTTGATGTTCTTTATCAGTTGACAGTCCTCATCATGATGATGACCAGGCCCTTCTTCATTAGATTGTCAGGATCACTCAGACATTCATAGTATCTTCTCATCTCAAAGAGATCATGCATAGGTAGGTGGAATAAGTCTTTGCCATGTGTATACATTCACACAACCTTGATCGCTAATCACATGCCATCTTTCTGGATTAGTTGTGAAGGTCTAAGATAAGATGGGTCTAGAGGAGCCACTTGAATTGGAGTTGATTGGGTTGCCTCTTAATGTACTTCCTCAGGTTGATCTAACTCACCTTAAGGTATGAAGGTGGATGTTTTAGACTTCTTCTTCATCTTTGACTGTGGTCTAGAAGCCATCCACTTCCTCTTTTTTAATGACTTTAACTGAGAAGACTGGTCTATAGTACCATGTTGATCAGTCTTGTCTTGCTCAATTAGGTGTTCCTACCTAATAGGTTTAGAAGAAGATGGAGTTTGACCCGGTTGTGGATCAGAAGATGAAGATTACTGAGGCTCACAGGAGGTTCAGGTTGTATTGTCTCAGGTTGTTCAACCTTAACCTCCATTTCAGTAAGAACTTCACTTCAAGGGGAGTGTAAGTCAAGTAGCTCTCCTCTTTTGATCTTCTGCATGATTAATCTATTGTGGATAGAGACATAGGGCCAAGTCTCCTTTTAAAGAATCCATACATCTTCAAGAAGTTCAAGAAGCTCGTCATCCTTTGTCTATGAGCAAAATTCTTCATGCTCTTTTGGATGATGGCTCTTGACCTTGCAGCATCTTCCCTCATCTTTCTTTTTGTTGCTTTTTGATCTTTGAGTACTTAAAGATCAAGTTGTTTGAGATACTCAAACTATATATACTCAAAGGACAAAGGAAGAAGTGCAGATGGCTGGTATAGGCCTATCACACTCAGGTAGTTGATCATATTGATCCTATCACTTTCTTTGTCTACCTGAGGTTCTTGTGGAGCCATAGCCTCTTGTACAGGACTTTCTTGAACTAGGGAGAGATTAGGAACATTCTTGTACTATCTCTTTTGTCTTTTCTCCTCTTTGATTTGGAGAAGTATCTGTGCATACTTTGCTTCCTTCTTCTCTCTTGACAATTCCATGTCATCTAGTTCATTAAGTTCCTCCACGGGGAGAGATTTTATCTCATCAATGTCATAGTTCTGTGTTTGCAGGTAAGTAATCCTGATTGCCGTCAACTCATCATCTTGAGTGTCTGGTCTTGGGGCAACCCTAATTGCAGCCTCCATGAATCGTGCAGACCTAGAGGAATTTTCTTCCCTTAGCTTCCTCTTCCTCTCTCTCTTCTCCTCCTCAATCTCCTTAGGGGTTAGAACCCTTTTCCGTTTGTCACCCATAGTCCTTTGTGACATAGGGTGGAGAGAGATTTGGCCTTTATTTCTTAGTGTAGCTTCCAAATTCTGGCCAGAGAGAGGTTGTGATACACCTTCACCAGTAGGTGCTTCACTAAGGGAATGAAATTCTGAAGTAGTTGTAGGTGTGACGGGGCTCTTAGGCTCTACCACTGGGCCTTCAGTTAAGGTTTCCCCTTCGAAGCTAATCTTAGGGTCTGCCTCAATATCCAGTTGATGAATAGTATTACCTAATTGCCTTTGTCTCCTTCTTAGATTGAGCTCTTGAGTAATTCTATCCTAAACCCTTTGTACCAGCCTATTAGCTTTTCTAGATTGGCTTGGACTGACAAGTGGCATGTTGATCAGGTCAAGACCTTAATAGTAGTTCAATGTCTAAAAATTGAAGACTTCTTGCTTTGCTTGAACTCTTTGAAGAATAAGGGTTATTCTGTTTGCATCATACATCCACCCTATGATGTCTTTAGAAGTTCCTTGAGGTGGAGATGATACTTCCCTTGGTATACCTTCCTCAAAAAGACTTTTAATGATGGAGTCTATAGAGTCCATATCACTGTGAACTTGAGGAATTTGCTAAGTATGGATAGTTGCAAGTGAAGATGATAAGTCCTCAATGTCGATGCTCTGTGAAGAACTCCCAGAATCTGTGTTTGTGATGACTTTTTCCCCCTTTTTTGGTAGCATCACCCACTTGCATATATGAGCTAGAGGTTAGATAAATCATATTCACAGGTTCTTGTGTTTCTAGTTGAGCTCTTAATAAAGGTCTCACAACTAGTTTTTCCTTAAGACAAGATATCTCAAGTTGTTGATCATTGACCCTGTTATGCAGGGTAGTCCCATGAGATTCAAGATTACTAACCTTGGAGACTAGGTAGGTGCATGTTTTTAACATTTTTGCACCTTTAAGGCCCCGTTCCCGGGAACCTCACAGTCGGTCATTCACCGCAATTAAAACATTAAAACATTATAATTATAGAATCTTAAGCAGCGGAAATAATTTATCAAAAACCATTCATTCATTTAAACCACTGTGGTTGAGCAATACAACACTATTTTACTACATTACAAAACAACAGCAACATAAAGTACAAATGGATGTCAGTCTTTTCCTGCCGAGTAGCTTCACCCTCGTGCCATCCTCAGCAATAATTACCTGCCAACTGATAATGTATAAAAGTCAGCGTTGCTGAGTGAACTCTAGCTTTATAAGTTATAAAATACTTTCTGTAGGTATACATATGAAAATACTCTGTTCATGAAATCTTCATCTCTTTATACATCAGCAAGCATTAACTATACAATCAGGTAATGCTTTATTTCTTTACTGTATGCCTTGTTTACTCTATATTCTTTTATATTTATCTTTCACTGTCTATGTGGACCAATGAGCAATACCCCAACTATGTGCGCGATGGAAAACGGGTGATGGGCCATCTATATCCCTCGAAAGGGTTAACTGTATCCCCCGAAAGGGTTGTGTGTACTATGTATAAGGCCAACCCAATCACGCAGGGAAGCTACAAGGGTCCTACCAATCTCAATTGATTGGCCCTATGTGCATAATAGGGTAGCTAACCTGTAGAATAGTTGAGCTAAGAACAACACGGTCGTGTCCCTCCTATGAGCTTGCAAGACTTGTTAACATTTTACTAATGTTACTCTTCTTTTCTTTTTTGCTCTTTCACTTTATTATTACTAGATACTTTACGTTATGATAATAACACACCACGTAAAGTCACATGCTATAAGTAATAATAATAATAATAACAATAATAATAATAATAAGGAACATCATATGTAATCATATCATGCATGGAA
Source organism: Flaveria trinervia (assembly GCA_025506515.1). NCBI lineage: Eukaryota > Viridiplantae > Streptophyta > Magnoliopsida > Asterales > Asteraceae > Flaveria > Flaveria trinervia. The sequence continues at coordinate 410,166 of CM046447.1, read as the reverse complement.
AATCATCATTATTCAGCCCTAGTCAACTCTGGTCAAAACCCTAAAACACAGACTCCTAGAAAATTATGTAAAATTTTATGTGTTAGGCACATGGGAACTATTCAGGCGCATGAGCTCTATTTGTGCGTTTCACCACTATATAGGCGCATCAGTCAACACTTAATCATTTTATCACTTAGGCGCATGAACTATTAAGGCGCATGGGCACTATTGGTGCATATGAACACTTAGGCGCATGGATTTTTTTTTCAGACGCATGGACACTTGGGCGCATGAGTCACTTGGGTGCATGGACACTATTGGGGCGCATGTGCCCTTCACTTAGTCGTCTGACGAATATTTCTAGGTGCATGGACCACTGTTTAGGCGCATGGGCTATACTTTAACATTTCTAAGGCAAATCTTACGCGCATGGACTACTGTTTAGGCGCATGGACTACACTTAAATCTTTCTAAGTCATTTTTAGACGTATGAACCTTCTGTGTAACTTGTTCTTAGCATGTTTTCATACCCATTCATCAAACCCATCTGTTTTAAGCTTAACATGACTATTCTGAGCATGAACAACCTATAAACATCGAATAATTTAACATTTAACAAGCACAACACATACGGGTAACATACATAAACTTTGCAAAAACATTTTAATACATTTTCCGACCCAAGATAGTTTAAAACAAGTAAGAACCGAGGTCTAGAACTCACCTGGTGCAAGTTGGGTGTTTTCTTCCTTTCTAACTAGCTTCCAATGAGTTCAAACACCTAAAAGAACACCACACACACACACACGAGCACAAACACAACACATAAGCACATAATCACATAACCGGGATAAAACCCATCATAAACACATGAAAACCACGAATTCTTACCTTGAATTCGTTCACTTCTTCTTCTTCTTCTTCAGCCGAGAACTCCTCTGCTCTCTCTCTCTCTAGAACTGAAGAAACATTGATGTGAGGTGCGGGTGGGTGGTCATGCCCACCTTTACACCAACTTTTCAAAGTTTTGTCATTTTGGACACTTTTAGTCCCTCCACTTGGACTTTATTGATTTTCTTTATTTTTATTCTTCATTTCATGCCTTTTAAAATAACCGGGTGTTACAATTCCCCTCATCTTTTGAGAAGAATCATGGGGGATGAGAGAACTAAACCAAACTCTTCTCTCTCACCACCAACATGGAGTTCTTGGCTGCTGGTTTTGCTCTGCTCATTGATAACTTCAGTTCAAGTGTGGATGGGCTGAGTTGCCATGGTTGAGGTCTGAATGATATAATCACTTGCTGATGTGGGAGCCTCTTTCACATGGATTTCCTGAACAAGTTCAGAAGGATCCACCTCAGTAATAGGTGACTGATGTGGGCTAGACATAGGTGAATCGGGAGCACTCATCTGTTTTTGAGTAGGGGAGGAGTAGAGAGACTCATGGTACTCACTGAAACCTAAGTCTTCATTAGTATAGAAGTCAATGTTGGGAATTGGGTGGTTTAAGTCTAAAGGCTGGGGATGGTAACTATCCCCTGAAGGTTGTTCACCTGAGTGTTAAGACTCAGAGTGAAGGCTTAAGGTTGTTAGGCTTGTGAGCTCATCAGGATGAGTATGAGGAACCTTAGCACTGATCCTTGAAGAGATGGGAATGGTTTGCTACTCAGGAGAAGTAGGTGCCCTAGTATCCACTTCCTGTATAGGTGAGTGTATGGGGGCCTGCACAGACTCATTAGCTTGAGCAAGGGGTCGTTTGGATTTTCTTTTGTACATGATGGTGATTTGAGGTCTTTTTGGTGGTTGGGAGGTAGAAGATGTGGGTTCAACAATAGGTTGTTTTTCTAGGTTGTCACCTTGAGAAATGAGCTCTAACATTTTGGGGACAATGGCTGTTTCTACCTCTTGAAAAGCCTACAGTTGGCTTCTTCAAGATTTTAAAGATGTCGGGCTTTATCTGTCCTAATTTAAGAATATTACTTGTTTCCCACAACTGTGAGCCCAGTTGATAGTTGATAATGTATTGAACATATCTAGGAAACATGTAATTCTCTAAGGAGTCCAAGTTAGCAATTAAATTGGTATAAGCAAACTGAGAGTACCTGAACTTGTCCCCCTAAACCATTACATGCACTATGAAGGATAGATTCTTAGGAATTTGATCCCACCTTCCATGCTTGTTGGACAAGCTATAGATAACCACATGAAGTAGGTATTTTCACTGGGATGAGACTTTCGCTATCCTAATGGTCTTTACAGAGAAATCTTCCTCATAGCCCATCTGCTCAAAAGAAAGGTTGACAGTCTCTATTGAGAAGAACAACTCACCTTCTTCATCATCCAGTTGAAGATGATTGTTGATGGTGGCTTGAGTTATAAAGATTTTCCTCCCCTGCACTATGGCAGACAGTGCCTTCTCCCCAGCCATGATGACCTCTTGGCAGGTCTACCAAAATTCAAGAAAGTGATCCTCATAGAGAGTAGGATCAATGGTGAGGGAGGTGAAGTAGTTTGAAAAGGCCAGAAAACGGCTAACCTTTGAGAAACTATCATCTTTCTCAATGTTCAATAGAGCAACATGGTTGTGTTGCGTGTGAAGTTGCATGGACAAATCTGGGTTGTTTCTCAGATTTAGATTGGCATTTTGAGAAACTTAAGGGTGAAGGAAGATGAAGAACAAAGGTGGTTTGGGAGAATCTAGGTCAGGGAAATAGTGCAAATGAAGAAGATAGTGAAAGAAGGGGAACCTTTTGGGTTTATATGTGAAAAGGATCTCAAAAAAAGTTAATAAAAGAGGATAAACTTTGGAATCCAGAAGTCGGTCCCACCTCTAAAAAGTTGTTTTCTTATGCCCAAAAAGTAGTTTTCTTGGAAGTCGAGAAATATTCCGAAGGTTATTTTGCTTCGGAAGTTCTTGAAGAAAAGCTTCCGAAGGCAAATTGACTTCGAAAGATTTCCAAAGATTTTAGAGAATTTTGCTTCAAAAGAGATTTAGAACTCAAAGTGTTTATTCTAAGAAGAATAAAAACTTCTGAATGAAAATTTTCTTTTAGAAGAAATTTGTTCTTATAAAACATACAAGTATTTAAGTTGATTTTAAGCTTCGGAAGATATTTCAAAAAATTCTTTCGAAGTTAAAAGTACTTAAGTAGATATTTGTTTGGTAAGACATAAGTTTCTTCCGATGGTAATTTTAAATCTTCCGAAGGATAAAGAGATAAAAATTTTCAAAAATCTAAGGAATGTTTTTTAAAAATATTTTACTTCCAAACAGAACAAGGGCTTAGGAAGGTGATATAATAGACAACTTAGGACACATAGGTTTTAGAAATAATATGATTAAGTTTTAAGAAACGTTACTCAAAGTTAATCATCTTAATAGCTAATACAAGATATTTGAATCTTTTTTCATCAAAAGCTTTGGTAAACAAATCAGCATATTGTTCATTTTTGTTAACTTTGACTACTTTAATTAATCCATTTTGAAAATTATCTCTAATCAAATGATACCTGATATTGATGTACTTTTTCCTTGAGTGCTGCACAAGATTCTTTGTGATTGAGATAACACTATTGTTGTCGATGTGGATGGGAGTCTCCTTGAAGTTGAATCCAAAGTCCAGCATCTGATTTTGAAACCAAAGTACTTGAGCACAGCATCTTGCAACAACAATGTATTCAACCTCAGCAGTTGATATAGATACACAAAATTTTTCTTACATTGCCAAAAGACTATCCTTCCACCAAGTAATTAACAACTCCCTAAGGTAGACTTTGCAGTCATGTTGCAGCCACCATAGTCACTATCTATATAAGCATACAGATTGAAGTTAGAGTTCTTTAGATACCAAAGGCCAAGTGATGTGGCACCTTTGAGACATCTTAGAATTCTTTTGACAGTGATTAGGTGTGACATCTTAGGATTGGGTTAATATCTTGCACAAATACATGTAGCAAACATTATATCAGGCCTGCTAGTTGTTAGGTACATAAGAGACCCAATCATTGCCCTGAAGGGAAGCTCATTAACATACTCCCCCACAAGATCAGGTCCAAAGGAGTGGTTTCTGGCTATGGGTGTCTTAGCAACCTTACAATCAGACATGTTGAATCTATTAAGTATGTCTTGAACTGTAACACCTTGAATTTTCTCTTTAAACGGAAGGAAAGAAAAAGAAAGAGAAAGAATAGAAACTCTGCACAAGTGGAAGGGGAAAAGTGTACAAAGTATAAATCTTATTATTTTAAGATATTAAAGGGCATGGTCGCCCATATCAAGCAGAAAGCTGCTTTGATCTCGAAGGAAGAACAAGAGAGTGAGAGCCCGGGTCTAAAAAGAGAAAGAGGAAGAAGAAACTGAAAAAGAGTTTACTTTCAGGATTCAAAGAGCTGAATCGAAGTGGGTCTTGAACTGGAAGAGTGCTACTCAAAAGCTGCTTAAGGTGAGTTTCTAGAACCCCTCTTTTACTAATTTTCAACTGATTTGGGGCTATTATGCATACGATGTAAGCATCTTTTAAGAAACCGTGGATTTACAGCTTTATGTACGAATGTTGTAAGTATGTATGCATGTTATAGTGTTGATTATGGGTTAGAGATGATGTATGGAAGGCTTAGATTGCCTTAGTATGTTAGATCTGTGCTTGGGTATGCTTAGATTGATAATCGGGTGAAATTGGTGGCATAGAAAAGATTTTAGAATGTCTGATGAACATGAACAGTGGTTCATGCACCCAAACAGTTGTCTACGCGTCCAGCATGAGAGACCAGATGCCTAAGTGTTGGCCATGCGCCGAAGGGTGGGTCATGCGCCTAAACAGTGGCCCATGCGTCTATGTATTGGCCATGCGCCTAAATAGTGCCCATGCGCCCAAGTGATGGAACAGCTAATTATTGGCCAAGGGCCTAAATAGTGTCCATACGTTTAAGTGCTTGAAATGGCTAACTGCTTGGTGATGCGCCTGAACAGGGCAAAAACGCCCAAACAGTGCCCATGCGCCCAGACTGTTTTATACTTAGAATTTTATGCTCATGCGCCTGGAAGGACCTATGCGCCCACTTTGGACTTGAGGTTTTCCAAGTTGACTTCAAGGGGTAAAATGGGGAGATAGGACTAGTTATGATGTGATGTCTTATGTTTGATGTGTTTTATGCATGTATGATGTGCCTGTATTAGTGATGGTGTATGTTTACGTTTATGTGTATGTTCCTTATTATGTATGTATGTCTTCTCTTGGCTTTGCGTTGAACGTTAATAAATGTAATAAAAGTATTATGTAACGTAAAGTGGAAGATAATGAAAAGCGGAACGTAATGAATGAATGCATGCACGAATTAATGAATTAAAGAGAGTAGTATAGAGAGGCTTGCAAGCAATATGAACAGAGGTGCACGGCTCTAAATGCCATAAGCTCTACCGCGTGAGGTTCAGCAAATCCTAAAGTGTGCACGTAAGGGTTTCGGTCTTTGTGACTGACCTTTAGAGTTGTTACCCACTTCGGTGGGGGTGTTTTTACCCACTTCGGTGGGGGTGTTTTTACCCACTTCCGTGGGGGTGTTGTTTCCACTTTGGTGGTGGTGTTGTTACACACTTCGGTGGAGGTGTTGTTACCCACTTCGGCGGGGGTGTTGTTACCCACTTCGGTGGGGGTGTTGTTACCCACTTCGGTGGGGGTGTTGTTACCCACTTCGGTGGGGGTGTTTTTACGCACTTCGGTGGGAGTGTTGTTACTCACTTCGGTGGGGGTGTTGTTACCCGAGTTACGTATAACTTAAGGGGTGTGGCATAAGGCCATGCATATGTATGAGGTGAGCGACTCTGTGTCGCAACAGACTCGAAAGAGGTCCTTGTCGCGTATCCCGGTACTGTATCAGTCTTTGGACATGAGTCGGGGGTTTGTGTGTCAGGCCCCGGCACAGTATCAGTCTTCGGACATGAGTCGGGTGTATTGCATGAGATAGGATACAGATTGCGTACTCCGGTATTGTGTTAGTCTTCGGACATGTGTCGGGGGTTTGTGAGCAGGCCCCGGCACAGTATCAGTTTTCGGGCATGAGTCGGAAGTATTGCATATGGCGATAGTGATGGATAATGAGATCCGTGTCGCATATCCCGTTACTGTATCAGTCTTCGGACATGAGTCAGGGTTTTGTTTGTCAGGCCCCGGCACAGTATCAGTCTTCGGACATGAGTCGGGGATATTGCATGAGACGAGATGATGAGGTCAATCCCTGTGTCGTGACTATGTGTTGCAACAGACTCGGATGGAGTTCAATCCCTGTGATTGACTCGTATGGGATCTTTGTCGCGTATCCCGGTGCCGTGTCAGTGTTCGGACAAGAGTCGGGGGTTTGTGGACAGGCCCCGGCACAGCATCAGTCTTCGGACTTGAGATATTGCAAAAGACAAGATTCGAGTAATAATTAGTAATGAACGAAAGATCATGTATGAAAGAACGAACGTATGAATGAACGTAAATGAATTATCGTAATAAAGTACAGAACATGATGCTCGTCATTCGACCTCAGTAATCATGGTTGAGTGCCACGAAGAGGGTAAAGTCTGACTGGATCGAGAAAGAGAAGTGAACGATAATGTAATACGTTGAATGAATAGAGCTAATGAACATACTCGCGAAGATAATAATGATATTACTTGTATGTACGTATGATGCATGATCACGAACGGTTGTAAAGTATAGTATGTTTTGAAATAGAGTAAAGAACGGTTTTAACAGAGAAAAGTATTTTATTATAAAACTAGAACTCACTCAGCGTCGCTGAATTTTGCATGCATGATAGTTGGCAGGTATATGTAGACGCTGAGGAGTTGCAGGCATGGATGCATAAGCTACTGGGAGCATATTGAGGCTGGCATCCGTATTTTGACATGTCATGTATTTTGAGATTAAAACTAATGTTGTAAATGACATGTTTTAGTTATAAATGAAAGTTTTAAATTCCGCTGCAAAAATTAATGTATGTTTTCTAATGTTTTATGTGCGATGAACCACGAGCTGTAAGTGTCCCGGGAACGGGGCCTTACAAGTTGGTATCAGAGCAAAAGTTTAAGTGAATTGGGTAAATATTTTGAAAAACCTAATCTTAAACTGAGAATGGGACTAACAGGAAAAGGGATAGCAGTCCTAGTAGCTACGTGCCTGGAGGTAAAGGTTTTATGTAAACCTTTTATGTAAGTTAACATTAACCGGCATTATGTGCGCATGTTATGTGGCTTGTATGCTATCGTGTAGATTTAGATACTGATGTAGTCAGGATATGAAATCCTTGGGGTATGAAGAGTAAAGTAAGTGGCTAATCACAACTGGCCACTGTAATTAGGGACTTACTATACTTGACAAAAACTGAGTTATAACCTTGAATGACCGCATTAGTGTTTGAATCTTATAGTGTGTTGGAAGATGCTTGGCGGTAGATCTTTGAAAGATTCACGAGGTGGAGGTGGTGGTGGACGTGGTGCCGAGCCACGGGTCACAAGAGGAAGGTCTAGGGCCGAAGGAGCAGCCCATGAGGAACCCGAGACCCCTCATCAGGAGGGCAGCGATGAGAATGCTAATCAGAGACCCTCGATGAGAGAGGTAGTCAGGGAGGAAGTGCATCAGGTCATGCAGTCGATCCTACCGTTTGTGGTGACCGAAGTTATAAAGGCTGTTAGAGAAGAGGAGAGATAGGAAAGGGGTAGACCTTCGGGCGAAAGAAGACGAACCGAGACCGAAACGGTTTTCTTCAATGACAAAGAGGACGAAGAGGAAGAGCCTGCGTCGGAGGCGGCACGAGGCTGTAATTATGGGGCGTTTCAATGATGCAAGCCCCCAACTTTTGATGGAAACAGCACTGCTGCTACTGTTCACCGATGGGTGAGAGAGATGGAAGCGGTATTGAATATCAGCGAGTGCTGGGAGGATCAGAAGGTGAAGTTTGCTACCCATTCTTTTGTGGACTCAGCCTTGTGTTGGTGGGACAATATCGTCCAGGTTGAGGGAAGCAGGGCTATCCGGAGGATGCGATTGCTAGAGTTGAAAAGGCTGGTGATTGAGGAATTCTGTCCTCACCATGAGATGGATAAAGTTGAAAGAGAGTTCTTGCAGCTGGAGGTGGGAACGATGACACATCAGCAATATACCGCTAAATTCAATGAGATAGCACGTCTGGTTCCGGATTAGGTGACATATCTTTGAAGGAAGATCAAGAGGTACATTCAGGGCTTGCCGGCGGACATCCGTAGGCACATGATCGCTGCCCGACCAAGCACGTTTAGGTCGGCGGTCGATTTGGCGGGGAGATTGTATGATGAAAGATATGTGATGGCGACTGAAAGTAGCAAGAAAGGAGACGGTGATCAATAATGGAATGGGAAGTGATTGGAACGTGGCGGAACCGCTCCAGGTGACAAACATGCACGAGTGGATGATCAGCGTGTGATCATAACTGGTGCGGGGTCAAAAAGGTGTGACAAGTGTGGACACAGGCACCCCGGGGAATGCAGGTTGGGGGGCAATGTCTGTTTCTGTTGTGGAAGGACCGGACATGTGGCGAAGAACTACGGTATGGGGAGGTGTTATTCCTACGGTGAGGAAGGTCAGTTGAGCAGGGATTGCAAGAAGCCGAGAGTGGAAGGTTCGGGAACGAAGAAGATCGAAGGAAGCTTCGGTACGAGGAAGGAGAACAGAGGGTGAAGGCTAGAGCCTTCGCTATTATTTGGAGGAGGCTAGGTCAGACTCCGAGGTAACGTCAGGTACGTTCTTGCAAGCTTAGATTTATGCCTCCATGCTTTAATTATGACGCTAGTAATAGTTTTGTTGCCGCTATTTTCTGTGATGTTGCACGTTAGGGGTAGGGAGATCGATGAGCCCTTCGATGTAAGAATTGCTATTAGTAAGTCTACCAGGTTACTTGATGCCCTAAAGGATTGCGCGATAGAACTAAAAGTGAGCGCTTGTTCCTGCTAGGCTGTTGAAGACAGATATAGGTAGGTAGACATGCATCTTCAGGTAAGTTGATCAGTAGTAAAGTGTTGCAAGAAGATGGATTGCTCGACCGTGCACGACCAGAGTTTGGTGACGACCTACGACAATGAAGTATGAGGAAGGCTTCGACCAGGAAAGCAGATTGCTTGGTTTGGAGTTGAGTAAAGCTAATACTAAAGTGGAGAGGGTCATTTCCAGTTGTTTCTTAGGTAGGAGAAGTGGCACATCGACTGGAGCTACCTGACGAGTTAAGTGGAAATCATCTGATGTTCAATGCATCTCGTCTAAGAAAGAGCTCAACCGATGAGGATATGATCATGCTACAAGAGAATACTGAGATGGACAGAGTATCCAACCATGAGGAGCAACTAGTGAGCATTACTAATAAGAATGAGAGAATAGAGTAAGGAGGATGATGGTTTCACTTGTGTGGGTGCAGTGAAGCCTATAGAGATCTGAGTCTAAATGCAAGATCCAAGAAGAGGTGAGATAGTGTTACCCGTAACTGTTCGAGAAGCGACAAGTTTCGGGGACGAAACCTCTTTAAGGGGGGTAGACTTGTAACACCCCTAATTTTCTATTTAAACAGAAGGAAAGAAAAGTAAATTGAAAGAATAGAAACTTTGCACAAGTGGAAGGGGAAAAAGTGTACAAAGTACAAATCTTATTATTTTAAGATATTCAAGGGCATGGTCGCCCATATGAAGCAGAAAGCTGCTTTGATCTCGGAGGAAGAAGAAGAGAGAAAGAGCCCGGTTCTAGAGAGAGATAGAGGAAGAAGAAGCTGAAAAAGAGTTTACTTTTGGGATTCAAAGAGCTGAATCGAAGTGGGTCTTGAACTGGAAGAGTGCTGCTCAAAAGCTGCTTAAGGTGAGTTTCTAGAACCCCTCTTTTACTGATTTTCAACTGATTTGGGGCTATTATGCATACGATGTAAGCATCTTTTAAAGAAACCGTGGATTTACAGCTTTATGTACGAATGTTGTATGTATGTATGCATTTTATAGTGTTGATTATGGGTTAGAGATGATCTATAGCAGGCTTAGATGGCCTTAGTATGTTAGATTTGTGCTTGGGTATTCTTAGATTGATAATCGAGTGAAATTGGTGGCATAGAAAAGATTTCAGAATGTCTGATGAACATGAACAGTGGTTCATGCGCCCAAACAGTTGTCCATGCGTCCAGCATGAGAGACCAGATGCGTAAGTGTTGTCCATGGGCCCAAGGGTGGGTCATGCGCCTAGACAGTGGCCCATGTGTCTAAGTATTGGCCATGCGCCCAAGTGTTGGCCATGCGCCTAAATAGTGCCCATGCGCCCAAGTGATGGAACAGCTAAGTATTGGCCAAACACCTAAATAGTGTCCATGCGTCCAAGTGCTTGAAACGGCTAAGTGATTGGTGATGCCCCTAAACAGGGCAGAAACACCCAAACAGTGCCCATACGCCCAGACTGTTTTATACTTAGAATTTTATGCTCATGCGCCTGGAAGGACCCATGCGCCCACTTTGGACTTGAGGTTTTCAAGTGGATTTTAAGGGGTAAAATGGGGAGATAGGCCTGGTTATGAGGTGATGGCTTATGTTTGATGTGTGTTATGCATGTATGATATGCCTGTATTGGTGATGGTGTATGTTTATGTTTATGTGTATGTTCCTTATTATGTATGTATGTCTTCCCTTGGCTCTGCGTTGAACGTTAATAAATGTAATGAAAGTATTATGTAACGTAAAGTGGAAGATAATGAAAAGAGGAACGTTATGAATGAATGCATGCATGAATTAATGAATTAAAGAGGGAAGTATAGAGAGGCTTGCATGCAATATGAACAGAGGTGCACGGCTCTAAATGCCTTAAGCTCTACCGCGTGAGGTTCATCAAATCCTAATGTGTGCTCTCAAGGGTTCCAGTCTTTGTGACTGACCTTCAGAAATGTTACCCATTTCCGTGGGGGTGTTGTTACCCACTTCGATGGGGTTGTTGTTGCCCACTTTGGTGGGGGTGTTGTTACCCACTTTGGTGGGGGTGTTGTTACCCACTTCGGTGGGGGTGTTGTTACCCACTTTGGTGGGGGTGTTGTTACCCGAGTTACGTATAAGTTCGGGGCTGTGGCATAAGGCCAAGCAATATGTATGAGGTGAGCGACTCTGTGTCGCAACAGACTCGAAAGAGGTCCTTGTCGCGTATCCCGGTATTGTGTTAGTCTTCGGATATGAGTCGGGGGTTTGTGTGTCAGGCCCCGGCATTGAATCAGTCTTTGGACATGATTCGTGGGTATTGCATGAGACAGGATACAGATTGGGTACTCCGCTATTGTGTCAGTCTTCGGACATGAGTCGGGGGTTTGTGAGTAGGGCCCGTCACAGTATCAGTCTTCGGACATGAGTCGGGAGTATTGCATATGAAAAAAATGACGGATGATGAGATCCATGTCACGTATCCCGCTACTGTGTCAGTCTTCAGACATGAGTCGGGGGTTTGTTTGTCAGGCCCCGACATAGTATCAGTCTTCGGACATGAGTCGGGGATATTACATGAGACGAGATGATGAGGTGAGCGACTTTGTGTTGCAACAGACTCGGATGGAGCTCAATCCCTGTGATTGACTCGTATGGGATCTTTGTCGTGTATCCCGGTGCCATGTCAGTCTTCGGACATGAGTCAGGGGTTTGTGAGCAGGCCCTGGCACAACATCAGTCTTCGGACTTGAGATATTGCAAGAGCCAAGATTCGAGTAATAATGAGTAATGAACGAAAGATCATGTATGAAAGAATGAATGTATGAATGAACGTAAATGAATTATCCTAATAAAGTACAAAACATGATCCTCGTTATTCGACCTCAGTAATCATGGCTGAGTGCCACGAAGAGGGTAAAGTCTGACCGGATCGAGAGAGAGAAGTGAAAGATAATGTAATACGTTGAATGAACAAACCTAATGAACTTAATTGCCAAGATAATAATGATATTATCTGTATGTACGTTTGATGCATGATCACGAACGGTTGTAAAGTATAGTATGTTTTGAAATAAAGTAAGGAACGGTAATAACAGAGAAAAGTATTTTATTATAAAACTAGAACTCACTCAGCGTCGCTGACTTTTGTATTCATGATAGTTGGCAGGTATATGTTGATGCTGAGGAGTTGCATGCATGGACGCATAAGCTACTGGGAGCATTTTGAGGCTAGCATCCTTATTTTGAGATGTCATGTATTTTGAGATGAAAACTAATGTTGTAAATGACATGTTTTAGTTATAAATGAAAGTTTTAAATTCCGCTACAAAAATTAATGTATGTTGTGTAATGTTTTATGTGTGATGAACCACCAGCTGTAAGCGTCCCAAGAACGGGGCGTTACATGAACATACTTTGATTGACTTATGAAGATGCCATTATCAACTTGCTGCACTTGAATTCCTAAAAAGAAATTGAGTTCCCCCATGGCACTCATTTCAAACCTGTCTTTCATCAGCTTTTCAAAGTCATTGAAGAGCTTTGAATTAGTTAACCCAAAGATAATGTCATCCACATATACTTGACTAACATTATGTCATTTCCTATTTCTTTGATGAAGAGAGTTCCATCATTAGTACCCCTCTTATAGACATGCTCATAGAGAGTTACTGTGATAGAGTCTCATACCACTTCCTTGGTGCTTGGTGCAGCCAATAAAGGGCCTTATCAAGCTTCCAGACATAATGAGGATAATCAAGATCTGCAAAACCAGGTGGTTGTCTGACATACACCTCTTCATCAATCACTCCATAAAGAAAATCACACTTGACATCAAGCTAGTAAACCTTGAAGTTCTTGGATGCAGGAGAAACAAGGAATATCCTGACAACTTCAAGTTTTGCTACAGGAGCAAAGACATCTGTGTAGTCAATTCCTTCATCTTGAGTATACCATTGAACAACCAGTCTTGCCTTATTCTTGATGACAAGTCGTCTATCATCTTTCTTATTTCTGAACACCCATATGGTTCATATTGTAGTCTTCCTATAAGGAAGAGGACATAGGTTCCAAACCTTCTACCTTTTGAATTGAAACATCTCCTCTTGCATAACTATAACCCAACTTCTATCCTTTAGAGCCTCAACAATTTTCTTTGGCTCTATCTGGGACAGGACACAAGAGTAAAGACAAACATTTTCATCATGGGTTTGTCCTCTTGTTCTTACCCCTGTATCAACATCACCGATGATGTTTGTGGAAGGGTGAGACTTGTGGATCCTTCACTGAGAGATCATAGCAAATTTCTTAGGTAGATCTAGACTAGAGAAATTCCAATCTGGCAATGAGGATTCACCCTTCACATCAGCACACTTATCAAGATTAACTTGATCCAATGAGTGTGTGACATCATTTATGTTGTCATCAATGGAATGGTTATGAGCATCAAGAAATTCTTGATCACTATCACCACCACCATGCTCTCTAATATTTGAAGCTCCTTAATCTGAGTTGTGTGCCCCTAAGCTAGAATTTGAAGGAACCCTAAAAGCATCAACAGTATTTGTCATTGATGTGCTAGTACAAGCTTCATTTGTTGGATTGGTTACCACTAGAGCTGGAGATGTGTAGCTTGAAGGTCTTCTTAGCTCAAATCTTGGATCAGGATCACCTGTAGGTAATATATATGTAGACCTTGAAACATGCTAATAGGATTTGTTAAAACAATTGGTAACTAAATTAAGATCAAATAGCCAATCAGGACCAGAATCTTTCACACTAGGAGTGTGCTCATTGAAAGTAGCATTGGCTGACTCTTCAACTATCCTAGTTGTGAGATTGTATACTCTATAAGCCTTAGCTCGGGAAGAGTATCCAATAAAGTGTCCATCATTTGATTTCTCAGCAAACTTGGCAATTTGATCTTTGGTATTCAAGATAGAGCAAGGAGATCCAAATGAACTGAGAAAACCAATGAAAGCTTTCCTCTTGTGCCAAAGTTCATACAGAGTCTTACCATGAGTCTTAACCACTAAAACTCTATTTTTTCATACAGAAGGCATTGTTGACTGCCTCTACCTAGAAGGTGATTAGCAGTTTAGAGTCAGACAATATAGTTCTTGTAGCTTCAATAAGTGTCATGTTTCTCCTCTCAGCAATACCATTTTGCTGAGGAGTCCTGGGAGCACTATATTGTTTTGTAATACCCTTTTCATCACAAAATGTATAAAGGATTTGGTTCTTGAATTCAGTTCCTTGATCACATCTTATGGTCTTGACCTTGTGATCACATTGATTCTCAATCTTTAAGATGAAATTCTTTAGAATCTAACGAGTCTCATCCTTACTTCCAAGGAAGAAGACCCAAATGAATCTTGTAAAGTCGTCTGTGATCACTAAACAGTGAGAGGTCCTTCCTAGACTCATTACACTAGTAGGGCCAAAGAGATCCATATGTAACTAGTGTAGGGGTGTAGTGATGGATTTTCTTTCCTTTGGCTTGCGAGATACCTTGTGTTGATTCCCTTTTAGGCATGCCACATAATGATCATCAGTTGTAAACTCTTTCTTTGGCATTCCAGTTACCAAATCATTCTTAATAAGTTTATTCGTGTTCTTAAAGTTTACATGGCACATTATTTCGTGCTAGAGGAATGACTCATCACTATTTGCTTTAGACAAAAAACATGAAACTTCTCCAGAGGGAGATGTTTCTTGTAAATCCATCTTATACATGTTCTCTCTCATGGGGGCCTCTGAGCAGAATATGCTCATGAGGAATGACCACCACGGGCTTGAGAGCAATGCACTCATGCTTAGTAAAGAGCATCTTATGACTGATCACAAATTTGAGATACACTCAGAAGATTGTATCCAAGCTCCTTGAAAAAGTTTTCCTTCTCAATGCTGAGCTTACCATTTACGACTTTTCCCCTTCTTGTAATGTAACCTCCTGCATCTCCTCCAAAAGCAACTGGTCCTCCATTAATTTTTTCAAACTTTTAGACTAGTGACCTATTGCCTATCATGTTCCTAGAATAGCCTTTGTCAATGATCCATAAATTCTTGTTTGTCTTGAGCTTTTTCTACACAAAAAACATGGTTAGTTACATTTGGAAACCCAAGCCTCATTGGTCTTGGGCTTATTAGAAGAAGTTGAAGACAATGAAATACTAATTGTTCCTATATTCATGCCAGAAGGATCATCTGCTATAGTTGATGAAAAACTCTCAGCTACTTGGTCTTTATTTGACATCCTCACCACCTTTGGAAGCTTAGATTTGACTTTCAATACTTCGGAGGTTTTCTTAACTTCGGAAGTTTTGATTATTGGGCCTTCAAAATATCTTGCTTTCACAGCAATAGGCTTCAGTACTTCAGAAGTATTCCTTCCTTCTGAGACCAAAGTTTCTTCTGAAGGCAAGTTTCCACTTCTCTTCTTCTTCATTTTGGAGCTTCCGAAGGAAAAAGATTTTCCTTCGAAGCTTGCTTCTTCTTCTCCAAACTCTTAGAAGTTGTCTTCTTTGCGATGTGGAGAGTACTCTATAGATTGTTAACACAACCCTTATCAATGTGAGAGGTACTCCTACATATAATACACTCCATTTTCTTCCTTCTAGGATTCTTCTTTTATGAACAAGGCTGAACTTGATCACTTTCACTCTCTATCTTCATCTACTCAGATGATGTGGCAATTCTTGTGGGGTTAGAACTACCTTCTTCCGTGACTAAATTTTCATCCGAAGTAAATTTTCCCTTTACTTTCATTTTCATTTTGAAGCTTCTGAAGGAAAAAGATTTTCCTTCGAAGCTTGTTTCTTCTTGAAACTCTTAGAATTCTCTTTCTTGATCATGCTGAGAGTGCCTTTTGGATTTTAAGGACAATCTTTAGCATGATGAGAGGTACTCCCACACATGACACAATCCATTTTCCTCTTCCTAAGAACCTTCTTTTAAGAGTAAAACTAACTTTTTTTCACTTTCCTTCTCCATCTTCATCTTTGCACACGTTGAGACAGTTCCTTTAGGGTTAGAACTGCCTTTGGAGCTGGATGGTTCAGGTTGTGTATTAGTGATACATAACTGATCAGCCTTCTTCTTGTTTATGTGATGATTTGAACATGAACCAAAACTCTTGGTACTAGAATTTAGGTTTATGTCTTCAGTTGTAACCATTTCAAACCCTGTAGAAATAAAGACTTGTTTCTACTTAGAGTCAAAGGTGGCCATGATCTCTTGAGCCTTCTTTGCTTTTTTATTGTTCTTTCTGATCAAATTCTTTCTCATTGACTTGGTCATCATAGTCTTGTTACTCTCCTCAGAAGGATAGTGACCTTTCTTAGAATCCTCTTTTTCACTCTTCTCAGAGGCATTCTCCACTATCCCTTATTCATCCTCTTCAGTCAATGGGTCTATGAGAGGAAACTAATCTTTAGCAGTTCCACACCTAGGAGATCTTACAAACAAGATTGTGTGTGGGGGAGCTATCTCATAAGATCCCAGACCCTGCTTATTTTGATAACAAACTTTTGCATTCAAAAATGAGGATATAATGTTCTTGAAGGTCTCTTGTTCAAGAACACATTTTTCTTTCATGGCTTTGCTAATCATAAGCTCAGCCTGCCATTTAGTCAATTTGGTTATGAGATCTTTGATCCGAGTCCAATAATTTGTGTGCTCATGTGTAAGAACTAAAATTTCTCTAAGTCCACTATTTTTAGTTTATAGTAATTTTTAGATCTTTTAATATTAGATTTTAAGATATTCAAGGACTCAAGATCATATCACATCTATAAGTTGTAGGACCTGTATTTGTTAACTTTAACAATACATTCAGGTATACAGAGATGTTCCAATACCTTTGCTTCATCATGGTCAGCCATCAGTGCTTGGTTTGGAGATTCATCTTCCACCTGAAAGCTCATCTCTAAGTTGTAGGACCTGTATTTGTTAACTTTAACAATACATTCAAGTGTATAGAGATGTTCCAATACCTTTGCTTCATCGTGGTCAGCCATTAGTGCTTGGTTTGAAGATTCATCTTCCACTTGAAAGCTCAAGTCAAAGCCTCCTACTTCAACAACAACTACAACTTGCTGCTTTGGCTTATCATTCTGGATGACTTTCTCAGGCAGTTTGATCTGGTTTATCTTGGCCACCATTTGTCCTTGGTGCCTTGCACTCCCTACCAAAGTTGCACATCTGGTTACAGTTGTAAAACTTGACTTTGCCTTTATCCCGCCCAAACTTCCGCTAACTGCATTGTTTGGGAACTTCCTTCCTGTGCTCTTGTAGAACATCTTGGCTTTGTGAGTGAGATGAGCCATCTTTTGGACTATTTCCAAATACTCCAGATCATCTGGATGGATACAGTCCAGGTCTTCAAGGGTGAATAAAAAGTTGCCTGAGCTTTCATCAAAAGACACAAAGGCTTGTGAAGAACTTGTCTCTTGAAATGGGCTTCCTTGAGTGTAGCTTCCTCTTGATGTCTTCGAGAAGGTGATGAAAGGACCCATTTATGAGTTGTTGGGGTAGCACATATGAATAGCATATAAGATGATGTTGAGATTCTATGTTATCCCTTTCAGTCACATGTAGGGCTAAACTCATTTGATTGCTGGAGTTACCAAATGAACATTGCATGTTCATCTCCATCTGGTATCCACTGGGAATACCATACAACTCTGTCAATGTGAGAGTCTTAAGGTTCTTAGTCCTTTTGATAACAACACAATAATGTGTCCATTGCCTAGGAAGAGAGGACATAAACTTCCTTACAATGTCTCTAATTTCAAGAGTCACCCCAACATCTATTAGAGTGTCCATAATCTCAACATACCTGAAGTATTGTTGAGTCACGGTTTCACCTATTTTAAAGGTGAAGTTTTCAAACTGCTACTTCAGGAGATCCTTCTTGTTCTCCTTGGCTTTAGTAGTACCCTCATACTTTAGTTTCAATGCATCCCATAGCTGCTCACTTGTTTTGCATTTCTTGAAACCTCTGTATATAGATTTTGGAAGTGCAATCAGAAGACCTATCATGGCTTTCTGATCAATTTCTACTCTCTTTCTATATTCATCAGAGTAGTCAGCCACGTCCTTTAGAATCATACCACCCCTTGCAGCAGTTGTGACAATAGATTCCCACATCCTGGAGTCTTGTGACTTAATAAAACCTTCCATTCATTGGCACCAAGTGTCAAAGACTTTAGGAGTGATCATGGGATACTTTGTCATGGTTCCAGTTTCCATATTAGCTTTAGTGATAGCTGCCATTTGAGATGTTAAGTATTTTCTATGTGTGAGGGATCTTAAGATGGTGAGATCTTACAATCAACAGCCAGGAATGCTCTGATACCAATTGTAGGACCGCTTGAAGGATGGTCACATACAACGCAATAACACAATAAGGAGAGTGAGTTATAACACTTAACAGATCAAATAGGGAACTAGCAACTAGTCACACTTTGATACAAAGAAACACAAGTAATTTAGAGATAGAACAACAATAATAGCACAAGTATATGGTTTTCAAGAATGCTATATATTGCTCTCTATTTCCTTACAAGTGTTACAAAGTATGTGTGAAGATACAAGGGACCAAAGATATTTTATACTACATCCTACAGTCAGCCATACTTTCAAGCCCAGCTGGACACATGATCTAAACAACAAAATGAATGTAAAGTCAAAAGACAAATTGCCTTTTGACTAGTGACTATGACATGCCATAGCTCACATTGTAATATATTACATAAAGTATGGAAGTAGATAAAGTAGAAAGAAACAAACCCAAGACTTCAATGTGTAGTTTACCAAAAGCATGGACCTTTCACCAACTTGTGAGAGTTGGTCAGTCAAACAGAGTTGTAGTAGAAAGGTGGTACAACTTTATGGTAAAAGTACATCAGATAATAGCATGTACTCAAAAGTCTTCAGAAGAAATCTGCCTTCAAGTGTTAGCTTCAGAAGACTTTGTCTTAAAGCTTCGGAAGACTTCATGTTTGGATTCAGAAGATATTGGTCTTGGCTTCAGAAGATTTCACATTTAGACTGTTTTTTAATGAAGAATGTGAAACTTCTGAATCATTCTACTCCAGCACTTGGTGCATGCATGCAGGACAAACTAGTTGGATGTTTTGGGTTCCATCAACCTTCTGTGAATCCTTACAAGAACTACATTTTCCTTTGGAAGTTCTACTTTTAGCTTCGAAAGACCTTTATTAGTTGCACCAAAATTGTCTAAGTTTTTGGTTTTGGTTGCACCAGGCTTTCAAGATCCAACAAACTCCCCTAGGCTGATGCTGCCAAAACCACACTTATTCATGCTTCTCAAAACCTTTAGCACCAGAGACATACGATGTTCATCGGTTTCTTTGTTCTTCACTGAAGTGGTGTTGAGAAGTTTGTACAAGTCATTCATGGACAGGAGATCTTGTCTGTCACTTTGAATGACATGCACCTTTTGTTGTGCCCCCTGAAGAGAGTTAGTTTATTGGAGTTATAGTCATACTCCCATCTAACTATGAACTCAAGTTCAGGATCTTCAACCATTTGAAGAAAGGCTTTGCCTTTTTATGCTGATCATTTCCTTTCCTCCTCCTCTCTCAGTTTCATCTCCTCTTCAATCTTGGTCCTTGCAGTTAGCTCGGCATATGAAGACTGCTCAGATGATTTCTGATATGAGCAGCTATCTCAAAGTTGGATGGGTTGGAGAATGGCTTTTCTGATAACTCAGCAATATCAAATTTGCTTAAGTGTAGCAGTGATGAGGCATTGACCATGTTTATCTCACCATTCTCTCTCTCAACAACGAAGTTATGAGAAGAGTCTTCGAACCTCCACTGGATGATCTTCTTTCTTGGCACAAGGGGCTTACTTGCACTCTATCCCCTTTCTTGGATTCTAGTACAGTCACCAGCCTTCTTCTTAGCTTTTTCTCTCATCATTTAGTGAATCAGAGTTAAAGGCCAAGGAGTTTAATGATGTGGTCCAGTGTTCCTCTAGGCAGATCAAGGAATTCATCTCTTGTGAGGAAAAACGAGGAGCCATCACCATAAGTGAATTTGACTAATTCTGCCTCACAAGAGATCTCGCTCAAAGTTGTACACCTGATGAGCTTTATCTTGGTCTCCTTAAACTCCTCTAAGGAGAGATGTTTGGAAGGCTGAGGGGAAGGTTTGGGTTGTTGTTTGTTAGGTACTAGTGTTTGGGTTTTGGAATGTGTTTTTGGTTTGAGGATGGGTAGTTAAGGTGGTTGTAGTGATGAGGCATGTATGGAAGTTGGTAGGTTTAGAGGTGTATGGTTCAGAGGTGGGTTTGCTTTTTATAGGAAATGAGAAAAGGATTGGTTTAGGTTAAGGTGTTGGTTTGAAGGTCATCTCCAATCCCCTTCTGTACATCTCCTTCCTTTTCCTAAGTGAATTTCAGCCTTGATATCACTAACATGTCACTGGAAGGTCTTCTAAGACATAGGACCCACCTGCCTGCCAGTGAAGCAATGAGCCCAAAGATAGGCCTTAATCCAGGGCTTGTCACCTATCTTCTTGACAGCAGTGAGTCCTGCTTCTTCTTCCTTCTATTCTTCACCCTCAATTTCACCTTTGCAGCTTTCTTTCTCTCTTTCTCCATTTGATGTTGCTCTTTCTTGAAAAGCCACAAGACGTATCATTATTGTGAGGAGACAATTCTTCTTGAGAGAAACCCCTGAACCTTAGGAAAGTTATCCTTTCACTCCTTAGTTGCAAATCAAGCTCTCTTTTCTTCTTCTCCCTTTCTTCCTCTAAGGTCAAGCTTGCTGCCTCTTTCCTTTGTTCAATTAGTAGGAGGGTTTCCTTCTCTATCTCAATCAGGTCCTCAAGTGGTAGCAATAGCACATCTTCACTAATAGCTCTAAGCTTGACAAGCCTATCAAGGATTTCCACCATTCACTTGTTGCTGATAGCCTCCTGGTTGGGTGCAACTGCTTTGCTACTTACATCTAAGAACATCCCAATGGGGAGTCTACCTTTCCTCTTGAGCTTGTCTAACCTTTCTTCCTCTAAAATCTCTTTCACAGTCATCTTCCTCTTTCCTTTGACGTCTTCAGAAGTGCTAGACATTGGAGGTTCTTGTGTAGAGGTTTTAGGTTGGGAGATGGTGGTTAAAGCCTATTGTAGTGATGTTATTTTAGTGTGGGGTCGGTTGAGAAATTCCTCACTATTCACTTTAGATACTAGCTCTAGAATTGCATCTATGATTATTAGATCATCTAATAAAGAAAATAGTCCTTCCGCAGCTTCCATCTCAGCTTTGGAAGATTGGATTTGTTCTTCCGAGGCTTTAACTTCGGCTTCGTAAGTCTGTGGAAATGCACTTCCTGTCCCAACTATCTTAGTTGCTCGACCATTAGTTCTCATTCCCCTTCAAAATCATTCTCAGGTTTAATTTGGACCTTAGGTTAACCAACTTCTTGGACACTGGTAGAAGGTGCATTCAGCCTCTGAAGCTCTTCAGCTTCTAAGTACATCACAACTACATCAGCGCTAGGATGATCAATGGAAGATCCCATCAAGAACTTTTAAAAGAACCTATTGAGATCTTTGAGCATCCTTGGGTCCATTTGTTAAACAATCAGAGGAGGCTCAGGAAAAACTATTGATTGTTGAGCAGGTATCTTGAAGTTAAAGAGGTAAAGCTTGACTCTATGGTTCCTCATCTGTTTGCCTTTGAAGATTCTCCACTGAATTGGTACATGCCTAATAGACCTCTCAATCTATTTCTTAGCTAGTTTAGCCTTGAGATTTTCAATCTCACATTGTTGAGTGGTAGACCTATCCTCTAAGGTCTTAACCTTATATTCAAGGTTTAAGATTTAAAAAGTAGGTCTTGAATGGTGAGTTGCAGACTTCCCTCATCTTCTTTTGAAGAATCAAGGGAGATGAGGTAACGTATCTAGTATGTTCATCCACACCACCAGATGTGGTTTTTTGGTACCCTGGTTTCCCTTGCCTAATAATGTCTCTATCAAAGTCAAAAAAGGGCACGATTGTCGTATACTCAGTCTCAGAAATGTTACCACTATCGTGAGGATCCAATGAGGCTTGTTTAGTAGTGGCACCTGAATCTACATGAGTCCCCTGCACATAAGTGGGACTCATCTCAATTGGGGGTTGCTTATGGGGGCTAGAGATAAGAGGTCCCTCTAGACTCTGTTGATCCTTGAGAAGGTGTTGTAGATTAACTTCATTTCCTTGAAGAGACATAATCTCCTTATTAGTTCCTACCAATAGGACAGTAAAGGCTATTGAAGTTACACGTAATGACACAGGACTTTGGTCAATGTCTAATGGAATTGAGCCTTGGATTGGGTTGTCCCTTTTTCCTGCGCAAGAGAGTGTAGTGACTCTTCCTGAGTGGCTTCAGTTTGGGTTTCAGGTTCATGGGATTGAGACTGAGGAGACTTGTAGGATCAGTTTTGTGTCACTTAACACTTAGTTTTTCTCTCAAACTCATGTAATCACATGCACTTGTTTAGATGAAGCAGAATCTCTTCTAAGAGTTGATGATAATCTACTAAGTAGCAAAGAACACAAGAAAATAATTTTCAAGGTACTTGTATATATTATTCTTAACTCATAGTATTACAAGACTCTTACAAGCATATTACATGAGTTAAAATGAGAAACTATATATACTATCACGTACAACCGGATATACTTTGATACCAGCTAGAATCCCATAATTAAAGCAAATACTACAAAGCAATAGTTAAGGTATCTTAGATAATGTCTTTTCCAAGATTTGGTAGTCTGGCATGTCCATGACATACCTTTTTTCAACAACTAAAGTTGGAAACTATACTAACAGATAAAGGGGAACAGTAGAATAAAGTATGGTTAATCATATGGGTTTTAAGAAAACACCATTCAGTATATCAAAGGTCTGTAGCAGAGTGTCAGAGAGAGCATACTTATGTCCACTGGATCATAGTAGATGCTTCCAAAGGTTAAATAACTTTGGAAGAACTTGTTTCTTCCGAAGCCACTTATACTTCGGAAGTAGCTACTCCTTCCGAGGCTTCCTTGGGACTTCATACTTTGGAAGTTATAGTCTTCATTTCTTCTAAGTGTTGAAGCTTCGGAAGAGTAGAGACTTTGTCTTCGGAAGTTGGAGTTTTCCTTCCGAAGTTGATATTGCACTTGTCTTCAGAAGAACTCCATTTGTCTTCAGAAGTTTCATACTTAACTTTGGAAGTCCTTTATTTGTGGCACCAAAATAGCCTAAGTGTTTGGTTTTGGTTGCATCAGCCTTTAAAGATCTAGTAAACACCTCTTAGGTTGATGCTACCAAAACCTCACTTCTTCTTGCTTCTCAAAACCTTCAACACTAAGGACAAAAGACGTTTATCTATTTCTTTGCTCTTCCCTGAAGTTGTGCTAAGAAGTTTGTACAAGTCATTAAGGACAGCAGATCCAGTTTGTCACCTGAATAACATGCACCTTTGTTACGCTCTGAAGAGAGTGAGTTGACGAGAGTTCTAGTCATACTCCCACCAAACTATAGATTCAAGGTTGGAAGCTTCAACATTTGAAGAATGGATTTGCCTTAGGTTTCTAATCCTTTCCTTTCCTCCTCATCTCTCAGTTTCATCTCCTCTTCAATATTGGACTTTGCAGTCAGCTCAGCTAGATGAAGGCTGCTTAGATGACACCTGAGAGGAGCAGCTATCTTGGAGTTGGAGGGATTAGAGAATGGCTTCTATATTTACTGGTAATATCAAATCTTCTTGAGTGTAGCAGAGAAGAGGCATTGAGTCTTGTAAGGATTCCTGAAGTCTGATGCAACCCAAAACTGCCTAAGTGTTTCAGCAACATGCACTAAGTACTGAAGTGAAGAATGCTTCGGAAGATATTACACTTAGAGTATTTTCTAATGCTTTGTGTAATTCTTCCGAAGCATTCTTCACTTCAGTACTTAGTGCATGTTGCTGAAACACTTAGGCAGTTTTGGGTTGCATCAGACTTCAGGAATCCTTACAAACTCCCCCTAGGCTGATGATACCAAAACACCTAGAAGATCTTTAAATGTTTGTAGTCTTCAGAATAATCAATACCATCCCTTTCTTCATTTGATGGTCAGGATCATCAAGACTCTCGTAGTATCTTCTCATTTCAAAGAGATCATGCAGAGGTAAGTTGATTATGTCTTGCCATGAGTAGACATTTTCAATACCTTGATCTCTGATAATTCCATCTTTCTGGATTGGTAGAGTAAGTCCAGGATAAGATGGGTGTCTCGGTGCTAGAGGAGCCACTTGCATAGGAGTTGATTGGGCTGCCTCATCATGCACTTCCTCAGGTTGATCTGATTCACCCTGGGGAGTAGAGGTAGATGACTTTGGCTTCTTCTTTTTAGTCTTGGTTTAGAGGCCATTTTCTTCTTCCTCTTTAATGTCTTTAACTGAGAAGACTGGTCTGCAGCACCATGTTGATCATCAGTGTCTTTCTCAGTTGGGTGTTCCTCCCTCACAGGTTCAGAAGGAGAGGGAGTTTGACCCTGTCTTGGATCAGAAGATGAAGTTTGCTGAGGCTCAGCTGGAGGTTCTGGTTCAGGTGTCTCTGGTTGTTCAAACTTGACCTCCACTTCATGTGGGACTTGACTTGGAAGAGAGTGCAAATCAATGAGTTCACCACTTTTAATCTTCTGCTTGATTACCCTATATGCTCATCCATTGTAGATAGAGACATGGGACCAAGTCTCCTTCCGGAGAATCCATATGACTTCAAGAAGCTCATCATTCTTTGTGTCAGCAGACTTCTTTGCATTCTTTGAATGATGGCTCTTGACTTTGCAGCTTCTTCCCTTAGCTTCCTTTTGGTTGTTTTTCTTTCTTTGACTAACTCAAGCTCAAGTTGCTTTAAGTACTCGAACTCAATGAAGTCATAGGGCAAGGGAAGAAGTGTATTTGCCTGATAGAAGCCTGTGGCACTCAGGTAGTTTATCATTTTGATTCTATCCTCTTCTTTATCTACCTGAGGTTCTTGTGGAGCCACATCTTCCTGTGCAGGACTTTCTTGAAATGGAGAGAGAGTGGGAGTATGCTTGTGAAGTCTTTTCTGCCTCCTCTCCTCTTTGAATTGGAGAAGTAACCTTGCATCTCTTCTCCTTTATCTCTCTTGACACTTCCATGTCAGCCAGTTCATTCAACTCTTCTAAGGGGAGGGAGATGATTTCATCAACATCATAGTTCATGGTCTGTAAATAATTAATCCTGACTGCCCTTTGTTCATCATTTTGAGTGTTTGGTCTGGGGGCAGCCCTGATTGCAGCTTGCATAAATTTTGATGACCCAGAAGAACTTCTCCCCTTAGCCTCCTTTTCCTCTCTCTCTCTTCCTCCTCAATTTCCTCAGGAGTCATTTTCCTTTTCCCTTTGTCACCAACAGACCTTTGTGACTCAGGGTGGATTGAGGCTTGGCCTTCATTGCTTGGTGTAGCTTCCATGCTCTGGCCAGAGAGAGAGGAGAGACACCTTCACCAGCAGGTGTCTCAGATGGAGTTTGGACCTCTGCAGCAGTTGTTGATGGTGAGACAGGGGTCTCAGGTTCTGCCACTGGGCCTTCAGCCAAGGTTTCCCCTATGAAACTAATCTTAGGGTCCACCTCAGCATCCAGTTGACCGATGACATTGCCTGATTGCCTAAGTCTCCTTCTTAGAGAGAACTCTGCAAGGATCCTGTCTTGGATTCTTTGAGCCAGCCTGTCAGCTTGTCTAGATTTGCTTGGGTTGACAAGTGGCATGTTGACCAAATCCAGTCCTTCATAGAAGCTCAGGCTTTGGAACTGAAAGACTTCTTGTTGACCTTGAACTCTGTGAAGTATGAGGGCTCTTCTGTCATCATCATACCTCCATCTGATAATGTAGTTGCCAGTTCCATGTGGTGGAGATGAGACAGCCCTTGGTATACCTTCCTCAAAGAGACTCCTGATGAGAGAGTCTATAGAGTCCACATTAATGTGAACTTGAGGAAGTTGCTGAGAATGCACAACAGCAAGTGAGGATGGTGAGTCCTCTATGTCCATTCTCTTTGAAGAACTCCCAGGTTCTGTGGTTGTGATAACTTTCTCCCCTTTTGGTAGCATCACCCACTTGCATAGGTGAGCTGGAGGATAAATCAGTCACTTCCACAGGTTCTTGTGTTCCTGGTTGAGCTCTCCTTAAAGGTCTCTCAGCTAGTTTTTCCTGCAAATATGAAATCTGGAGTTGCTGATCATTGACCCTGTTTTGCAGAATAGTCACCTGAGATTCCAAGTGACTAACCTTAGAGACTAGATAGGTGCATGTTTGTGACAATTGTTGTACCTTTAGTCTCAAATTCCCCTCATCTTCATTAGATGAATCACTGGGGGATGAGAGGATTGGACCAAAGTCCCTTCTCTCATCACCAGCTTGAGTTTCTTGGCTGCTGGTTTTCCTCTGCTCACTGGCAACCTCAGTTAAGATGCCAATGGGCTGAGTTGCCATGGTTGAGGTCTTAATGATGTAATCACTTTCAAAAGTGAGAGCCTCTTCCATATGGACATCCTGAACAGGTTCAGATGTGTCCACCTCAGTAATAGGTGACTGATGAGGGATAGACTGAGGAGAGTCAGAGGTACTCATCTCTCTTTGAGTAGGGGAGGAGAAGAGAGACTCATGGTACTCACTGAATCCTAAGTCTTCATCAGTGTAAAAGGATAGGTTGGGAATTGGTTGGTTTAGATCCAAAGGCTGGGGATGGTAGCTGTCCCCTGAAGGTTGTTCACTTGAGTGTTGAGACTCAGAGTGAAGGCTTACAGTTGTTGGGCTAATGAGCTCATCAGGTTGAGCTTGAGGAACCTCAGCCCTGATAGGTAAAGTAATGGGAGTGGTTTGCTCCTCAGGAGAAGTGGGAGCTCTGGAGTCCACTTCTTCCTGTAAGGTTGAGTATTTGGGGGCCTGCACAGACTCAATAGCCTGAGCAGGGGTTCGTTGGGATTTTCTTTTGTAGGTGATGAATATTGGAGGTTGTGAAGAGGGTAGGAGAGCAGTAGGTGTGGGTTCAACACTAGCTTGGACTGCTATGTTGTCACCTTGAGCAATGAGCTCTAACATTTTTGGGACTAGGGCTGTTTCTACCCCTAAGAAGCCTACAGTTGGCTTCTTCATAATTTTAAAGATGCCGGGCTTCATCTGTCCCAGTTTAAGAATATTGCCTGTTTCCCTCAACTGTGAGCCCAGTTCACAGTAAGAATGTGTTGAACATATCTAGGAAACATGTAATATTCTAAGGAGTCTAAGTTTGCAAGTAAATTAGTATAAACAAATTGTGAATACCTGAACTTGACCCCCTGAATCATCCCATGAACTATAAAGGAGAGATCCTCAGGAATCTGGTCCCATCCACCATGCTTGTTTGATAAGCTGTGGATAACCACATGGAGCAGGTATTTCCACTGGGATGAGACCTTCCCTTTCCTGAAGGTCTTTACAGAGAAATCTCCTTCATAGCCATCTGCTTGAAGGAATGATTAACTGCTTCTTTTGGAAAGAAAACTTCACCTGCTTCATCATCCAGCTGAAGATGTCGGTTGATGATGGGCGGAGTGATGAAAATGTTCTCCCCGCACTGTGGCAGACAGTGCCTTCTCCCCATCCATAATGACCTCTTGGCAGGTCTTCCAGAATTCAAGCAAATGATCCTCATATAGAGGAGGATCAATGGTTAGGGAGGTGAAGTAGTGAGACAAAGACAAGAAACGGCAAACCTCTGAGAAATAAGGATCTTTGTCAGAGCATAACAGAGCAACCTGATTGTGTTGTCTGTGTAGCTGCATGGCAAAGTGAGGATCATTTCTGTGTGTAAGGTCAGCCATTGTGAGGTAGCTCAGAGATGAAGAGAAAAGAATGGGAAGGAAATTTCAGAGAGAAAGCTTTGGGTTTTAGGTATGGAAGAAAAGCAGATGATAGAAGAGGGGGGGAAACCGTTGGGTTTATATGAGAGAGAAGGATTTCAGATAAAGTTTAATGAAAGAGGATAAACTTTGAAATCCGTATGTCGGTTCCACCTCTGAAAAAGTAGTTTACCTTTTTGCTCAAAAAGTAGTTTTCTTGGAATTTTAAAAGCTTCCGAAAGTAATTTGTCTTCGAAAGTTGTGATTGAAAAAGCTTCCGAAGCTAAAGTGACTTCGGAAGAATTTTCCTGAGAGTCTTAAAGATTTATGCTTCGGAAGAGAAATAAACTTTTGGATGCTTTGTATAAGAATGAACAAAGCTTCCGAAAGTAATTTTTGCTTCGGAAGGAAAAAGTCCTTAAAAATGAATAAGTGTCTAAGTTGAGAATTTTAAGCTTCGGAAGATAAAGTTTGACTTCTTCCGAAGGTAAAATTTCTTAGACAGTCATTTATTTTGAAGATATATTTTTCTTCCGAAGGTAAAATGTTATCTTCCGAAGTGTCAGAAAATTTTCAAGAATCCAAGGAAGTCTTCAAAAAGAGTTTTTCATTCAAAGAAAACATGAGCGTATGAAAGTGATGAACTAGACAACTTAGGACACACATATTTTAAGAAGAAATAATTAGAATTAGTTTTTTAAAAAATCTACTCAAAGTTAATCATCCCAATAGCTGATATCAGATATTTAAATCTCTGTTCATCAAAAGCTTTTGTGAACAGATCAGCATATTGTTCATCTGTGGGAACTTTGACTAGTTTAATTAACCCCTTTTCATAGTTATCTCTTATTAAATGATACCTGATGTTGATGTGTTTGGTCCTTGAGTGCTGCACAGGGTTCTCAGTGATAGAGATAGCACTGTTGTTGTCTATGTGGATAGGAGTCTCTTTGAAGTTAAATCCGTAGTCTAGCATCTGATTTTGAATCAAAGCACTTGAGCACAGCAGCTTGCAGCAGCAATGTATTCAGCCTCAGCAGTTGATGCAGACACACAGGTTTGTTTCTTGCATTGCCATGAGACAACCTTCCACCAAGGAATTGACATCCCCCAGATGTAGACTTTGCAGTCATGTTGCAACCACCATAATCACTGTCTGTATAGGCATACAGATTGAAGTTAGAATTCTTTGGATACCATAAACCAAGTGTTGAAGCACCTTTAAGGTATCTTAAAATCCTTTTCACAGTGATTAAGTGAGACATCTTAGGATTAGCTTGATATCTTGCACAAATACATGTAGCAAACATGATATCAGGCCTGCTAGCTGTAAGATACATAAGAGACCCAATCATAGCCCTGTATAAGTGCTCATCTACACACTCCCCTCAAGATCTGGACCAAGAGAGTGGTTTCTGGCTATGGGTGTCTTAGCAGTCTTACAATCAGTCAGTTGAACCTCTTGAGTATATCTTGAATATACTTTGACTGACTTATGAAAATGCCATCTTCAACCTGCTTCACTTGAATTCCCAGAAAGAAATTAAGTTCTCCCATTGAACTCATTTCAAGTCTATCTTTCATCAGCTTTTCAAAGTCTTTGCAGAGCCTTGAATTGGTTGAGCCAAAGATGATGTCATCCACATATACTTGAACTAGCAGAATGTCGTTTCCTTGTCCTTTGATGAAGAGAGTTCCATCTATAGTACCTCTCCTGTAACCATGTTTACAGAGATACTCAGACAGTGTCTCATACCACTTCCTGGGTGCCTGATGCAGCCCATAGAGAGCTTTGTCAAGCTTGCAGACATAATCAGGATGATCAGGATCTACAAAACCAGGTGGTTGTTTGACATAAACTCCTCATCAATCACTCCATATAAGAAAGCACACTTTACATCAAGTTGGTAGACTTGAAGTTCTTGGATGCAGCAAATGCCAGGAATATCCTAACAGCTTCTAGTCTAGCTACAGGAGCAAAGACATCAGTGTAGT
The DNA here is from genome assembly GCA_025506515.1 of Flaveria trinervia. Taxonomy (NCBI): domain Eukaryota; kingdom Viridiplantae; phylum Streptophyta; class Magnoliopsida; order Asterales; family Asteraceae; genus Flaveria; species Flaveria trinervia. The sequence goes on along the minus strand of CM046447.1, from coordinate 380,351 downwards.
CAATCCCTTCTTCTTGTGTGTATCCTTGAACAACTAGTCTAGCCTTGTTCTTGATGATGATTCCTCTATCATCCTTTTATTCCTAAAAACCCATTTGGTTCCAATGGTAGTCTTCCCATGAGGAAGAGGACAAAGGTTCCAAACTTTCTGTCTTTTGAATTGAAGCAGCTCTTGTTGCATAGCTTCAACCTAACTTCCATCCTTTAGAGCCTCCTCAACTTTCTTTGGCTCTAACTGGGATAGAAAACAAGAGTGAAGACAAACATTTTCTTCATGGGTTTGCCCTCTTGTCTTTACCCCGGAGATAACATCTCCAATGATGTTTGTGGTAGGATGAGACTTGTGGATCCTTAGCTGAGGGATCACTGCAAGTTGCTGAGATAGATCCAAATTTGAGAAATTTTGATCTGGTCTTGAAGATTGATCCTCCACATTATCACACTTATCAAGATTAACTTGATCCAATGAGTGTGTGACATCATTGATGTTATCATCTTGAAGAAATTAAGTTCTCCCATGAACTCATTTCAAATCTATCTTTCATCAGCTTTTCAAAGTCTTTGCAGAGCCTTGAATGGTTGAGCCAAAGATGATGTCATCCACATATACTTGAACTAGCAGAATGTCGTTTCACTTAGCATCAAAATTTTTAAGGATCTCAACTTAGACACTTATTCATTTTTAAGGACTTTTTCCTTTCGAAGCAAAAATTACTTTCGGAAGCTTTGTTCATTCTTATACAAAGCATCCAAAAGTTTATTTCTCTTCCGAAGCATAAATCTTTAAGACTCTCAGGAAAATTCTTCCGAAGTCACTTTAGCTTCGGAAGCTTTTTCAATCACAACTTCCGAAGACAAATTACTTTCGGAAGCTTTTAAAATTCCAAGAAAACTACTTTTTGAGCAAAAAGGTAAACTACTTTTTCAGAGGTGGGACCGACATACGGATTTCAAAGTTTATCCTCTTTCATTAAACTTTATCTGAAATCCTTCTCTCTCATATAAACCCAACGGTTTCCCCCCCTCTTCTATCATCTGCTTTTCTTCCATACCTAAAACCCAAAGCTTTCTCTCTGAAATTTCCTTCCCATTCTTTTCTCTTCATCTCTGAGCTACCTCACAATGGCTGACCTTACACACAGAAATGATCCTCACTTTGCCATGCAGCTACACAGACAACACAATCAGGTGCTCTGTTATGCTCTGACAAAGATCCTCATTTCTCAGAGGTTTGCCGTTTCTTGTCTTTGTCTCACTACTTCACCTCCCTAACCATTGATCCATCCCTTATATGAGGATCATTTGCTTGAATTCTGGAAGACCTGCCAAGAGGTCATTATGGATGGGGAGAAGGCACTGTCTGCCACAGTGCAGGGGAGAACAATTTTCATCACTCCGGCCATCATCAACCGACATCTTTAGCTGGATGATGAAGCAGGTGAAGTGTTCTTTCCAAAAGAAGCAGTTAATCATTCCTTCGAGCAGATGGGCTATGAAGGAGATTTCTCTGTAAAGACCTTCAGGAAAGGGAAGGTCTCATCCCAGTGGAAATACCTGCTCCATGTGGTTATCCACAGCTTATCAACAAGCATGGTGGATGGGACCAGATTCCTGAGGATCTCTCCTTTATAGTTCATGGGATGATTCAGGGGGTCAAGTTCAGGTATTCACAATTTGTTTATACTAATTTACTTGCAAACTTAGACTCCTTAGAATATTACATGTTTCCTAGATATGTTCAACACATTCTTAACTGTGAACTGGGCTCACAGTTGAGGGAAACAGGCAATATTCTTAAACTGGGACAGATGAAGCCCGGCATCTTTAAAATTATGAAGAAGCCAACTGTAGGCTTCTCAGGGGTAGAAACAGCCCTAGTCCCAAAAATGTTAGAGCTCATTGCTCAAGGTGACAACATAGCAGTCCAAGCTAGTGTTGAACCCACACCTACTGCTCTCCTACCCTCTTCACAACCTCCATATTCATCACCTACAAAAGAAAATCCCAACGAACCCCTGCTCAGGCTATTGAGTCTGTGCAGGCCCCCAAATACTCAACCTTACAGGAAGAAGTGGACTCCAGAGCTCCCACTTCTCCTGAGGAGCAAACCACTCCCATTACTTTACCTATCAGGGCTGAGGTTCCTCAAGCTCAACCTGATGAGCTCATTAGCCCAACAACTGTAAGCCTTCACTCTGAGTCTCAACACTCAAGTGAACAACCTTCAGGGGATAGCTACCATCCCCAGCCTTTGGATCTAAACCAACCAATTCCCAACCTATCCTTTTACACTGATGAAGACTTAGGATTCAGTGAGTACCATGAGTCTCTCTTCTCCTCCCCTACTCAAAGAGAGATGAGTACCTCTGACTCTCCTCAGTCTATCCCTCATCAGTCACCTATTACTGAGGTGGACACATCTGAACCTGTTCAGGATGTCCATATGGAAGAGGCTCTCACTTTTGAAAGTGATTACATCATTAAGACCTCAACCATGGCAACTCAGCCCATTGGCATCTTAACTGAGGTTGCCAGTGAGCAGAGGAAAACCAGCAGCCAAGAAACTCAAGCTGGTGATGAGAGAAGGGACTTTGGTCCAATCCTCTCATCCCCTAGTGATTCTTCTGATGAAGATGAGGGGAATTTGAGACTAAAGGTACAACAATTGTCACAAACATGCACCTATCTAGTCTCTAAGGTTAGTCACTTGGAATCTCAGGTGACTACCCTGCAAAACAGGGTCAATGATTAGCAACTCCAGATTTCATATCTGCAGGAAAAACTAGCTGAGAGACCTTTAAGGAGAGCTCAACCAGGAACACAAGAACCTGTGGAAGTGACTGATTTATCCTCCAGCTCACCTATGCAAGTGGGTGATGCTACCAAAAAGGGGGGGAGAAAGTTATCACAACCACAGAACCTGGGAGTTCTTCAAAGAGAATGGACATAGAGGACTCACCATCCTCACTTGCTGTTGTGCATTCTCAGCAACTTCCTCAAGTTCACATTAATGTGGACTCTATAGACTCTCTCATCAGGAGTCTCTTTGAGGAAGGTATACCAAGGGCTGTCTCATCTCCACCACATGGAACTGGCAACTACATTATCAGATGGAGGTATGATGATGACAGAAGAGCCCTCATACTTCACAGAGTTCAAGGTCAACAAGAAGTCTTTCAGTTCCAAAGCCTGAGCTTCTATGAAGGACTGGATTTGGTCAACATGCCACTTGTCAACCCAAGCAAATCTAGACAAGCTGACAGACTGGCTCAAAGAATCCAAGACAGGATCCTTACAGAGTTCTCTCTAAGAAGGAGACTTAGGCAATCAGGCAATGTCATCGGTCAACTGGATGCTGAGGTGGACCCTAAGATTAGTTTCATAGGGGAAACCTTGGCTGAAGGCCCAGTGGTAGAACCTGAGACCCCTGTCTCACCATCACAACTGCTGCAGAGGTCCAAACTCCATCTGAGACACCTGCTGGTGAAGGTGTCTCTCAGCCTCTCTCTGGCCAGAGCATGGAAGCTACACCAAGCAATGAAGGCCAAGCCTAATCCACCCTGAGTCACAAAGGTCTGTTGGTGACAAAGGGAAAAGGAAAATGACTCCTGAGGAAATTGAGGAGGAAGAGAGAGAGAGGAAAAGGAGGCTAAGGGGAGAAAGTTCTTCTGGGTCATCAAAATTTATGCAAGCTGCAATCAGGGCTGCCCCCAGACCAAACACTCAAAATGATGAACAAAGGGCAGTCAGGATTAATTATTTACAGACCAGGAACTATGATGTTGATGAAATCATCTCCCTCCCCTTAGAAGAGTTGAATGAACTGGCTGACATGGAAGTGTCAAGAGAGATAAAGGAGAAAGAGGATGCAAGGTTACTTCTCCAATTCAAAGAGGAGAGGAGACAGAAAAGACTTCACAAGCATACTCCCACTCTCTCTCCAGTTCAAGAAAGTCCTGCACAGGAAGATGTGGCTCCACAAGAACCTCAGGTAGATAAAGAAGAGGATAGAATCAAAATGATAAACTACCTGAGTGCCACAGGCTTCTATCAGGCAAATACACTTCTTCCCTTGCCCTATGACTTCATTGAGTTCGAGTACTTAAAGCAACTTGAGCTTGAGTTAGTCAAAGAAAGAAAAACAACCAAAAGGAAGCTAAGGGAAGAAGCTGCAAAGTCAAGAGCCATCATTCAAAAGAATGCAAAGAAGTCTGCTGACAGACAAAGAATGATGAGCTTCTTGAAGTCATATGGATTCTCCGGAAGGAGACTTGGTCCCATGTCTCTATCTACAATGGATGAGCATATAAGGGTAATCAAGCAGAAGATTAAAAGTGGTGAACTCATTGATTTGCACTCTCTTCCAAGTCAAGTCCCACATGAAGTGGAGGTCAAGTTTGAACAACCAGAGACACCTGAACCAGAACCTCCAGCTGAGCCTCAGCAAACTTCATCTTCTGATCCAAGACAGGGTCAAACTCCCTCTCCTTCTGAACCTGTGAGGGAGGAACACCCAACTGAGAAAGACACTGATGATCAACATGGTGCTGCAGACCAGTCTTCTCAGTTAAAGACATTAAAGAGGAAGAAGAAAATGGCCTCTAAACCAAAGACTAAAAAGAAGAAGCCAAAGTCATCTACCTCTACTCCCCAGGGTGAATCAGATCAACCTGAGGAAGTGCATGATGAGGCAGCCCAATCAACTCCTATGCAAGTGGCTCCTCTAGCAACCGAGACACCCATCTTATCCTGGACTTACTCTACCAATCCAGAAAGATGGAATATTATCAGAGATCAAGGTATTGAAAATGTCTACTCATGGCAAGACATAATCAACTTACCTCTGCATGATCTCTTTGAAATGAGACGATACTACGAGAGTCTTGATGATCCTGACCATCAAATGAAGAAAGGGATGGTATTGATTATTCTGAAGACTACAAACATTTAAAGATCTTCTAGGTGTTTTGGTAGCATCAGCCTAGGGGGAGTTTGTAAGGATTCCTGAAGTCTGATGCAACCCAAAACTGCCTAAGTGTTTCAGCAACATGCACTAAGTACTGAAGTGAAGAATGCTTCGGAAGAATTACACAAAGCATTAGAAAATACTCTAAGTGTAATATCTTCCGAAGCCAAGACCAATATCTTCCGAAGCCTAACATGAAGTCTTCCGAAGCTTGAAGAGACAAAGTCTTCCGAAGCTTCAACCTATGAAGACAGATTTCTTCCGAAGACTTTTGTACACATGCTTTATCTGATGTACTGTTCCATAAAGCACCTTTTCCGCTGCGTCTCTGATAAGTCACCAACTTACAAGAGTTGGTGAAAAGGTCCATGCTTTTGGTAACTGTACATTGAGGTCTTGAGTCTGAAACTTTCCACTTTATGTACTTTATCCTTTTTATAATGTATAAGGATGTGAGCTATGGCATGTCATAGTCACAAGGTCAAAAGGCAGATATGCCTTTTGATCCTACAATTGATTTTGTTAGTGTCTAGTCAATTGTATCCAGCTGGCTTTCATAGTATAGCCGGATGTAGGTTGTAGTATAAGTATTCCAAGTTCTTGTATCTTTCAGTAATGCTTTGTAACACTTGTAAAAGAACTTGAGAAAGCAATATACTGCTACCTTGAAAACTATACTCTCTTGTTCTGTCTCTTGCTTTACTTGTGTTCTCTGCATCACCTTTGGTTACCTAGTTCACTGTTTGATTAACGTTTAGTTAATCTTCTCATTGTGTTGTTGTGTTGTAATTGTGTCAAGCCCTTGAACGATCCTGCAAGTCTGTTTGTCTCTCCATTCTCTCTCTTAACAACAAAGTTGTGAGAAGAGTCTTTGAACCTCTACTAGATAATCTTCTTCCTTGGTACAAGGGGCTAACTAGAAACCTTGTCACCTTCTTTGTATCAATAGAGTCACCTGCATTCTTTTTAGCTTCTTCTGTTCCTCGTTTAGAGAATCAGAGTTGAGGACAAAGAGTTTTGCAGCTTGGTTTTAGAGAATATTGAAGAGGCTGAAGCAAGCAAAGTCTTTCTGCCTGCATGTTGCACAAGTACTCAAGAAGAATGCTTCGGAAGTTTCACACAAGCAGCAGAAATATTCTAAGTGTGAAATCTTCCAAAGCCAAGATCAATATCTTTCGAAGCCAAAGATGAAGTCTTTCAAAGCTTAGGAGACAAAGTCTTCCGAAGCCACAACTCTTGAAGACAGATTTCTTCAGAAGACTTTTACTAACATGCTTTATCTGATGTACTTTTCCATAAAGCTGGTCACCTTTCCGCTACATCTCTGTAAAGTCACCAACTTACATGAGTTGGTGAAAAGGTCCATGCTTTTGGTAACTGTACATTGAGGTCTTGAGTCTGTAACTTTCTACTTCATGTACTTTATCCTTTTTGTAATAGATAAGGATGTGAGCTATGGCATGTCATAGTCACTAGTCAAAAGGCAATATTCCTTTTGGCTCTACAATTGATTTTGTTTGTGTCTAGTCAATTGTATCTAGCTGGCTTTCATAGTATAGCTGGCTGTAGGATGTAGTATAAGTATCTCATGTTCTTGTCCTTTATGCTTTTGTAACACTTTTAATAGAACATAGAGAAAGCAATATACTGCATTCTTGAAAAGCATACACTTGTGTTCTGTCACTTACATTACTTGTGTTCTTAGTGTGTCTCTTGTGGTTAATCCAATTGACTACTTAGATTAAGTTAAGTGTTATTTTCTCCTTGTGTTGTTGTGTTGTGAGTGAACCCCTTCCGTGTCCTGCATTTGGTATTAGAGCTTTCTAGGCTCTTGATATAAGATCTCACCATCTTAATATCCCTCACACACACACAAAATACTTAACTTTTCAATGGCAGCCATTTCCAAATCTGATATGGAAACTGGAACCATGAACAAGTCCCCACTGATCACTCTTGAAGACTTTGATACCTGGTGCCTAAGAATGGAAGGTTTCATCAGGTCTCCAGACTCAAGAATGTGGGAGTCTGTTGAAGATGGACCTTACATACCATACACCCCCTCTACTATTGGTGGTGGTATGACTCCCAAGTTTGTTGCTGACTACTTAAATGAAGATAGAAAGAGAGTAGTGATTGACAAGAAAGCCATGACAACCATTTAGACCGCTCTTCCAAACTCTGTATACAGAGGTTTCAAGAAATGTAAAACAGCTAAGCAGTTGTGGGATGCCTTGAAACTGATGTATGAGGGCTCTTCAGAAGCCAAGGAGAACAAGAAGGATCTCCTGAAGCAGTAGTTTGAAACTTTCACCTTCCAAGTAGGTGAAACCATGACAACAATACTTCAGGTATGTTACGATTGTGGATGCTTTAGTGGATGAAGGAGTTGCTCTTGAGAATGGAGACATTGTAAGGAAGTTCATGTCCTCACTTTCTAGGCAGTGGACACAATACTATATGGTGATCAAGAGAACTGAGAACCTCAAAACTCTTACTCGAACAGAGTTGTATGGGATTCTCAGTGGCTACCAGATGGAAATGAACATGCAAAATTCATCTAGAAACTCCAACAATCAAATGAGCTCAGCCCTTCATGTGGTTGAAAGGGACAACTTAGAACCTCAACATCATCTCATATGCTACCCTGACAACTCACAAAAGGGTCCTTTCCTCACCTTCCCGGAGACACCAAGGGAGAGTTATACTCAAGGAAGCTCATTCCAAGAGACAAGCTCTTCTCAAGCCTTTGTGTCTTTTGATGAAAGTTGTGGCAACTTTCTCTTCACCCTTGAAGATCTGGACTGTATCCATCTAGATGATCTAGAGTACATGGATATAGTTCAGCAAATGGCACTTCTCACTCACCGAGCAAAGAACTTCTACAAGCGAACTGGAAGAAAGTTTCCCAGCAATGCAACTAGTGGAAAGTTTGGGCTGGAGAAAAGCAAGGTCAAGTGTTATAACTGTATCGTTATGGGTCACTTTGCTAGAGAGTGCAAGGCACCAAGAACAAATAGTGGCCAAACACAGTCCAAACCAAACTACATTGACAAAGCTTCCCAGAATGACAAGCCAAAACAACATGTTGCTGTTGCTGTTGAAGAAGGGGGCTTTTACTGGAGCTTTCAGGTGGAAGATGCTTCTCCAAACAAAGCACTAATGGTAGATCATGATGAGCCAAGGTACTAGAACATCTTTATACACCTGAATGTAATGCTAAAGTTAACAGGTACAGGTCCTACAACTTGGAAGTGAGATTTGATCTTAAGTCTTTAAACATTCTAAAGGCTGATTTTAGAAAAACTAAAAATGATTATAAACTAAAGATAGAGGACTTGGAGAAAACCATTTGAGTTTTGAAACATGAGCATACAAACTACGAGACTCAGATCAAAGATCTCATTGCCAAGTTGACTGAATGCCAGGCTGAGCTTGTGATCAGCAAAGCCAGGGTAGAGAAATGTGTTATTAAAGAAGAGACCTTCAAGAACATGATATCCTCATCCCTACAAAACTAAATATCCTCATCCTTACAAAACTAAGTTTGTTATCAAAAAAATAAGGACTTGGATCCAATGAGATAGCTCCTCCACACACAGTCTTGTCTGCTAGACCTCCAAGGTGTGGAACTTGTGAAGATGAGATTCCACTCATAGATCCGTTAAGTGAAGAGGATGAAAAAGTGATAGTGAAAAAATCCTCTAAGAAGAGTGAATAGGAGGATTCTAAGAAGAGCCACTACCCTTCTGAGGAGGAGAAGAAAACTATGATGACCAAGTCAATGAGAAAGAACTTGATCAGAAAGAGCAAAAGAAAAGCAAGAAAGGCTCAAGAGATCAAGGCTAGTTTTGACTCAAAGAAAAAACAAATGTTTATTTCTGCAGGGTTTGAGAAGTAAAGACTGAAGACATCAACCTCAACTCATTTGCTAAGAGTTCTGGTTCTTCATCAAATCATCTCAGTACCAAGAAGAAGACTGATCTGCTATGCACCACTACTGTATAGCCTGGACCATCAAACTCCAAGAATAGTTCTCAGCCCAAAAGGATTGTCTCAGCATCTACAAGGATGAAGGTAGAGAAGGGATGTAACCAAACTCAGTCTTGTTCCTAGCAGAAGACTCTTGGGAAGAAGAAAATGGTATGTGTCATGTGTGAAAGTACTGCTCATCTTGCTAAGGATTGCCCATACAATCCTAAAGGTACTCTTCACATGACCAAAACAAAGACTTCCATGAATTCAAATAAGATTCAAGCTTCGGTAGGAAAAACTGTTTCATTCGGAAGCTCCAAATCTAAGAAGAAGGCAAGTGGAAAATTGCCTTCGGAAGAAAAGTTGGTCTCGGAAAAAAAGGAATACTTCCGAAGCACTGAGGTCTGCTGCAGTGTCTGCAGGATCTTCCGAAGGTTCAGTCATTAAAACTTCCGAAGCATCAAAAGCTTCCGAAGTATTGAAGGTCAAGTCCAAGACTCCAAAGGTGGTGTGGAAGTCTAAGAAAGATCAAGTGACTGAAAATTCTCTATAAACAACAGCTCAGGATCTATTATTATCACAACCATAGGATCTATTACTGTTGCACTACCTTCTATTTTACTTTGTAAGCCCAAGACAAGTAAGGCTTGGGTTTCCAGATATAACTAATCATTTTCATTGTGCAAAGACAGCTCAACATAGACAAAAATGTATAGATCATTAATAATCCCTGTTCCAGGCACATGATAGGCAATAGGTCACTACTCTAGAACTTTGAAAGATTTGATGGAGGACCAATTGCTTTTGGAGGAGATGAAGGTGGTTATATTTCTGGAAGGGGCAAGGTCATAAATAAGCTCAACATTGAAAAGGTAAAATTTGTCAAGGAGCCCCTAGGAAATGGAACATGTACAAGATGGATTTGCAAGAAACATCTCCCTCTGGAGAAGTTTAATGCTTTCTATCTAAAGCCAATAGTGATAAGTCTTTCCTATGGCATAAAAGAATGTGCCATGTAAACTTTAAAAACATGAATAAACTAATCAAGAATGATCTGGTAACTGGAATACCAAAGAAAGAGTTTACAAGTGATGGCCACTTTGTCGCATGCCTAAAAGGGAAGCAGAATAGGTATCTCACAACCCTAAGGAAAAGAACTCCGTCACTACACCCCTACACTTGTTACATATGGATCTCTTGGCCCCACCAATGTAATGAGTTTAGGAAGGACCTCGTATTGCTTGGTGATCACAGATGACTTTACAAGATTCACCTAGGTCTTTTTCCTTAGAACTAAGGATGAGACTCCTGAGATTCTAAAAAGCTTCATCTTAAAGATTGATAATCAATCTTATCACAAGGTCAAAATCATAAGACGTGATCACAAAAACTGAATTCAAAAACCAAATCCTTGATACATTTTGTGATGAAAAGGGTATTTCAAGACAATACAGTGCTTCTAGGACTCCTCAGCAGAATGGTGTTGTTGATAGGAGAAACAGGACACCTGATTGAAGCTGCAAGAACCATGTTGTCTGACTCTAAGCTGCCACTTACTAGGCAGAGGCAGTCAACACTGCCTGTTATGTGTACAAGTGGTTAAGACTCATGGCAAGACTCCTTATGAACTTTGGCACAAAAGGAAACCTTTTATTGGTTTTCTCATGTCATTTGGATGTCCTTGCATGATTTTGAATACAAATGATCATACTGCCAAATTCGCTGAGAAATCAGATGATGGACACTTTACTGGGTACTCTTCCCAAGCTAAGACTTACGGAGCATACAATATCAGAACTAGAATTGTTGAGGAGTCAACAAATGTGACTTTCAATGAACATACACCCTGTGTGACTGGTTCTGATCCTGATTGGCTTTTTGATCTTGATTTAGTTACTAACTGTTTTAACAAATCTTCTGAAGCTATTTCAAGATCTACAGAAATCTTACCTACAGGTGATCCTAATCTAAGATTTGAGCTTAGAAGATTTTCAATCAATAATTCTTCAGTTCCAATTGGAACTACTTCTGCAAGTGAAGTTTCTATCAACACCATATTGACTAACTCAGCTGATACATCTGGTATGCCTTGAAATTCCAGCTTAGAAGTTCCATAACCAGAAAAGGATACTTCAAATGTAGAAGATAATGGCAGTGGTGATAGTGATCAAGACTTTCTGATGCTGCCAACCACTCCATTGATGACAGCATAAATGATGGCACACACTCCTTAGATCAAGTTTCTCTTGATAAGTGTGCTGATTGGAGGGAGAAACACTTGTGCCAGATCTAATTTCTCTAACTTAGATCTTTCTCAGCAACTTGTTATGATCCCTCAGCTGAGGATCCACAAGTCTCACCCCACAACAAACAACATTGGAGATGTTGTCACAGGGGTAAGAACAAGAGGACAAACCCATAAGGCAAATGTTTGTCTTCACTCTTGTTTCCTATCCCTGATAGAGGCGAATAAAGTTATGAAGCTCTAAAGGATGGAAGTTGGGTTAAAGCTATGCAACAGGAGCTGCTTCAATTCAAAAGATAGAAAGTTTGGAACCTTTGTCCTCTTCCTCATGGGAAGACTACCATTGGAACCAAATTGGTGTTTAGGAATAAGAAGGATGATAGAGGCATTATCCTCAAGAACAAAGCTAGACTAGTTGTTCAAGGATACACATAAGAACAAGGGATTGACTACATTGATGTCTTTGCTCCTGTAGTAAGATTGGAAGCTGTTAGGATATTTCTGAATTTGCTGCATCCAAGAACTTCAAGGTCTTTCAACTTGATGTGAAGTGTGCTTTTCTTTATGGAGTGATTGATGAAGAGGTGTATGTCAAACAACCACCTGGTTTTGAAGATCCTGATCATCCTGGTTATGTCTGCAAGCTTGACAAGGCTCTTTATGGGCTACATCAGGCACCCAGGAAGTGGTATGAGACACTATGTGAGTACCTTTACAAACATGGATACAGGAGAGGTACTATAGATGGAACTCTTTTCATCAAAGGACAGGGAGATGACATATTGCTAGTGCAAGTATATGTAGATGACATCATCTTTGGTTCAACTAATCCAAAGCTCTGCAAAGACTTTGAGAAGTTAATGAAGATAGATTTGAAATGAGTGCCATATGGGAACTCAATTTCTTTCTAGGAATTCAAGTGAAGCAAGTTGAAGATGGCATCTTCATAAATCAGTCAAAGTATGTTCAGGACATACTCAAGAGGTTCAACATGACTGATTGTAAGATTGCTAAGACACCCATAGCAAGAAACCACTCCCTTGGACCTGATCTTGAGGGGAGTGTGTAGATGAACACCTTTACAGGGCTATGATTAGGTCTCTTATGTATCTTATAGCTAGAAGGCCTGATATCATGTTTGCTACATGTATATGTGCATGATATCAAGCCAACCCTAAGATGTCTCATCTTATCACTGTTAAAAGGATTCTAAGATACCTCAAAGGTGCTTCAACACTTGGTTTATGGTATCCAAAGTATCCTAACTTCAATATGTATGCTTATACAAACAGTGATTATGGTGGTTGCAACATGACTCCAAAGTCTACATCTGGGGGATGTTAGTTTCTTGGTGGAAGGGTTATCTCATGGCAGTGCAAGAAACAATCCTATGTTTCTGCATCAACTGCTGAAGCTGAATACATTGCTACTGCAAGCTACTATGCTCAAGTGCTTTGGATTCAGAATTAGATGCTGGATTATGGGTTAAACTTCAAGGAGACTCCTATTCACATAGACAACAATAGTGCTATCTCTATCATAGAGAATCCTGTGTAACACTCAAGGACCAAACACATCAATATCAGGTATCATTTAATAAGAGATAACTATGAAAAGGGGTTAGTTAAACTAGTCAAAGTTCACACAGATGAACAATATGTTGATCTGTTTACAAAGACTTTTGATGAATGGAGATTTAAGTATCTAATATCAGCTATTGGGATGATCAACTTTGAGTAGGTTTTTCTAAAAACTAATTCTTGTTATTTCTTAAAATATGTGTGTCCTAAGTTGTCTAGTTCATCACTTTCATAAGCTCTTGTTTTCTTTGGATGAAAATCTCTTTGAGGACTTTCCTTCGATTTCTGAAAATATTCCAATCCTTCGAAAGATATGTTTTTACCTTCGGAAGAAGGCCATATCTTCAAAACAAATAATTGTCTAAGAAATTTTACCTTTGGAAGAGATTTCTAAAACATCTTCCGAAGCTTAAACATTTGTCTCAGACACTTATATGTTTTTAAGGACCTTGTTCTTCCGAAGCAAAATTAACTTTCGGAAGCTTTGTTCTTTTATGTACAGAGCTCTTAAATCTTAATTTCTCTTCTGAAGCAAAATTTTCAAAACTGTCAGGAAATTTTTCCGAAGTCATTTTAGCTTCGGAAGTTTTCTATTAAAACTTCCGAAGATAATTTACCTTCGGAAGCTTTTTGACTTCCAAGAAAACTACCTTTTTAGCAAAATTAAACTACTTTTTTAGAGGTGGGACCGACATATGGATTTCAAAGTTTATCCTCTTTCATTAAACTTTATCTGAAATCCTTTTCACATATAAACCCAACGGTTTCCTACTTTTTCTATCATTTGCTTCTTCCTCCAAACCTAAAACCCTAAATTTCTCTCTAAAATTCCTTTCTTCTTTCTTTCTTCATCCTTAAGCTACATCAAAATGGCCAACCTTGCTCACATAAATGACCCAATCTTTACCGTGCAGCTACACAGGCAACATAATCAAGTTGCTCTGTTAAGCTATGAGAAAGATCCTCATTTCTTAGAGGTTTGTTGATTCTTGACTCTGTTAAATTACTTCACCTCCCTAACCATTGATCCTCCATTCTATGAGGATCATCTGCTTGAATTTTGGAAGACCTGCCATGAGGTCGTTATGGATGGGGAGAAGGCCCTGTCTGCCACAATGCAGGGGAGAACAGTCTTCATCACTCTGGCCATCATCAACATGCATCTTCAGCTGGATGATGAAGAAAGTGAGGTGTTCTTCCCAAAGGAAGTTGTTAATCATTCCTTTGAGCAGATGGGATATGAGGGAGATTTCTCTATAAAGACCTTTAGGAAAGTGAACGTCTCATCCCAGTGGAGATTCCTACTCCATGTGGTCATCCACAGCTTATTAAACAAGCATGGTGGATGGGACCAGATTCCTAAGGATCTCTCCTTCATCATCCATGGAATGATTCAGGGAGTCAAGTTCAGGTATTCTCAACTTGTGTATACTAATTTACTTGCCAAATTGGACTCCTTAGAATATTACATGTTCCCTAGATATGTCTAGTACATTCTTAACTGTGAACTGGGCTCATAGTTAATGGTAACAGGTAACATTCTTAAATTGGGACAGATGAAGCCTGGCATCTTTAAAATACTGAGAAAGCCTACTGTTGTTTTTCTGGGGTAGAAACAGCCATGGTCCCAAAAATGTTAGAGCTCATTACTCAAGGTGACAACTTAGCAGCACCAACTAATGTTGAGCCCACACCTTCTACTTTCCAACCACCTAAACAACCACAAATCACCATCACCAACAAAAGAAAATCTAAACGAACCCCTGCTCAGACTATTCAATCTATGGAGGCCCCCATACACTCACCCATATAGGAAGTAGTGGACACTCGAGCTCTCACTTCTCCTGAAGAGCAGACCACTCCCATCCCTTCAAGAATCAGTGCTGAGGTTCCTCATGCTCAGCCTGATAAGATCATAAGCCAAACCGCCATAAGCCATCACTCTGACTCTCAACACTCAGGTGATCAACCTTCAGGAGACAGTTACCATCCCCAGCCTTTGGATCTAAGCCAACCAATTCCCAGCCTTGACTTCTATACTTATGAAGATCTAGGTTTCAATGAGTACCATGACTCTCTCTTCTTTTCCCCCACTCAAAGAGAGATGAGTACTTCTGAGGATCTTATTTCTAGCCCCCATCAGTCACCTACTGCTGAGGTGGACACTTCTAAACCTATTCAGGATGTTCATATAGAAGAGGTCTCACTTTTGAAAGTGATTACACCATTAATACCTAAACCATGGGAACTCAGCCCACTGTCATCTCAACTGAGACTGTCAGTGAGCTGAGGAAATCCAGCAGCCAAGAACCTGAAGCTGGTAATGAGAATGAGAACTCTGGTCCAATCATCTCAATCCCCAGTGATTCTTTTGATGAAGATGAGGGGAATCTAAGACTAAAGGTGCACAAACTATCTAAAATATGCACCTATTTAGTCTCCAAGGTCAGTCACCTTGAATCACAAGTGACTACCTTACACAACAGGATCAATGATCAGCAACTTCAGATTTCTTATCTCAAGGAAAAACTAGTTGGGAGACCCTTAAGAAGAGCTCAACCAGGAACACAAGAACCTGTGGATGTGATTGACCTATCTCCTAGCTCACCTATGCAAGTTGGTAATGCTACCAAAAAGGGGAAGAAAGTCATTACAGATGCAGAACCTAGGAGTTCTTCAGAGAGAATGGACTAAGGACTCACTATCCTCACTTGCAATTATGCATTCTCAGCAATCTCCTCAAATTCACATTGATGTGGATTACAAAGACTCCTTCATACAGAGTGTGTTTGAGGATGGGATACCAAGGGCAATGTCATCTCCACCATCTTCCAATCACATCATTGGGTGGAGGTATGATAGCAACCGGAAAGCCCTAATCATCACACGAGTTCAAAGGCAGCAAGAGACTTTCAACATTCAAACCTTGAACTTCTATGAAGGTCTGGATTTAGTCAACATGCCACTTGTCAATCCAAGCCAATCAAGACAAGTTGACAAGTTGGCACAAAGAATTCAAGGCAGGATCACCATAGAGTTCAGCTTAAGAAGAAGACTATGACAATCAGACAATGTCATTTGTCAACCAGATGTTGAGGCAGACCCTAAGATTAGCTTCATACGGGAAACCTTGACTGAAGGCCCAGTGACGGAACCTGATAGCCCAGTCTTATCACCTACAACTGCTGCAGAGATCAATGCCTTTTTTGAGACACCTACTAGTGAAGGTGATTCTCAACCTCTCTCTGGCTAGAGCTTAGAAGCTGCATCAAGCAATGAAGGCCAAAGCTCTCTCCACCCTGAGTCACAAAGGTCTGTGAGTGACAAAATGAATAGAAAGATGACATCTGAAGAGATAGAGGAGGAGAAGAGAGAGATGAAAAGGAAGCTCAGGGGAGAAGGTTCCTCTTCTGGGCCTACCCTCTCCCCGGTTCAAGAAAGTCCAGCACAAGAGGATGTGGTTGAACAAGAACCTCAGGTAGATAAAGAAAAAGATAGGATCAAAATAATCAACTACTTGAGTGCCATAGGTCTCTATCAGGAAGAAGCACTTCTTCCTTATCCTATGACTATGTTGAGTTTGAGTATCTCAAACAACTTGAACTTGAGATAGTCAAGGAAAGAAAGACAACCAAGAGAAAGCTAAGGGAAGAAGCTACTAAGACAAGAGCCATCATCCAAAAGAATATGAAGAAGTCTGCTGACAAGCAAAGGATGATGAGCTTCTTGAAGATGTATGGATTCCCCGAAAGGAGACTTGGACCCATGTCTCTATCCATAATGGATGAGCATATCAGGATGATCAAGCAGAAGATCAAAAGTGGAGAGCTAGTTGACTTACATTCCCCTCCAAGTCAAGCCCCAACTAAAGTGGAGGTTAAGGTTGAACAACAAGAGACAACACAACCTGGACCACTTACTGAATCTCAGCAAGCTTCATCTCTTGATCCACAGCAAGGTCAAACTCATTCTCAATCTGAACCTGTGAGAGTAGAAGACCCAACTGAGAAAGACAATGAAGATCAATTTGGTACTGCAGGCCAGTCTTTTTAGTTAAAAGGTGTAAAGAGAAAGAAAAGGATGGCTTTAAAGCCAAAGACAAAGAAGAATAAGAAGATGTTATCCTTTTTTGAATCTCAAGATGAGTCAAAACCTCTTGAGGAAGTGCAGCCAGAGGATGCTCCATCATCTCCCATTCAAATAGTTCCTCTAGCATCAGAAAGACCCATCCTATCCTAGACATACACTACAAATCCAGAAAGATGGCATGTAATTGGAGATCAAGGCATTGAGGATGTCTACACATGGCAAGACATGTTCAATGTGCCTCTGCATGATCTCTTTGACATGAGAAGACACTTTGAGAGTTTGAAGGATCATGATCATCTCATGAAGAAAGGGTTGGTCAATATCCTGATAAGAACTTTTGATATCTGAAGTCTTCAAGTATTTTGGTAGAATCAGCCTAGGGGGAGTTTGTAGAGAATATTTGAAGAGGCTAAAGCAACCAAAGACTTTCTGCATGCATGTTGCACAAGTACTGTAAAAGAATGCTTCGGAAGTTTCAAACAATCAACAAAAATATTCTAAGTGTGAAATCTTCCATAGCCAAGACCAATATCTTTCGAAGCCAAAGATGGAAGTCTTCTGAAGCTTAGGAGACAAAGTCTTCCGAAAGCTCAACTCTTGAAGACAAATTTCTTCCAAAGACTTTTACTTACATGCTTTATCTGATGTACTTTTCAATAAAGCTGGACACCTTTCCACTGCATCTTTGTAAAGTCACCAACTTACATGAGTTGGTGAAAAGGTCCATGCTTTTGGTAACTGTACATTGAGGTCTTGAGTCTATAACTTTCTACTTCATGTACTTTATCCTTTATGTAATAGATAAGGATGTGAGCTATGGCATGTCATAGTCACTAGTCAAAAGGCAATCTATCTTTTGACCCTACAATTGATTTTGTTTGTGTCTAGTCAATTGTATCCAGCTAGTTTTCATAGTATGGTCGGCTGTAGGATGTAGTATAAGTATCTCATGTTCTTGTATCTTTCCTTTATCCTTTTGTAACACTTGTAATAGAAA